>CM033642.1:241721671-242083929 GCA_019512145.1 Engystomops pustulosus | reverse complement strand
CTGAGGTGCAGACATTGTGTGCTTCACTGCAAATGTAGATCCGTGCTTAGATACACAGGGGACTGGCAGCATCAAGATACAAGAAAACAGATTGGATGGAGGTTCTCTGATGTTAGGTCTTATCAGTTTTCCATGGCCATGCCTAGGAATCCATGTAAATTATATGCAAATGTGCCGTGAAATTTGCATTCACTATTCATACAGGACTGTATTAAAAGTAACCTGCATTTAAAGGGGTTAAAAAATATGGCTGCTTTCTCCCAAAAACAGCACCACATCTGACCATGGTTTGTGGCACTATGTTTTTCAGCCCCCAGACAACTCATTTCAGTATGCATACAGTGAAAGCTGGAAACAACCGAGTAGGACTGGACACGCTCCTCGGCTCATTGGGCACAGCAGACACGCTCCTTGGGCACACGAGGCACACTGTGAGAGCTGGAACTCAAACTGGATACATAGCTGGATACAACTAAGCGGCCCACAAGGTACATGCACACGCTCTCCGCGGCCCACTGTAGTATAGGTCACCTGCGCACCTCTCCGCGGCCCAAAGGTACCACCGCACGCTCTCCGGATCCCACACAAGGTACGTTACCGCACTCTCCGCCCGGCCACAAGGGTGCCACCGACACATCGCCCCGCGGCCCACAAAGGTCACCGAACACGCCTCCGTGGCCCACAAGGTGCACCGCCCACGCCCCGGGCCACAAGTGCCGCACCGCACACGCCGCCGGCCCACAAGGTGCACCGCACACGCCCCGCGGCCCACAAGGTGCACCGCACGCCCCGCGGCCCACAAGGTGCACCGCACACGCCCGCGGCCCACAGAGGTGCACCGACACGCTTCACGCCCGCACCGCTCGCCCCACAGGTGCACCGCACACGCTTCCCCCACAAGGTGCACCGCACACGCTTCCACCCCACATTGTTCTGCAACGCGCTCGTGCCCACAGGTGTACTGCACCGCTCTTGTCCCACAAGGTGCACTGCACATCACGCTCTGTGCCCCACAAGGCAGCACTGCACGTCACGACTCTGCGCCTCACAGGTGCACTGCGCGCACTCCACGGCCCTAAGGTACACTGCATCCGCTACTGCGCCGGCCCACAAGGTACACTGCACATGCTCTGCGCGGCCCACAAGGTAAACGGCCCCCACTCTCCGCAAGGTGCACTGCACCGTTTTTGTGTGAAATCAGCAACATCTGTGACTTTATTATAAATAGAAAAAGAAGAAAAGAATAAAGAACAGGTTTAGAGGGCAAAGGAAAGTATGACGATAATATGGTATCTAGAGTATACTGACATTTCTGGCTGATTGCCTATGATTTACTTATCTTGGCATCGTTCACATGAACTCCACCCATTTTGAGGAGATTATGTGATCTAATTACACTTTGCTTTCTTGCAGTCACAGCGAGGCTGGGTTCCAGAAGGCTAATATTTTCCTCCTCCTCCTCACCTGGCCATGGCTGATATCCACTCCAAGAAGGTGTGACTACTTCTATTACCCAAGGTGTCTGGTGATGCAAAGTCTAGGTAAATCACCTTTAGGACACTAAATAGAAGTAGAGAACAGGTGCAGAACATGATCACTTCATAACGTTTGATATTTCATCACCTTCTAGATAATCAAAAGGAATAAAAACTATTCATACTACCAATACAAAACGCAACACAAAGTAAAATTCACACCATGGGACCCATCTGATGCCACGCTCCTAAAATAAGTCAGTCCGAATAAAGCAGGAGCTGCACTTTCAACCTACGCAAAATAAAAATAGCATCTTGAATTCAAAAAGGCCGATGCCATCAAAAACAAGAACCATAAAAGGGTATGCAGAATGTTATGAACAAAACAAGTCTTACATATGGCATGGTTCTTCACCCAGCCTAGGGTAATAATCGCTTATTTCAAGTTCAGATGTCTATAACATACCTTGGGGGTTTCGGGGAAAGTAGTCTGACCATCAGGACTGGTAGGTGTCTGGCAATCCGCATCTTCAAGGTAAAAAACATCTTCATCCTCAAGAACACGGTCAAGGAACCGTAGTGCCTCTTCTTCGTCCTCCATTCGCAATACCGGAGCTGGTGGATTGGCCTCCATAAAGTTCTATCTCCAAATTCTCCAAGCCAATGAGACAAGCAGGTACATGTCATGCTTGTCAGCTGCACATCTTCTTCAACGATTGCTAAACCTGTGAGGACCACAGAGGGAATCCCACCATCAAACAACCATGGAGTCTGTACAAGCTAAGTAGACCTAAGTCTCCATCATCTTAGGTCTGTTCTTCTGGTCTCCCACTGCTGTTGAAATTTCCCTTCTACCACTCAGCAAGATGAAAGGAGGGGGAGCCGGGGAAAATTTTGCCACTTCCTCAAACACTCTTCCTTCTTTTTTATACTCCTTGAGTTAACCCTCCCCGGCAGTGGAGCCTCATCCACGCTGCCCCTTGCACACAGTCCAGGTTCTTCTGGAGATATCTGCTGTCTTGCTCATTGAACTTTCCCTGCTGTGTTTGAACTGGCGTCTCGGCATACAGGAAATGCTGTCTTGTTGGGCAGGCCTTCACAGGCGGGGCGGCTTCTGCTGCTGTTTCTTCACCAGGCTTGCAGTAACCCCTGACTTACCACAAACCGGCAAGAAGGGAAAAAAATTGTCTTTTTCTTCTCCTGTACTGTGCACAAAGGCAACAAGGTCCAAGATGGAACCAGATAAAATCAAAGAATTCACATATAGTGATAAGAACAAACTAAAGTCTGTACCACGCATTCCTGCAAAACGAGGAAATAAGCTAAACCCCGTAGGCGATCACTTTACATATATTAAGGAACCACAGAAAACATTTCCTTATATCATTATATGATGTCATTCCTAATTTAATAAGGAACAAAATAAAGTGGCAAGGGGGCTATAAGACAAGAGATTCCTAACATGACCCTGAAAACATGCATATAAAATGCATTCACATGGGTATTATTTCTGCTGAATTGCTGCAATTGCATGAATTTGGGCTGCAATGAGTGATGTGCGTGTGTGTGTCTGTGTAATAATTCACCTTTGTGGGACATACTAAATTCTCATTGTAGAATGGGTAAGTATGACAAGATAACAAGACAATGAAAGTCTGAATACTTGGGGCCTCATGATTGAACTCCTAACAAATATACAAAGTATATGAGCAGTATACACACAATAAACATTTATGGTTTGGTTCAGTACATTGAATAAGCAATTGGAACAACTAGTGTTCAAAAACCATGGGGAACCCAAAAAAAACAAACAGAGAAAAGATTGTTTCTAAAAATGTAAATATTCATCCCTTAGCCGAAATTTCTTCTTTTCTGTGCATTTGCCACCAATAAAATTTATAAAAAGTGATAGTATTATATCCTAATAAAAAGTAGCCAAATGTGTCTCAAAATTGTATCAATGAAAAGGTCATCTATTCCAAAAAAAAAAAAAAAACCTCAACGAGTTCTGTATACAAAAGTATTAACAGTTAAAAAAAATGGGTCTCAGACATATGAAAACATTTTGGGCACTTTTTTTTTTTTTTTGGCATTAAGACGTTACAAAAAATAAATTTCATATCTCTGTGATGTACTGACCCAAAGAATAAAGGTGTCCGTCAGGGTATGTGGACTGCACAGTGGAAGACAAATCCCCCCCCCACCCCCACCCTTGTAAGAATATGCCGTGATTGCGTTTCAATTTCAAAACAGAATTTTTATCCAACTTTCCAGCACACTTCATGGAATATTAAATGGAGCCATTCGGAGATGCAATTTGTTACCCTGATATCAAGTCCGTACGCAGCTTTTTAAATCAAAAAATGGAAAAGTTATGACTTTTGAGTGCGGGAAGTAAAAAATTGAAACGCACAAAATAAAAAAGGATGTGTTCCTGAAGAGTTAATATATAATTTTTTTGATATAGATACATCTGAAATGTTTTTAAAAGTAAAATAGGAGAAAACAAAGAAACTCACAGAAAAAGCACCGCATCTATCCAAGGAGTCAGTTTAGTGTATATGTATACGAACAGGGCTGAATTTAGAATACATTTTACTCTTACGTCTGGAACAACTTACATTATACAATACATAAGTGCAGATATTCAGGTACCATTTCAGGCCATGCTGCAGGGATTTGTACTATTTGTGTACCACATCTTGATTTGTTGCAGAGTTGGGTCAAACTCCATTGTTAATAACTATCAAATTTTAACCTGTGTTCCGCATACATTAACAGATTCAAATATATGTTGCTGGAGGTCTCTAATAATAATTTTAAAAAGTATCAAAATCTTGAAAGTTTTTTGGTCCTCTGCTGCCCACAGAGGAACAATGGTACAGTAAAATTGAAACTCAATGAACATTACTAAATGCTCTTCACACCTAGTAAAAAAAAGCCCCACAGAGCTAATGTGTTGTGCCACAAAGTCAGCCTATACAAACCCAAGCTAGAAATAGATTCATTGAATGTGTCATTATTAGTTTTACACAGACACAGCCATTGAATATAACCGACTCTCAGCATACACAATAAATGAGACCATAGATATACACTTTTGGCCTCAATCTGCTTAGTATACATTGTATCCAACAGGAAATCAAGGATGAAAAAGCACAGTAGGCTGCACTATATCATCCTGTTCCTATTGGAAAGCACAGCAGGTCATAATAGCCTATCGAGAACGGATGCAACTGTATGGCATCCATCCCTGTCCTCTGCTGATCATACGCTCTAGATGTTTACACACTAATAGTCACTTGAAAGACACCTTGGATATCAGCAAATCACTGGCTGCTGCATATGTTCACCCCTCGAACTGGAGGAGGTATTTCTCTGTTTACATATACAGTAGAATCCTGACCTATCCTTACAACAGAGGGAATATAAGTCATGTGAATGTAGTCTTAGACCGTGGAAGAGCCGTGCATCAGTACAGTGAGAAGATCTCACACACTCAGAGTGCTGCCAGTGCAGTTAGGATTTGACAAGATCTTTCGAATGTGTGACTTAAACGTATCCTGTCCAAATATTTGGGGGTCAAAAAACCACTAAAAGGTCCTTAAGGGCTTACTGCTTCATGTACTAAATAGCTGTATTCTAACTTTGTTGGGGGCCACAAATAAAAATATATACTTGCCTAGCTTCTGATTGAATATTTCTTCAAAAAGACCTCCGACAGGATCCCTTTAAGGCCTCATTTAAGGCCTCACAAGGGCGAGGACATGGCCAGAAGCAGGAGAGCGGAGGGGTGAGCAGCCCTCTCCATAGAAAGCCAAGGGGCTGCCTAGCGAGTGCTCACCTAATAAAGGTGTATTGGCACTTTAAATGGGTTTACCAACTTAGCAAGTTATCCCTTCTTAATAGCGTAGGGGGATAACAAACTAGATAACAAGATACTAGATAACAATCAGTGAGGGTCTGACCACTGCTGACGATCATAAGAACAGGATTGTCAGTGATCTGAAGAATGGAGGTCCCATGGGTGGAGTTAATAGTATGGGAGTGTCAAAAATTGCCAAGTGCTACGCTCCAAAAAACTCCCATACTATTCAATGGAGTGTCAGGTAATGCACTCAACCTGCTGATCCACCCATTAGTGAGAATGGGACCAAAGTTCTCCAAATTGCTGATTCTTGCTATTGGTGAAAATCCAAGCCGTCGGATCTTCACTGATCAGCTTGCTATCCCCTATGCTGTGGATAGGGCATAACCTGCAAAATTGGTACAGAACTTTAATGGTAGATGGAGAAAATAGTTGTCTCCTGAGATTTCGGCTATTGTAAATAGACCATTACATACAGATTGTTTTGGAAAACTAATGTTTTTGTCCAGCTCGTAAAGCTATTACAATACCCTGTAACCTCGGCTGGTAGGACATGGGATCCTTATTACATAACATTTCACTCTTAATGGAAGCTTGGACATATGCACGGCATACCATATTTACAACAACATCTCTATGGCGTTACTATAGCCACTCCGGTAATTTATTGTTGTATGGCGCTATATATGGAAACACTGCTGTGCATAATAAGATTAGAATCCATGAGCTGGCCGCTATTTATAGATGCTGAATGGTTATGACCTAGTACTATTGATTTTTCTACAATGCTTTAGGCCATTGTCCGCCAAATTGTGGGAGAAGGGAGGTGCTGAGCAGCGCATGATAAGAGATGGGGCAGGAGACTGCTGGGTAATGTGTACCGGGTATGAGAAGAAATGTGTGCACAATGCTGGGGTGGTAATGTAACATACAGGCGGTCCCCTACTTAAGAACACCTGACTTACATACGACCCCTAGTTACAAACGGACCTCTGGATGTTGGAAATTTACTGTACTTTAGCCTTAGACTACAATAAACGGCTATAACAGTTATCACCAGTGTCTACAATGAAGCTTTATTGTTAATACTGGTTCCAATGATAATCCAACATTTTTAAAATCCAATTGTCACAGAGACCAAAAAAAATTTGGCTAGGGGTTGCAATGATAAAGTATACAGTTCCGACTTACATACAAATTCAACTTAAGAACAAACCTACAGACCCTATCTTGTATGTAACCCGGGGACTGCCTGTACTGCCTAAATATTCACAGCCTACTGTTCTCACACATATGTTTACAATTAGAAAAACCCACAAAACAGACAAAAATAATTAGATATTTGGCTCTACTGGATATTACTTCACACTTTGGTCCCTTGTTATATTTAGCACTAGAATCCTTGCCTATGTATCATATACTGAGCATAAAAACAGAAGAAAGGGACAACTATATTACAGGCAGTCCCTGGGTTACGTACAGGTTAGGTTCTGCAGGTTTGTTCTTAAGTTGAGTTTGTATGTAAGTCAGAACTGTATACTTCATAATTGCAACCCCAGTCAAAATTTTTTTGGTCTCTGTGACAATTGTATTTTAAAAATGTTGGGTTGTCATAAGAACCAGGATTAACAATAAAGCTTCATTACAGACACCTGTGATAACTGTTATAGCTGGTTATTGTAGCCCAAGGCTAAAATACAGTAAATTACCAACAACCAGAGGGCTGTTTGTAACTAGGGGTTGTCTGTAAGTAGAGTGTTCTTAAGTAGTTATTATTATTATTTAACTCCTAAGCCAAATCATATTTCTGATTACATTTGAAACAATTTTGGTTGCCATATCTACCTTTTATTTAGATTTCACTACATGTGTTGCTACATCTGTATATACCAGTATTTATCATTCATGGGCCTTTATCAGTATATAGGTATCAAAATATTAAGTGTTATTCACGTCTGTAAATAATATGACTGGTCTCCGATAGTGGCGCCATAACTGCTGGTTACGCAAACTAGTCACATGACCAGCCATGATGATTAAGACAATGGGGAGATTTAGCAGAAAACTATTCTAGTTGGCCCTGGCAACCAATCAGAGCTCAGCTTTCATTTTCCTACATGGGAAAAAAGAACTATTTTACCTCAGACACTTCTGCTAAACCTCCCCAATTTTTTTTATATTTCTGTTTGAAACGCATTGGCCGGTTATTGGATATCACTTTGGCTTTATTGAAGCTACATTAAAAATTTCCAAAGTGTCTGAAAGTAACTTCACAGATAATATGTAGTATCTTGAATGTGACTAGGGTCAGAGAACCCCCATATTAATTTGCTGCATTTTTGATTGAGCAAAGACTAGTGTCAAATCCCTCCACCAAGTACTATAGACAAAGAGGGCAAGATTTATCAGTAGTGTCGGAGAGCAAAACTGGTCTAGTTGCTCATGACAACCAATCAGAGCTCAGCTTTTGTTTTAAAAATGTCTGAGAAAATAAAAGCTGAGCTGTGATTGGTTGCCATGAGCAGGTAGACCAGCTATACTCTCAGAGACTTCTGATAAATCTCCCCCTCTATTGTACTTGGCGGATGGATATGACATAGTATTGGCTTGTTCAATCAAAAATGCAGGGAATTAATGTGGGGTTTCACAGAGAATATGTAGTATGTTACTCACTTCCATAAGCTCAGTACAGAAAAGCCCATGCAAACGAGACCAACATGGGCCAGCCCCACAGTATAGGACTAATATTTGTGAGGACATATCACGAATGGAAAGTAGGCCTCACGCACACAAACATGGTTTGGGGACAACAATTCCCCATGTACTTCTATGGGCTCATATAAATGGCCGTCATTTCCAGGCCCCATGTATGAGCCGAATTTCCAAGCCACAAAGCTCAGAGGAGGTCCTATTCCTATCCATGCTTGGTCAGTCTTTTCTACTGTCATTGGCGCGTGAGCCGATCTCACCACAGGTTGTGTACATGTCTTTGAGAGAAATAAATTGATTATGTTCAAGTCAACAAGTCCAGCAGAAATGTAATGTACCAGTAAATAAAGAGTATTTTCCTCTGTGCTCCGGTTCTGTGGTCAGTATTTCCAGGAGAAGATCGTTAGGACTAATTATTGGATGACATTTGAAAAATAAGTAATTATGGAAGAGAACACGGGAGCGGCAGTGACCGAGGGACTGAGGCAGATTTCAGGCTAATGGCATAGATTTTTTTATTTCAGCTTCATGCATCTACATCTTGTAGGTGGTAAGACATAGTCCAAACATAGGCGGAAAAAGAATCCCATTGGGTTTAGATGTGAATCTGCATGTGTTGTATGTGGCTTTTAATGCTGGTCTTTGACAAAAAAAAAAAGACCGGTAACAGTGGTTTTAGAAGACCCTATTGTCCCTGAAATCTGCTAGGTCTGAATTCAGTGTGTAAAAACATTAGTAGCTACGGGAAGCAATCCTAAAACATGCAATGTTTATGCCATGGAAATCCTCTACATCTGAGCTGTAGATAAGAAACTGCCCCAAAAAGATTGAAATATGAAGCAATTGTCGTAATTGTAAACTACACTCACCGGCCACTTTATTAGGTACACCTGTCCAACTGCTCTTTAAGACTTAATTTCTAATCAGCCAATCACATGGCGGCAACTCAGTGCATTTAGGCATGTAGACATGGTCAAGACAATCTCCTGCAGTTCAAACCAAGCATCAGTATGGGGAAGAAAGGTGATTTGAGTGCCTTTGAACGTGGCATGGTTGTTGGTGCCAGAAGGGCTGGTCTGAGTATTTCAGAAACTGCTGATCTACTGGGATTTTCACGCACAACCATCTCTAGGGTTTACAGAGAATGGTCCGAAAAAGAAAAAACATCCAGTGAGCGGCAGTTCTGTGGGCGGAAATGCCTTGTTGATGCCAGAGGAGAATGGGCAGACTGGTTCGAGCTGATAGAAAGGCAACAGTGACTCAAATCGCCACCCGTTACAACCAAGGTAGGCAGAAGAGCATCTCTGAATGCACAGTACGTTGAACTTTGAGGCAGATGGGCTACAGCAGCAGAAGACCACACCGGGTGCCACTCCTTTCAGCTAAGAACAGGAAACTGAGGCTACAATTTGCACAAGCTCATCGAAATTGGACAGTAGAAGATTGGAAAAACGTTGCCTGGTCTGATGAGTCTCAATTTCTGCTGCGACATTCGGATGGTAGGGTCAGAATTTGGCGTCAACAACATGAAAGCATGGATCTATCCTGCCTTGTATCAACGGTTCAGGCTGGTGGTGGTGGTGTCATGGTGTGGGGAATATTTTCTTGGCACTCTTTGGGCCCCATGGTACCAATTGAGCATCGTTGCAACACCACAGCCTACCTGAGTATTGTTGCTGACCATGTCCATCCCTTTATGACCACAATGTACCCAACATCTGATGGCTACTTTCAGCAGGATAATGCGCCATGTCATAAAGCTGGAATCATCTCAGACTGGTTTCTTGAACATGACAATGAGTTCACTGTACTCAAATGGCCTCCACAGTCACCAGATCTCAATCCAATAGAGCAGTGATGGCGAACCTTTTAGCGGCCGAGTGCCCAAACTGCAATCCAAAACCCCCCTTATTTATCACGAGGTGCCAACCAAAAATTAAAGCAGTAACTTATTGCTCCCTGTTCAACAACTTTCAATCATATTGGCCTCCTCCTGAAGACACCAACACAGAAGAAAGATGGAAAATTTTCATCCTCATCTTTCTAGTTTCCCTCTGTACACAGAGAATAGTGGGATCAGCAGAAGGTTCTCCAAAGACAATTCGGCCCTGTCTAATTCTTCCTCTTCCTACAGTCCCAAGTAACAAAGTAAGTATCCAAATATGACTGGAAGCAGCATCTTTTAAGTTGCTTGGAACTGCAGACAGATTCTTTGAGTCCTGTCTGGTGTGCTGGGGCGATGGCCCGGGTGCCCACAGAAAGGGCTCTGAGTGCCACCTCTGGCACCCGTGCCATAGGTTAGCCACCACTGCAATAGAGCATCTTTGGGATGTGGTGGAACAGGAGATTCGCATCATGGATGTGCAGCCGACAAATCTGCGGCAACTGTGTGATGCCATCATGTCAATATGGACCAAAATCTCTGAGGAATGCTTCCAGCACCTTGTTGAATCTATGCCACGAAGAATTGAGGCAGTTCTAAAGACAAAAGGGGGTCCAACCCATTACTAGCATGGTGTACCTAATAAAGTGGCCGGTGAGTGTATAGTATAAATCTCATCCTCTAAATCACACTAGGTCTCCCTTCAGGTATTGTTCGACAGCCAAAAGTGACGCAGTGAGTAAAAGAAGATTAAATAGTTGCAAAATGTGATCATAGCACAAAATTATTAAAGAGAAAGGGGTGACAACACAACCTCAATGTTTAGAAGAATGCAAATTGCATTTGTTATAAAATATCACACAGGCTTTTGGTTGCATTATGGTATCTCAAAGACTCTATTAACAGAAGACTACATTTGTTTACTTCTTGCACTCATGGATATAATGACTAATAAAAATAATTACTCCTTTATTTATGTAGCGCACACAGAATATGCCAAATCGGTCCCTGTCCCCAATGGGGCTCGCAATCTAATCAACCTACCAGTATGTTTTGGAGTGTGGGAGGAAACCAGAGGACCCGGAGGAAACCCACGCAAACACACAAACTATTTGCAGATGAATATGAGAAGATTACCACAGTCGTGGTGCCTGGATCTATAGTTAAGTGTCCCTGGTTTTTCATTCAGGATATCATTTAAGAAGAAACTTTGCTTCAGTTCATAAGACTGGGCCCGAGTTTGACGTTCACACACAGATTTGTTAGAATAGGACCAATTCCAATGCGAAATGTACTTCTAAAATAAAATCTTCCTATGAGATGCCAATACACTATGGATGGAGACCTCTGCATCGTGTAGGGGCGACTGCATGCACTAACCAAAGGCCAAAAAACATTTTAATGGTGAATTTCATCAATTGCATCAGATGTTTTTTATCCTGAAATCCTGCAGAGAGCAGCCTCAGGCAGAGGCAGAGAGCAGCCGCAGGCAGAGAGCAGCCGCAGGCAGAGAGCAGCCGCAGGCAGAGAGCAGCCTCAGACATGTTGTACAGAGGCAGAGAGCAGCCAGTGCAGTTCTCGCAACATTGTGATTCTTGCTATTGGTGAAAATCCAAGCCGTCGGATCTTCACTGATCAGCTTGTTATCTCCCCTATGTGTGGATAGGGCATAACCTGCAAAATTGGTACAGAACTTTAATGGTAGATGGAGAAAATGTTGTCTTCTGAGGCTTCTGCGATGTAAAATGACCATTACATACAGATTGTTTTGGAAAACTAATGTTTTTGTCCAGCTCGTAGCTATTACAATACCCTGTAACCTCGGCTGGTTTTAGGACATGGGATCCTTATTACATAAATCCTCTTAATGGAAGCTGTGGACATATGCACGGCATAGCATTACAACAACATCTCTATGGCGTTACTATAGCCACTCCGGTAATTTATTTTTGTATGGCGGCTTATTGAAACACTGCTGTGCATAAAAGATTAGAATCCATGAGCTGGCCGCTATTTATATGCTGAATGGTTTATGACCTAGTAACTATTGATTTCTACAATGCTTTGGCATTGTCCTCCAAATTGTGGGAGAAGGGAGGTGCTTGAGGGCAGCGCATGATAAGAGATGGGGGGCAGAGACTGCTGGTATGTGTACCGGTATGAGAAAAATGTCGTGAACAATGCTGGGGTGGTAATGTAACATACAGGCGGTCCCCTACTTAAGAACACCGGACTTACTACGACCCTAGTTACAAACGACCTCTGGATGTTGGAAATTACGTACTTTAGCCTAGACACAATAAACGTCTATCACGTTATCACAAGTGTCTACAGTGAGCTTATTGTTAATACTGGTTCAATGATAATCCCACATTTTAAAATCCAATTTCACAGAGACCAAAAAAAATTGCTAGGGGTTGCATGATAAGTATAACGTTCCGACTTACATACAAATTCAACTTAAGAACAAACCTACAGACCCTATCTTGTATGTAACCCGGGGATGCCTGTTTACTGCCTAAATATTCACAGCCTACTTCTCACACATATGTTTACAATTAGAAAAACCCACAAAAACAGACAAAAATAATTAGATATTTGGCTCTACTGGATATTACTTCGCACTTTGGTCCCTTGTTTATTAGCACTAGAATCCTTGCCTATGTATCATATACTGAGCCTAAACAGAAGAAAGGGGACAACTATTACAGCAGTCCTGGTTACGTACAGGTTAGGTTCTGCAGTTTGTTCTAAGTTGAGTTTGTATGTAAGTCGGAACGTATACTCATAATTGCAAACCCCAGTCAAAATTTTTTGGTCTCTGTGACAATGTATTTTAGAAATGTTGGGTTGTCATAGAACAGGCTTAAACAATAAGCTTCATTACAGACACCTGTTTATAATGTTATAGCTGATCATTGTAGCCCAAGGCTAAATACAGTTAAATTACCAACACCCCAGAGGGCTTGTGTAACTAGGGTTGTCTGTAAGTAGAGTGTTCTAGTAGTATTATTATTATTTAACTCCTAAGCCAAATCATCTTTTGATTACATTTGAAACAATTTGGTTGCAATATCTACCTTTTATTAGATTTCATACATGTGTTGCTACAATCTGTATTAACCAGTATTTATCATTCATGGGCCTTTATACAGTATATAGTATCAAAATATAAGTGTTATTCACGTCTGTAAATAATATGACTGGTCTCCTATAGTGGCGCCATAACTGCTGGTTACGCAAACTAGTCACATGACCAGCCATGATGATTAAGACAATGGGGAGATTTAGCAGAAATATTCTAGTTGGCCATGGCAAACCATCATGAGCTCAGCTTTCAGTTTCTATGGGAAAAAAGAACTATTTTACCTCAGACACTTCTGCTAAACCTCCCCAATTTTTTTTTTATATTCTGTTTGAAACGCATTGGCCGGTTTTGGATATCACTTTGGCTTTATGAAGCTACATTAAAAATTTCCAAAGTGTCTGAAGTAACTTCACAGATAATTGTAGTATCTGAATGTGACTAGGTCAGAGAACCCCCATATTAATTGCTGCATTTTTGATTGAGCAAAGACTAGTGTCAAATCCTCACCAAGTACTATAGACAAAGAGGGCAAGATTATCAGTAGTGTCGGAGAGCAAAACTGGTCTAGTTGCTCATGACAAACCAATCAGAGCTCAGCTTTTGTTTTAAAAATGTCTGAGAAAATAAAAGCTGAGCTGTATTGGTTGCCATGAGCAGGTAGACCAGCTATACTCTCAGAGACTTCTGATAAATCTCCCCCTCTATTGTACTTGGCAGATGGATATGACATAGTATTGCTTGTTCAATCAAAATGCAGGGATATTAATGTGGGGTTTTTCACAGAGAATAGTAGTATGTTACTCACTCTCCATAAGCTAGTACAGAAAAGCCCATGCAAACGAGACCAACATGGGCCAGCCCACAGTATAGGACAATATTTGTGAGGACATATCACGAATGAAAGTAGGCCTCAACGCACACAAACATGGTTGGGGACAACAATTCCCCTGTACTTCTATGGGCTCAGATAAAGGCCGTCATTTCCAGGCCATGTATGAGCCGAATTTCAAGCCACAAAGCTCAGAGGAGGTCCTATTCGTGTCCATGTTTGGTCATCTTTTCACTGTCATTGGGCGTGAGCGATCTCCCCACAGGTTGTGTACATGTCTTTAAGAGAAAAAATGATTATGTTTCATACAGTCAACAAGTCTCACAGAAATGTAATGTACCAGTAAAAAAGGAGTATTTCCTCTGTGCTCCGGTTCTGTGGTCAGTATTTCAGGAGAAGACGTTAGGTACTATTATTGGATGACATTTGAATAATAGTATTATGGAAGAACACGGGCAGCGGCAGTGTACCGAGGGACTGAGGCAGATTTCAGGCTAATGCAATAGATTTTTTATTTCAGCTTCATGCATCTACATCTGTAGGTGGTAGACATAGTCCAAACATAGGCGGAAAAAGAATCCCATGGGTTTGATGTAAATCTGCATGTGTTGTATGTGGTTTTAATGCTGGTCTTTGACAAAAAAAAAAAAAGACCGGTAACATGTGTTTTAGAAGACCTATGTCCCTGAAATCTGCTAGGTCTGAATCAGTGTTTAAAAATTAGTAGCTACGGGAAGCAATCCAAAACATGCAATGTTTATGCCATGGAAATCCTCTACATCTGAGCTGTAGATAAGAAACTGCCCAAAAGATTGAAATATGAAGCAATTGTCGGAATTGTAAACTACACTCACGGCCACTTTATTAGGTACCCCTGTCCAACTGCTCTTTAAGACTTAATTTTCTAATCAGCAATCACATGGCGGCAACTCAGTGCATTTAGGCATGTAGACTGGTCAAGACAATCTCCTGCAGTTCAAACCGAGCATCAGTATGGGGAAGAAAGGTGATTGAGTGCTTTGAACGTGGCATGGTTGTTGGGCCAGAGAGGGCTGGTCTGAGTATTTCAGAAACTCTGCTATCACTGGGATTTCACGCACAACCATCTCTAGGTTTACAGAGATGGTCCGAAAAAGAAAAAACATCCAGTGAGCGGCAGTTCTGTGGGCGGAAATGCCTTGTGATGCCAGAGGTCAGAGGAGAAGGGGCAGACTGTTCGAGCTGATAGAAAGGCAACAGTGACTCAAATCGCCACCCGTTACAACCAAGGTAGGCAGAAGAGCATCTCTGAATGCACAGTACGTCGAACTTTGAGGCAGATGGCTACAGCAGCAAAGACCACACCGGGTGCCACTCCTTTCAGCTAAGAACAGGAAACTGAGGCACAATTTGCACAGCTCATCGAAATGGACAGTAGAAGATTGGAAAAACGTTGCCTGGTGATGAGTCTCAATTTCTGCTGCGACATTCGGATGTGGTTGGGTCAGAATTTGGCTCAACAACAGAAAGCATGCATCTATCCTGCCTTGTATCAACGTTGCACTGGTGGTGGTGGTGTCATGGTGTGGGGAATATTTTCTTGGCACTTTGGGCCCCATGGTACCAATGTAGCATCGTTGCAACACCACAGCCTACCTGAGTATTGTTGCTGACCATGTCCATCCCTTTATGACCACAATGTACCCAACATCTGATGGCTACTTTCAGCAGGATAATGCGCCTGTCATAAAGCTGGATCATCTCAGACTGGTTTCTTGAACATGACAATGAGTTCACTGTACTCAAATGGCCTCCATAGTCACCAGATCTCAATCCAATAGAGCATCTTTGGATGTGGTGGAAGGGAGATTCGCTCATGTATGTGCAGTCGACAAATCTGCGGCAACTGGTGATGCCATCATGTCAATATGGACCAAAATCTCTGAGGAATGCTGTCCAGCACCTTGCGATCTATGCCACGAAGAATTGAGGCAGTTCTAAAGACAAAAGGGGGTCCAACCCATTACTAGCATGGTGTACCTAATAAAGTGGCCGGTGAGTGTATAGTATAAATCTCATCCTCTAAATCACACTAGGTCTCCCTTCAGGTATTGTTCGACAGCCAAAAGTGACGCAGTGAGTAAAAGAAGATTAAATAGTTGCAAAATGTGATATAGCACAAAATTATTAAAGAGAAAGGGGTGACAACACAACCTCATGTTTAGAAGAATGCAAATTGCATTTGTTATAAAATTCACAACAGTTGTGGTTGCATTATGGTATCTCAAAGACTTATTAACAGATACTATTGTTTACTTCTTGCACTCATGGAGATATGACTAATAAAAATAATTACTCCTTTATTTATGTAGCGCACCAGAAATGCCAAATCGGTCCCTGTCCCCAATGGGGCTCGCAATCTAATCAACCTACAGTATGTTTTGAGTGTGGGAGGAAACCAGAGGACCCGGGAAAACCCACGCAAACACACAACTATTTGCAGATGAATATGAGAAGATTACCACATTCGTGGTGCCTGGATCTATAGTTAAGTGTCCCTGGTTTTCATCAAGGATATCATTTAAGAAGAAACTTTGCTTCAGTTCAAAGACTGGGCGCGAGTTGACGTTCACACACAGATTTGTTAGAATAGGACCAATTCCATGCCAAATGTACTCTAAATAAAATTTCCTATGAGATGCCAATACCTATGGATGGAGACCTCTGCATCGTGTAGGGGCGACTGCATGCACTAACCAAAGGCCAAAAAACATTTTAATGGTGAATTCATCAATTGCATCAGATGTTTTTTATCCTGAAATCAGCATCTTTACATCAGTTTTACCATCAGTTGCTGAGCAGCCTCAGGCAGAGGGCAGAGAGCAGCCTCCAGGCAGAGGCAGAGAGCAGCCTCAGGCAGAGGCAGAGAGCAGCCTCAGGCAGAGGCAGAGAGCAGCCTCGGAGCAGCAGGAGCAGCCTCAGGCAGAGGCAGAGAGCAGCCTCAGGCAGAGGCAGAGAGCAGCCTCAGGCAGAGGCAGAGAGCAGCCTCAGGCAGAGGCAGAGAGCAGCCTCAGGCAGAGGCAGAGAGCAGCCTCAGGCAGAGGCAGAGAGCAGCCTCAGCAGAGGGGCAAGAGCAGCCTCAGGCAGAGCAGAGCAGCGCAGGCAGAGCAGAGAGCAGCCGCAGCCAGGCAGAGAGCAGAGCAGCGCAGGCAAGGCAGAGAGCAGCCGCAGGCAGAGGCAGAGGCAGCGCAGCAGAGAGCAGCAGGCCAGAGAGCAGCCGCAGGAAGACAGCCGCAGAGAGCAGCCGCGCAGGCAGAGAGCAGCCGCAGACATGTTTTGTACCGCAGTCATAGGAGGCAGAGAGCAGCCTCAGACATGTTGTACAGAGGCAGAGAGCAGCCTCAGACATGTTGTACAGAGGCAGAGAGCAGCCTCAGACATGTAGTACAGAGGTAGAGAGCAGCCTCAGACATGTAGTACAGATGTCGACAGCAGTCAAACATGTAGTACAGATGTAGAGAGCAGTCAGACATGTAGTACTGATTTTGATGTATATGCAACACCCCTGCCAACGTGCAAGCAGAGGAGTGTTGCGAATAAGCCCCATTCTTTGCCTCTCCCAGCAGGTGAGCCTGCACAACTCACCCCAGGGATTAAACAGTCCTATAGAGGTAATTAGCAGTGGTAGACCCTGCCTGTACAGCAAGGGTTAACAGGTTATACGAGTAAGAATTGTTAGCCAATTGTATTCCTTTATGTGAACTTAAGTGTGATTGGAGAGTGAGCCACCACCTGACCAGGTTATAAAACCCCAGGACAGGAAGGGGCTAGGTCTCCTAGGCCTTAGCCACGCTACTGAGCACATGCTCTCACCATATGAGCAGCTCTTAGGCCCCAGGTCTTCTAGAGAGCACATCTTCCAGAACACGCACAGAGAAGGAGACAGTTGGGCAAATTTACTTAGCCGGTCCTGTTGCGATCCCCGATCCAGATGGTCTGACGAAGATGAAGTCCAGCGCGATTCACGTAGCTCATGCGCCCGATTTCCTGCATCTGTCACTTCCCTGCTGAGATCCGACGTAGTTCACCTTCTTCTTCCCGATGCTTGAAAGTGTGTGTCTTGTGACACAATTTGAATTTTAAATCCTGCGTGTAGTCAGAATCCATCGGGTTGTCCGACAGCCACGACCCCCCACGGTTTGCGTTGCATGAAAATCCGAATGCGTGCGCCAAAAACCCCTTAAATGCGGTGCAACGCGGAAATCGTTGGGAAACCCAATGAAAACCCTTTGTAAATGAGCCCCAGTGTCTGTGCATCACTAGCACACACACAGATGATCCCAGGACAAGCTGAAGCATCCACGTCTGGACACAGCTACCTCCTAGCCTGTATCTACTTCCAGGCTGGTGAACCTATCCCTGAGGACACTCTCCATGGCCACTCCAGTAATCCGGAATCCTCCAGTAATCCGGTAACTATTCTGTAATCGTTTGGCCCATTGCCTGCAGTTGATCCAATAAAGATCTGTGAATTATTTTGCACAATGTTGCCTCCGTCTGTTCCCTGGATACGGCTGTATCACCACCACGGGCACGCCATCCATTACCCAGGAACATATACTACAGGACGCTATGGCGTTGCCCCAGGGAGAACCAGTACATCAACCTCCATCTTTCTTGCACACACCAAGCACCATGACATCAGCGTGCCTAGGCCGCAACCTCCAGCCACTCTGGTATTCTGGGCCCGGCTGCCTCCAGGCCCCAAGAAAAGGCTAGGCCCAGGTGGGGGATGTTGCATATGTACATATCGAAAGCCCATCGCTCTCTACAAGCTTTATTAGAAAGTATATGGAAGTGGTATCTTCCTTACTATCCCATATTTTTATTTAATTAACTTACTTCTTAACCAAAAATAAATAATTTTAAAGGTGGGGGGGGCTTAGTAATACTGTACAGATTTATAATTAGGGTGATATGAGTGGAATCAAAGCAATGACATCTCTATGGAGGACAAAATGCCCAGAAACCACACGTGGTGACCCTATATTAGGATGGGCATCCTCTTTATATCCACCCTCGTGACTTGAATGTTGGAACTGTATATACTTCCACCTTACTAGTCTCCTCTTCCCTCTGCTGTGTACTTTACTATCTGACACCACCCAGTGGTTCACCAAGCGCATTAACATGAAAAAACACAAACACAAAAATAGCCTAGCTATAGAAATGTGGGCAACGTGTTGCTGTTGCTATGGTGACAATATGATAATGGGACTTGCACGCTGATTGCCTTTGTAATGTAATCATGGCACGAGCTCCGCTCCTTTATCATCACTACGGAGGAGTCATAGCAACAAGACACAGTTGTCATCTGCCAAAGCAGACTTCTGGCACAATCCGCACCCAGAAAGTGCCGACAAGAACAAACCAGTTTACCATATTTATAGATTAACCATTGTGCGGTCTGTTCTCAGTTGTCCGATAAGACATGTAGGTGTAGACCATCAATTGGCCAGAATCACCATCAACACACATTGGGGGAGATTTATCATTAAGTTTCTGAGGTAAAACTGTTCTAGTTGCCCATGGAAACCAATCAGAGCTCAGATTTAATTTTATAAACAGCTGTGGGAAAATGAAAGCCGAGCTCCGATTGGTTGTCATTGGCTGCTCTAAGAGACTAATGATAAATCTCCCCCCATTATACTTTGAGATTTTCTCCTTTTATTTCTTTTTTTATGTAGTGAAATAAAAATTTGGTTCTGGTGTTGCACTGGAATTGGGTTATATAAATTATTTCTACAGTGGCCAGGGTGGAAAAATAAAAAGAACCTATGCTTATCCTCTGCTCCAGGACTTAAAAGGGTTGACCACTTAGAGTTCCCAATAGAAGTGCAAGTATAAGACCCGTATAGGGTCACACATTTGATCCTACATGCCCTGATGAAATTTCCCCTTCACTTGTGGGAGTCGCAGGTCACGAGACCACAGGCAGTCAGGTTCGGGACTTACTGTGAAGTCCTGTGTCCTGGCTTTCGGCAGTGGTTGCAGCCGTGTTGGAGGGGCATGCCATAGACAAATGGATGGTTGCTTGCCGCATTTTTCTCTCCTCTTCTTCTCTCCCATTTTTAATTTAGCTTGTTATGGTCTGTGAGTAAACTTATCTTCCTGGAAAGTGAAGAGGGTTGCGCCGCTTCTGTAATATACCAGGTCTCTGCGCAGACATCTAGAGGAGCAATTGTGATTGGCAGGTGTCAATCAGGCAAGAACGGTTGATCGAGTTATATAGGGAGGATCTTCGCTGTCAAGCTGTAAGATGAAGAAGATCAGCATCGCTGCCTCTTCTAACTAATTGTCGCTGGTGTTTAATTCTACTTAGTCGATTAAATTTTCCTATAAGTAGCCAACCCCTAAAAGGATTTTGAGCGGGGAGTTTCGGGGTGAGGCTTCAGCAAGTCATTAGCCTCTTTGAACTAAGGACACCAATGGAAGAAAAGTCCATTAAAAATGGAAGTTACTTCCTGTGGTTGGCTGAAGGGGATACTATAATCCAACCCACCCGTAAAAAGGAAGTATCAGAGCTATGCGGGAAACATCAGCCACAGCAAGGTAAGTAGGCACTCTTTATTTCCTACCCCAACCCCATTTATCTATCTACGACCAAAACCAGAAATGTTATGTCTAATGGGCTCCTGTTCTGATGGTCACAAGGCATCTGCTTATTCATTTCCATGGAGGTGCCAAGACCAAGTGCGATCAATGGCTTATCATAGCAGTCTCAATATGACAAGAGCCGTCTCTGAAAAAAACATCTAAAAGATCACAACTAAAGGGACTGTCTAATCAAATACCTATAAGATTTTAGAGATACTAAAGTCCTAATTTATTCCAAAAACTTTAGATATCAATGTCATATGTGCCAAAGTCAGATTTACACATAAAGCAACCCAAGTAATTATTTAGAGCCACACTAATGTCCTGAGCATGCCAGGTCCGTGTCCTCCTGTTTCCTCCCACAATCCAATACCCCTCTCTGCCAGTTTGAGTGAAGCTATACAGTATTGCTTGGAACTCAGAATTAACAAATCTGCCCCTGGATATGGCAATGTTACAGCAGTAAGGACGCTCAGAGACAATATTCATGTCTTGTATAGACTTTATACAGGCAGTGAAGGCATACTCCGCTAAGAATTCTACTGAAGGATATGCAATGGAACAGAAAAAGGGAAACTGTGCATTTAGCGCCACCTTATGGATTGTAGCTTCCTAATAGTCAATGACTGGTGACATTACATCTAATAATAGAGACTAGGTCATATACTCAATTTTCACGGTTCTTATATTCTGTAATGATTCCCTATCCACATTGCACAGTGCATCATCTATACAGAGACCTTGATGACCCTCATCTTTATAGAGTAGCCATGACCCAAAGAACATAAGAGGAACTTCACCTCAAGATTACTAGTGTCATTCAAAGCCTGTAAATATGCTACTACACCATGAAAACTTTTAAAAATAAATGAAAAAAACCCCACTAAATTACTATTATTTATCTAGGAAAACATGCAATCTGCGGGAATCCTTTTGTCAATCAACTGTTCATGAATGTAGCAAAAATATAAGTCTCCAAAACACATCAAGACACAATGAACACTTCCCTGAACTATAACAAAAAAACCATGATGGTATACCGTATGTGTCAAGTACAGCTGCTTCCATATTACATGTTGTCCACTAGATGGCGCTACAAGACATGGAGTTTTCTTAGACCATGTTTCGGAAATCTTACTATAGTTTTCACTAAATCTCAATAAATTTACCTATCCTTATTGTAGAATATTTCACCAAATCATCTGAAATCATGCTAGACTTCTTTTCATCTAATAAGGATATATAATATACACACATAACACAGAAGAATGATTAGATACTAATCTTGGATGTGACCCCAAAATATTTGAAAAGTGGCTTTATGTAGACTGTTCATATACACCGGTGATACTGTGCGAATTGTAGCACATGTTCCAAATGCCAAGAGTATTACTTAGGATGCACTGTAGGATACAGAAATGTTAACATAAGGAAACATGAGGTAAAAAATCTTAAATGTCTCACAAACTCTGAAGAGGGAACTTGATATCTAGACTACAATGGAGTCATCAGCGAGTCCTGTGATCACAGCAGCATTGGCCGCACTGGGAGGGAGAAGTATAATGTGGGAATGAATGGCACAGACAGAGATTGGTGACCGGGCCGTGGCTCCATTGTTTTTAAGACATGGCGGACAATGTCAAATTTTGTTAATGCTTTATGCACTTCGTTTCTGAACTGCTGAACTTTGATGGGAAAAAACCTGACATAAGGCAGCAGGAAGTTTTTCACTAGAGACATGCTTCAAATTCCAAAAATGTCAACTGAGGATTACCCAAGACACCAGTACATGACACATACAAGAACAGATTGTCCTGGGGGAGAAGCAAATCCCATGTCGAACAATCTGAAGATAACCTTTCAAAGAAAACAAACAATGACATTTGTGCCTCAAGGACCTCATGTTATGTCAATTACTAATGGAACTTATTTTTCTTATACCATTTTGAGTAACACAACAACATATTCCCTGAAAGGGCACCATGTTGCTGGTCACAGAAGATACGGCGCTCCTATCAGTAAGGCTACATGTACACCAATGTTTTAGTCCGTGTGCGTGTGTGGGAATGTAAAACAGATGCCACATTGATGCCACGCAAGTGTTATCCAGGTGCGGGCCGAATTTTTAGCACAATAATGTGACCCTTCAAGCGGTTAAGGCTAGTGACATGATTTGCCAGAATTCCATTTTTGTGTGGTTGCTCAAAAACATGATGGATGACACATGGACCGTTTTTTGGACATAAGGCTCAGAAACAGACGGACAGCAAAACAGACCACAGATCTGTCGTTTTTGGCCCACAAACAGCACTCGTTTACATAGAGGAAGTCTAAAACTAAGTTTTGCTATTACGTGTTGGAGCTTTGAATCCCCCAATGAATATTAGACATTGCGATACCTGGGGTCACATATCTTCTCTATAGTGGTCTCTGTATCGAGTCATGGGGTCATTGGTGGTACGCCCCTGTCGCTCAGCATCCGGGAGCTATATCTATGTATAATGGAACTAATCAGTGATTCCTTTATTGCATAAATTCCTTATGGTGCCAAAATACTAAATAGGTACCCGTACAGTAAAATAAGTAAATTTTTCCCTAACAATTTGTTTTCCATGGTTTTAATTTCTATATAAGGAAGAGAGAAGAGGAGAAGCACAATCACGTAGCCTGCAAGATGCTGCGCAGATGATCAGCCAGGTGCAGAGGCTTGAATGATGCACTAATGTATGCATCACGTGTGGCGGAGGAGACAAGCTGGGCTTGTGAATACAGGATTATATTTATGTAGGGTCCCTGATAATGGGGTGAAAGCCTGGATCCAGCTATTGCTCTCCATTATGCAGAGTCCTGCAGCTCTCTGAATCGATGTCTAGTCCCAGTGCAGCCTGAACTAAAGCCAATTCTAACACGAGCTCATAGTCTGCAGGGCTAGAAACCAGGCTCCATAGCGCTGCCACCATGTAAAGAAAAGAGATTTAGATCCTCTGGACATAAAAGGAAGAGCCAGGGTTGTACATAGAGGTGGGAAGAATATGGAAGATGAATATTTATAACCTACAGTACAAAACTCCCAAACCCTCCCTTATGTGGTACCATGGTGAAGCAGGGTGGCGTCGGCTACCTGTATCAAATGGAAACCGAAAAAGTATGCCGTAATTTACGCCCCTGCCAAAGGTTGGGAGGTATGCATAAGCAGTAGTGCTGTACGTGGGTCATTGTCTATCACTACTATAATAATGGACCTGATGATGAAAGAAAGACATCTGCTCATCTACATATACCTGTGGCACAAAGTAGCCAAACAAACCAGCAATATCACTGGGATCCATCAGAATTAGATTTGTGTTGGTCATGGATCCCTCCCCTAGGCCCTGTAGCATAGACATAAATTTCCTTTTCTTAAACTCATTATGATAAACCAGGGACACTTACTGATAGATCCAGGCACCGTGACTTTGGTAAACTTCTGATATTTGTTATCCACGGCCTCCTTCCTTCTAATATCTTCTGCTAACATTATGGTAATATGGTTCTCTTCCATGCTGTAGCTCCACTGTGCAGGAGCACGTGGCCCCTCGTACTAGGCGCTGAAATTGTCCTGCACAGTGTAACAGCCTGAGAAGCTACAGCACAGAGGAGCTGTGGTGACTCCCTCCTCCCCCAGAGTACTTCTGGGTCATTAAAAAACTTAAAAATGATGCTATGAGGAAGGAGGCCATGGATGTATGGATTACCAGTCACAATGCGTGGATCTATAAGTGTCTCTGGTTTATCATGATAGATTTCCTTTAAGCAGAGGTGGAGACTGTCTGCTGTTCCCAAGAAAACAATGGCTTTCAAAATTCTTAAATTGTATATATCTACAACAATTAAAATCTCTTTTACGCCAACTGCTGTATATACTGACTTTATTAAAATGCAAAAATAATTTGACAAAACGTTAGCTTTTTTTTGCCAAAATATCTTAAAGGGAACCTGTCTCCAGGGACCTCATTTTCACTAGAGACAGGTTGCAGAAGCCCATTACATCCTCCACCTTTGTACTCCTGTACAACTCCTCCCTTGTGCTCCTTGAGAGTGTGTTTACATGTGGCAGTAAAGCATCAGAACAGCTGAGAAAAGGAGATTTGCCTGATTACATAGAGGTCAACATAACAAATGCATGCCTAATTAAATGTCAACACTCTGTTAACACAAGCGTTTTGTAAACTCAATGCTAACAGCTATGTAATCATGCGGATCTCCTCTTCTCAACTGTTCTGATGTGTTTGAAAACGCATGTGTTACCGTCTAATGTGAACGCACTCCGAATCACACAAGCACAGAGCTGTGGTGAGCCGACATCAGTGGGGGACGTCGGATCTCCAGTAGGTAGTGGGGCCAGCATTTGTTTGTGGCGGTTCTTCGGGTTTGGCTCTCCACCCAGCTGCTTTTCGGCTATAAAAGCATTAGTGTACTAGACACGGGTATCCCCTGTGGAAGCCTGTTTAACAGGCGGAACGCGTGGGGTTCTACTCCTGTCTGATGGGCTATTCTGACTTGTTTCATGACCATAATAAAATAGAATATTATGCATTTATTTCACTATGTTTCTTCTATTTTTAGTTTGCACTTATGCACTTTCTGCTCCACCACTAAGTTATTTTGGACTCCAGAACAACAATGTCCACATGAGGTAAGTAGCATATTGCCGTCTATTTATATTTGTATATTATGCCGGGAGAACAGGATTTGTAATGCTCAACTTTGTATAGCTTTTTAAAATGTTTTAAACCGTTGCATAATTTAATAAAGTTTTTGTTTGTCCCATATACACATCTCGTTGTTCTTTTTTGTATTTCCTGACATCAGTGGGGAAGGGAGGAGATGTACAGGAGCACAAAGGTGGGGGATGAGAGCTGAGGAGTGAGCAGCACAGACAAGACACTTTTTTTTTAATGCCTCCAAACATGGGACTCTGTCAGGGTGCAAGGTAAGTCAAAACACACAATTATATTGTAATGCAAATACTTAGGAAAGGCAGAAAAACATCTTAGCAATGCAGCTGTAATGCAGCTTCAACCTGTCTTTAGTGAAAATTAGATCCCTGGTGACAGGTTCCCTTTAAGCCATGTCCGTTTTTTGTAGCGGTGCACAGTTATGTTAGGCACATGGCACAGACTGAGGTGGTTTCCTCTTTGGTAACTTTCCTCACCTGTTGCTCTAGTGGGAGCTAAGTGCAGGTACACAGGGTGAACATTAAGCCTTTGTGCTTAGAATTAACTTGTGAAAAAACAAGAACATGAAAGATGGTGCAAGACTAACAGCGCCGGCTTCTCCTAGGACTCTTGGATGTCCGCCATGTGGTCCAGGTGCCTTGTTAAAATTAATTTTGTCTAATAGTTTTCACACCAAGACTTCTGTCAACCACAGTGTTACATTTGGACTTGCTCCACTGACATTGTTATCCCGCTCATCATCGCCATTATTTTCCACTGCTTGTACACAGAGGGGAAAAACATCTGGCGGATCAGCTTTCTTGTTGCCACGCGCCACCAACAATCTGCGTACGGCTCTTGCATATTTAATTACACAATGTTCTCCAAATCAGCTTTGTTTTTGGTTTCAGACGTCTTTCTATTGTGACTGCAATTTTGAAACTTTTCATAAGGGGTTTAATCATTCATAGTGGTCATGTTATATAAACTTTTTACCATGCGTTTCTGAATCATAACACATGAGTAAACATATTAAATAAATAAACTATATATACCGTATATACATATATACTGTATATATTTCCGGTATTAAAATGGTTTCGTGAAAACTAGCTTTTTTAACAAGGAGATAAATGTAATTACAGTATATACTTGAGTATCAGCCAACCCTAATTTAAGAGGATTTACCTAATTTTACCACAAAATAACAGGAAACCCTATTGACTTCAGTTTAAGCCTAGGGTGGGAAATACCTATACCCTACAGTATAGCCCCCCAAGTATATATAGCCAGCCGCCCCAGACTATACGGATGCCAGCCTACCCTACAGTATACAGTATACGGATGCCAGGCGGCCCCAGACTATACGGATGCCAGGCGGCCCCCACAGTATATAGCCAGCCCGCCGCCCACAGACGGGATGGGGAGTGATTAAAAAAAAATAAATAAAACAAAGCTGTACTCAGCTCCTCTGTCGCTCCCAGTGTCCTGGGCCGCTGTCTCGCTGTGCCCCCATCTGTATAGAGGGGCACGGAAGCTGCGCCGAGTTCAGCTTCCGGCTGGCAATGGTGGCCGGTCACACCAACCTGTCCCTATTCCCTGTGCTATATCAGTTGCTGAGATATGGGGACGGGCAGGCATGGCCCCCCAGAAGTTGAACTCAGCGCAGCTTCCGTATCCCTGCAAATGTGGGACACTGGGAGCGCATTTCAAATAAGATTGTGTCACATTTTTGCCATGCATGAAATGCTCCAAATGTTGAACCAATCTTTTGGATTTCCCTATATAGTCTGAGGTAAAAAAAATTGTGATATGTGGGCTCTTTCTACTGCACTTTCGTTAGTATACTGCAAAACAAATATTTTTTTTTAGAAGACAGGCATAAAATTCTAGATATAATGGGGGAGATTTATCATAAGTCTCTTAGAGCACATCAGTTCTAGTTGCTCATGGCAACCAATCAGAGCTCGGCTTTTTTTTTCTCACAGCAGTTTATAAAATGAAAGCTGAGCTCCGATTGGTTCCCATGGGCAAATAGAACAGTATACCTCAGAAACTTCATGATAAATGGCCCCTAATGTTTTTATGTATTTAACATACTGTAGATAGCCTATGAGATATGGATGAGCCTATATGGCATCCATCACTGGCCATCGCTTGTAGACAAAAAGCCTAATGTGAACACAGCCCAAGAGGCAGCAAAGCTGTTCCGCCACCAAGGCTTTGACATTTTGGCATCCAATCCCATGTAACTAACCAGTCATAACCTAATAATTATCTATCACTTCACAGATAAGAAGTGGGCGAGTTTCTTAGACAAACTACTCATCTCCAACCTACAGTATCTACCACTTAGTGAAGTTTTGTGAGGAGGAAACTGTAATAGATGAAGTTTTCTCTACTCTCCCTAACAACTACGAAATTGGTGAGGTTTATTATACCAGGTGCCCAAAACTGGCATCACCCAATAATAAGGCACCTTACACCTGAAAATTCAGCACAAAATCCTCAGGATTTATAGTTACGTTACAAGGACAGAAGTGACACATAGCGAGTACAATAACACACAACTGGATATGACTCTTTCTAATTAAATTAATAGCAATATGAAGGAAACAAATGTTCCATTAGGCGCGGGGTGCTGACATATCTTCACCTGGGTAAATACGCCGTGTGACTATTCTTATGGTAATACAATGCTGAAGAGCTGTAATTAAGTAAAACCTATCATTAACAATGTCATAATCCCCTTCAACCGAAAATCTAACCACAGATTATTTACATAATTTTCAGGTTGATGTCATCGACTGTTCGCTGTTAATGCTGTATACCCGCATTTATGATCGCGACCACCCCGAGAAGGCTTCGGAAAATAGACCGATGCCCCTGGCACGCCGCCAAAGGCTTATGCCACGACTATATAACAATCTTACTTATGTCTACATGCCTTAAGGCAATCAGTTAACATTATTAAATATCCGATATTATGATAAATTCATATTACACCATTTGCTGGGAAAGGTTTTATCTTTACAGGTGACTTGTCCCCAGCACATGTCATAATAGTCTCCTACTGACTTACACTCAGCTGGTACAGGCTAGCATGGATTTATAGTAGATTTATTTTATTTATTTCCTGGACATAGTACATACTGTCTTATCTGCAGGTAGCATGTTATAGAGCAGGAGGAGCTGAGCACAGTGATAGTGTCCTATTTGCAGGGAACCTGCTATAGAGGAAGATGATCTCTGCTTAGTGTACATAGTGTTGTATTTGCAGGGAGTTTGTTATAGAGAAGCAGCTGAGTAGTGTCCTGACGGCAGGAGAAGATGAGCCAATTATACATAGGTTATAGAGCAAAGATAACTGAGCAGATTGCTGTATAACATCTTGCCTGCAGATAAGACACTAAATACAGACAGACTTGAGCAGACTGTACTTGGTCAGCAGGCTGGGTTTTATAGAGCAGGAGGAGATTAGTTATAGTGTCCTATCTACAGGTAGTATATTATAGAGCAGAAGGAGCTTGATTGTACAAAGTGTTCTACCTCAAGGCAGCTTGTTATAGATCAGGAGAGGCAGAACAGATTGATGTATAATTTTGTCTAAAAAGGCATTCTTTTAATTCCTGCCCATTCTGTATAAATGATGTTGACCCTCCGAAAAGGATATTCTGTTAAGGACTGCGTGTTTGACTCCTGACACATATGCACATGGACAATGTATGGCTTTCCCTTTAGAGAATTTAGTTTCCTTGTATCTAGCAAAGTCTGTATGTAAATTGAATATTGGGAAGCATGCTATGGAAAGGACTATATACCAATATACAGCAGTGATTCTGAAAACAATAAAACAACTGAGTTACCCATCCATTGTCGGTAAGGTGCAATGACCATGAACTACAACCACCTATGTCACAGAGGTATGTTGCCATTCCACTCTATAAAATCATCTCTTATCAACATCCCTATAAAATCGCCATATAAGTCCAAAAGTAAACTGCTGTGCACCCAAACTACAACACATCTATTAAAACTGGGTACAAAGGACACCCATTCTCTTCATATACAAGCTATCTCCTACCATACGTATACATGTATAGTATACTGTAGCAGTCACAGCTCCATAATTCATCCCTTCAACCAGCTAAAAACACCAATGTGTCATGTACAGCTGGCTGGATGGTGACGACAATGATGTCCCAAGATGCAAGTCACAAGTTTTATTCACCCACAAAACTTGCCATTGCTGCAAATAATTTGATCAAAAGTGGGAAGGGTTCACATATTTATATAAGAGTAGCATAAGTAGGATTCCCTTGTGTGACCACAGTGATCTTGATAATTTTGGGGCAAGCTTTGTAATAATGTGACACAATGTTTATAAACCACAAATGTGGCTTCCTAGTTGGTGGCAAAATCCTAAAACTGAGACCAATGTGATTTTGACCCTTCTACCAATATTACACAGGATTTACCCTTTTTGTATGCCTCAAGTTTAAAATTGATCTGCAAACTAAGGATTGCTGTTAAAAGCAAACCCAATATCTAGGTATGGTACCCAAGCACCCCCCTTCCCCCAGCTTATCTCCTGAAGCCAACTAGGTTTGCAGTGGAATAGCAAGGACCCCTATAAGCCCACCACATGTCTCTCGCCTTCTTTATCCATAAAACCTGGCAATGGGGAGTAATTCAGGTCATAATTAACCATAGACAGCTTGTTTCAAAATGCCTTAATATAATGGCACTTACAGCACACGGAATATCACTCCCCCACACATATCACATGTGAGTAATTTCTGACATACATAATATCCAGGCAACGAGATAGAAAAACCAAAAGAATAGGCAGCATAACAAATATCCCACTTTAGCCACAGTCACGTTTCCCTAGCAGACTTATCTAAAATCTTTGCCTAAAATTTATTTCAATACAAGATTTAAGAAAAAAAAAAATGGAACAGAGGTGAAAAAAAATGGTATATATATCAGCTGCGTAGTAAGTGCTCTGTAAAGGAATAAAGGGTAGCTCGAACTGAAGGGTTCTGGTTCCTCTAATGGAAATCCAATTTTTATTTTTCATCCTACAATGTAATAACGGATGAGGGGTCTCCTTGAGAAAGTCTAGCTGGTGAAAGGGGTCCTACATGCAAATGCATACAAGCTCTGCTCCAAGGTGCTGGTTCTTTATGAGGAGATCCAGCTGGTGGAAGGGGTTTTATAGGGATGCATATAAGCTCTCTTACAATGTGCTGGTTCTGTAGGAAAAGATCCAGTTGGTGGAAGGGGTCTTACAGGCAATGCATACAATTTTTCCTCCAAGGTTTTGGTTCTTCTTGTGGAGATCCAGCTGGTGGTAGGGGTCTTACAGGCAATGCATACAAGCTCTCCTCCAAGGTTTTGGTTCCTCTTGTGGAGATCCAGCTGGTGGAAGGCAATGCCGACTGGGAATTAGGTCTCTTCCTAAGTAATGGTGGTTCTTCTGGTGTTGAGTAATTTTTTCTTGGGAAAGACATGTATGTAAACTCTCCTCCAAGGTACTGGTACTTCTTGTGGTGTAAGGGGTCTTTCAGGTAAGGGTCCTTAGGTAAAACATGAGTCTGAGTTAACTGAGACCCTGGAGAACTGATGTAGGAGGTTTTACAGGGAAAAGTATGTAAATGCATATCACCAGAACAGCTAAGTACAACAGGTTCCAAAGTAAACGTAGCAATAACCTAGAAATTCTACTTCTCGACAAGCAAGTAAAGTATAATATAGTATACTGCTGTGCGTGGTTAATTCCAATAAAAAGACAGACTGTACTAATACCTGAGAGATTCTACTTCGGACTACAGAAGTAAACCTACTAATTCTAATTCGGGCAAAAATGACATTTTAATTAAGCTAACTAGATCATTATAACATGACCATATAAATATTATAAAAATCTCTTACCTCAGGAAGCAATCCCTCTGTGGGAGTGGGTGAGACTCCATCCACACTGCCTTGGCTCCTGGCACTGAGCTGTGGAGACATGGTCGGAGATTCATCGATGTAGGGCATCGTTTCTGACCCCTCACGAGAGCTCTTCTGCTCTTCATTCCCTTCAGCGTCGTAGCCGTCGGTCCCGTAGTTGAAATCTGTGACGAGGAACAAGAAAGGCCGTTGAGTGCCTTCAATAAGGGCGGCCAACGAAGAGGCGTACGGCTTGTGCCTGGGGGTCATACTGGCATCTGAGCTTCTTGAGAGGAGAAGTGAAAATGAAGCACGAGGAGATTGTAAAAAAAAAAAAAAAATTAACAGGCTGGAAAAAAATGTAGACGACTCGAGAGGGAAGAAGGAAACGAGAACACAATAAAAAAGAGAGAGAGAGGGCAAACAAGTTTATAAATGTAAATGAGCAGGTGTTGAGGGAGAGCAGCAAAAAAATGAAATTTATACAAGCTGGAAAAACGAGTTACGTGAATGCAAAGCGTAAAAACGGTGAATTTAAATAAACGGAGAAAAAATTCGCAATAATATCTGCCGAGAGGAGATGATGTGAGGAGAGAAGAGGAAAGCGCAGGAGAAGCATCAGAAGACGAGAGAAGCAGCCGGTCCCGTGTTTAACGTGGCAAATACAGAGGTCAATTGACCACCTCCGAAACGCACTACGACTGGAGGATTAGGGGAAGCCTGTGAGCTTGTGAAAACTGGAAAATCAGCGGCTGTCCACAGATGACAGCATCTGAGCTATTCCGGGCCCTGCTCGTTGCCTCCTTCTCTGAGTCACAGAGACAGAAGGGGGGTGTGGGGGCTCACTGTTTCCATTTTAAAGCTCCAGTTTATTGTACAAATACAATTTAGAAAAAGGTCCATGTAATAAAATTTAAAAAAAAAACACCTTTACCGTGGAGTGCGGCGCGCACTTCTCTGCCAATTGTTTTGTTGTGTGTGTTTTTTCTCTCTCTCCCCCCCAAGCGCTGTTTTTTTTTTGTTCTATATGTTTAAGATTTAACTCTAAATCATAGGCCTTAAGCCCCTGGAACGGGCGTCGCCATGGCAACCTTCAATGCAGTATTTTTTTTAGCAAATGTGCAGACACTTTTACAAAGTCCTAATCGGTGACTGGGGAGAGGAGTGGGTTTTTACGGAGTGGAAGAGAATGGACACGAAACAAAACAGGGAAAGAGATGAAGTGAAAAGAAAAGGCAGGTAAATGGCGGATGAATGGTACAAAACGCCAAAGTGTGGTGCAACCCATGACAACGGGCATTACATTTACACAATTATTTATTATGACTCTTCACATTTAAGGGGATCTCAGGAGAAGTAAAAGCACAACTTTGTAAAAACAGCGCCGCACTGGACTTTAGGAGGTTTGTGGTACTGCAGCTTTTTTAATAAAGAATAGATAAAATCAACAGGTGTGATGCCGATTTTCTTTTATTCCTTTAAGAAGGCTTCTTATACCATCATTGATTGACACAAAATCAACATATAACATTTTATAAATTTCACTGGTATATATTGTACCAAACTGACAACAATTTGGATGAATTTCTTCCGGGACCAATACGGAAATTATCCCAACACTCCATCAAGACGATTCATCTTCCTATATACACTATGTAGTTATCTTTAAAGATGACCTGTCGCCTCCCAAAAAATTCTTCAAGTAATAATATTCGGATTCAAACTATATTACTGTGCTCCTCCATTATTCCTCCTAGAAATGTGTGAATAAACTGACAATAGGGTGTTACCAGATAACAGCACACTGGGTAATGTATGGAGGGACATAACTGTTTGTCAAGACAATTCATAACACCAAGTTATTTGTATACTTCCAGTAGGAATAACAGAGGAAATTGACAACAGAATTTTTATTTTTTAAAAAAACCTGCTATGAATATCATTTACACAAAGTTTCCAACTTCTTCATACATGTCTATGAGGAATAACCTCTGTGGTCCTGTTCCTCTGTTATTCCTCATGCAAATGAATGAAGAACTATGAAAATTATATTTTTTGGAGCGTCTATTTTTTTTTAACCCCCTGCAATCCAACACCTCTGTTTACTTTTGATGTGCAATTACAGGGGGTTTAATAGCCGCTCCAGAAATATAATTTTCACACTAAAATGCTTATAGGAGAGATGAGGTTCCTCTTTACAAAACTTATATATTCGATGACATCAAAATTATCCAGGGATATACTATTAAAACAAAAAAACAACATTACTAAGGGAAAAACACCTCCATAATGTAAGACTTAATGTATATTTAGAAAGAAAATAATTGGGGAAAAGTAGTCAGCATTCGTGCTGATGTACAGTATATTACCTGTCCTGACTTTCATGGCTCTATCTTTCCCCATGTGGCGCTATTTTCCATGGAGGGCGGAGGGGTCACCTCCTCCTCTCCAGAGCCCAGCGGGCATACAGCTGTGTGAATGTACCCTTATACTCTGTGTGATACTAACCAGTCGTGCACCTGTGTGACATCACATTACCAAGGATATAACGAGCAGTGCACCTGTGTGACCATGGTCAGAGTTCTGTCCGCTGGAAGTAAATATAAAAGCTTTCTATATAATGACAGCAAGCAGAGATCTGAAAAGCGGAGAGGAGTTGATACAGAAAGTATATTGGAAGATTGTAGGACTTTTTATCATAAAAACAAGAACATTAATTTGCTGAAATGGGAACACCCCTTCAACTTCCAAAACGGAACAAATATTGGAAATCTGATTGCTATAAATTTTTTATCCCACCTTCCTATTACAGAAAAAATGCTCTTCATCCAATGTGGCGGCCATGTTCCTGTTATCCAATATGGCGGCCATGTTGCTGTCATCCAATATGGCGGCCACATTCCTGTCATCTACTATGGCATAAGTAATAAGCTCTCCAACACACTACTTACTGGAGTATTACGTATGTGTAATTTTCCCTTAGGTTTGTGAAATAATAGGGTGTCCTGGAACCTGGGACTATTCCGGACAGGCAGGTTGTGTTGCTGTAGTGTTTCCGGGGATCCCCCACTATCAGTTCTTCTTCAGGAGATGAGCTCTATGATTTCCAAACCCATAAATGTCACCGCCACCTCCAGCGAGACAATCCTCATACACCTCCGCTTTTCCAGAATGGATTAGTCTCATTTACATAATTAATGTACAGTAAAAGCAGGAGGTGGATGTAACGTCAGGGAAAAGAGTGCACGGCGATCAATAGCTTTTACCCAGCGAGTGCACAATACTCAGTAAATACTGGAGACCATTGTTGTAGCCATCAGCAAAATAGCCGATCCACTAGGCACAAAGCAACAGTGAACCTAAGGGTGATGTCACACATGGCGTTTTTGGTCCGTTTTTAAACATCCGTTTTCAGTCCGTTTTTGGCTGTTTACCATGCATTTGGCTGCTTACAACCTGTTTATTTATTAAGATAATTGGGAAAAACGGACCAAAAAAACGCCATGTGTGGGATCACCTTAAGGGATTCTGGATAGGGTTTACTTCAACTCTGACAAGGTTTGTGCTCAGACATTAGAAATCCATTGCTATCAAGATAAGAGGAGATCCCTACAGAGACCCCCAAATACATCTCCAAGTCATTGGCTCATACAGGAATATTAGGGCGACCCCGTACACGTTAAAGTAAATTACACTTATCCTCTACCCTATTATGTAAATAGGGGATAAGAGTCTGATCATTGGTGGTCCATCTACTGGGGGCACCAAGCAATCACAAAAGCGGAGGTCCCATGTGAATGCAGTGGAGGTGGAGCACACGTGTGACACCACTCCATCTACAGGACAGAGAGAAGGCTCCAAAAAAAGAAAGATTCAAGGGTGAAGAAATTGCACCCCCATTTTTTACATGAGGCAATCAAGGCAGATGATCAAAGCCGAGGCTTCACAGTGGAGAAGATCTTATTTTTCTATTTTTGACTTAGTGTTCCACATTTATCAAAAGATTAAGGCGGTTTTTAGACACACTCATGGCTAGTATGACAAAAGGGTGTGGCCTCTGTAAAGAGGGCGGGGCTGCACGGTGTAAAAACAGTGTGGCAAAAATTATACAAAAGCAAAACAAATGAGATACAAAAGTTATACAAGACAGTCTGATACTAGACCAGAATTATCAAAGCTTCTGATGCTGGATGATATACATTGAATAACATTGTCTAATATTACTTTGACACTTAACAAATTTGCCACAGATAAATTCAAACTCATTCTAATTTTGATTGCAGGTAGTCAATTAAAATGAGGTTAACAGCAGTTTTGACCATAAAAAGCTGCAGATAGTGTTAGGTTTTGTCCCTGGAGAATAACTTTGTGTTAGTAGTAGCAGGACTATGTAAAAGGCTTTTATATTCCAGATTATTTTAACCCCATGCCTTTATATTCAAACAGAAGCCAGATATTGCTCTTACCCAAAGTTGTGGGTAGGGGCTGTGCTGGGTTAAATGAAGAGATCTAAGTGTATCAGAGCATTCCAAGTCCAGCTACAATCCTGGAATATAAATGTATTCTTCACAGTCCTGCTGCTACTAACAACACACACACAGAGGCATGATTACACAGATCTCCAGGGCCAATACATAAGACCATCTGCAGACCCTTCCCCAGGTTTTGGACCCGATATCCCATCATTTTACTATACCGAATGTCTCGCTTGTCTAAAATGTTTGATAGAATCAGCAACAGAGGCTCCAAGTGCATATGTGAACAAAGCCTGATGCAGATATTTACAGCCAAATCCAGTAACTGAGTGGGGTTGAATCCACCCCAGGCTTTGGCTCATAAACCGCACGTGTGCCTCTAGCCTAAAGGAGTCTAGAAATGGAGAGGTTAAAGACGAAGCAGAGGGAGAGATGAGCAGAATGGGATTTTGTGTTTGCGTGATAAGCCGTGGGAGGACTATAATTATTTTCAAAAGAACTTCTGCAGGCGAGATACTGGGTTAACCCTTTAGATGAAATAAGAGAGCATCATGGGATATGTCACAGACGCGCTTCTCTGTATACAACATCGCACAAGGCCGCATACTATCGTTGCAGAAACTAAACAGTTAAAGACTACGTGACTCCGGTTCAATAACTTAATCCCATGTCATAGAGAGTCACTCATTTACACCAAGATGACACATCGCGCACTCCAGTTTCTACCTCGTGATATAACTAATGCAAGGTCACAGGCCCCGGCCATAACATATGACTCCAAACATCAGCGCACCAGAGGTTAATCCAGGAATTAGTTGTATTCTTTTACAAGGAATTGTTCTGCAGAAATTCTCTGAATAATGACTTCTTTTCAGGCAGCAGCGATTAGGAAGAGGTGAGGAGGTGGAATCCCCTACTGCTTCCGTGTCAGTGTCCCTGCCAAAAATAGTCACCATTTATGAAGCCAGTGCTCCCTGGATGGTGGGAAGAGAGAGATTCGATCCATGGAGCCTAGAGAATACTGTGACCTAAAATTGCTTAAAGGGGTTGTCTGGCCATAGCAGGTTAGGGCCCAACCTGCTGATCGTGGGGGTCTCCGTGATCGATCCCCCACAAATCACAATAATGAGGATCTGTTGTACCCCTGTTGCACTCGAGAAGAACGGAGCAGCCAGTCGCACATGCGCCAGCTGCTCCGTTCATCTCTATGGATAGACAGACAACTGCATTGAATAAGGCCTTTCTTGCTATGAAAGGTCCTGATCACGGGCTGAGTTTGAATCGCATTTAGAAATATTATTCAAGCACAGAAGGGGAGGAGCTCCGACCCGGTTGCAGATGTGTTTGGACCAAATTGCTTGCATTCGGGAACAAGCACCACGTGTTTTGCCACTTAATAATGTCAAACGTGCTGCAAATTTCACCACCGCTTTGTAAAGAATGAAAGCGGAGCAACACCTGCTGCAATTACTCTCCGAATTCCATCATTTCTAGCTTTTTTAGGTATTCAACAAAATCCGATATATAGATTTCCAACAACAGAAAATCAGCAGCAGACGTTTCCTCTGTAGATTCCTCTTGAGAGTGTTTGGTCGGTGAAGTTCACTCCTGGTGGTTTTTGGGACTTGAAGGACCGAACCTCTAATCTCTGCATAGAACGGACATGCTGAGTCAGGATTTCATGTGCTAAAGAAGTATTTGTGGGAAAGTCCTAAATTCCTTCTCCACAGACAATTTTGTGGCTGCCTGTGGTCTATATACACGTGACAGGATTTGCTCAATAACTTTTCCACTATAGTGGTTCCTGGAAAAGCAAGAAATAAATTGACAACTGGATTTCACCATTCTCCGTATTGTTACTTATTGGTGTCAGCTTCTCATTATAAAGGAAATCATTTCGGGAAGGCCATGTTCACACGGTGCATTTTGAGTCACAACCCAAATGCCTCCAACACTGCACATTGTTTCCACAGCATGTGATTACGGTTGGAGCCTTTGGATTGAGTCTCAAAATGCACAGCGGAAAGTTAAACACTACAAGTTAAACACTACAATTTGCCTCCAAGAATCTTGGAGGGCATTTATGATGCCTTCTAAGCGGTTTTTGGGCTTACATGACATGAACATATCTTAACTCCAGGAAATTTTGACTTTGTCCCCCTTCAGCATAACTTAAAGCACTAAGTTAAGCGGTGGGTGTCACAGGGGCAGGGTTCAGTGGACATTCTGGCTTTCCCAATTTACAATAGCCTGTACCATAAAAGTGGAGCAGCCAAACCGGTTGAGATACTGTATATGTCATTCCAGCACCCTAGTGATGAGCCGTATTAACAAAGAGGTCAGAATCTCTTAAAAACTCAGCGAATCCTGAACTGGGGAGGGATAATTAAGTCCTATGTATAAATAACTGACCCCCTTTGAGTCAAGTTCACATGTGTTTTTTAATTGGTTTTGACTACAATAAAACAATAGGACGAGCCTCACCAAAATGCATATGCACCTTTACTGAAACGCATGTGTTCTGGAATGAGCATGAGTGAACGTGACCTAAGGACGCAAACACAGCAATACCAAAATTATTGAAGTCAAAATTTTGTCAGGCTTTAAGGCGCTTTCGCATGTTGGATAAGTTTCAGATGCGTTTTTAAGCACATCCAAAATGCATGTGGGAGAGGCTTGGCCCCAAAGCATATACGTTTCCACTAAACCGCATTCGTTTTGGAGTGTGCAACACATGTTTTGCATGTCAGTAATACAAAACATATGGCGATTATCCATAACACATGCATTTAAGTGAAAAAGCATGCTGCATTTGCACCAAGCCCCACCAATTTGCTTCTTGGATGCATTTAAAAATGCATTCGAAACATATGCAAAACCCAACGTGTGAACAGGGCTTTGCTGAAATTGGAAGCAGAGCCTCTCGCTGAAATCCGTTGGAGGTGTATTTTGGCACTGGGATACCTGTGGCATGATCTATTGTGTGCATGTACATATCAGACGTTCCACGTATCTTTTTCTTATCAGTTTGCTTGGGATGTTTATTAGAGAAACAAATGGAGAAACGAACCAATCATGGAAACCTCCCAGCAAAGCCAATGGAGAATTAATGGGAGAATTGTCGAACTGACCCACCAGAGCAGCAGAGGATCCTTTGGAGGACCCAAGCTTGAACCCACACTGGACCCCTGACAAGCAGGAGAATATAACCTACTAATGTCTATTTACTGGGGGCTGATGGGTCCAACAGATAAAAGTACACAAGGACTACAATCCAATAATGAATGGGAGTCTCAGTAACACCTTCTGAGATGTATATAATCTGGAATCCTTGTCATTTTACAATAATCCAAGATAAACATAAGACGCCAACCGAAGGATCTTTAAAGGATGAAAAATCTAAGACTAAACTGTAAACATCGCATGATGCTTAGTCTACTGACACATTGCAGAACAGTCATTACAGATAATGACCAGAGAGGGGCACTCAACACACTCCATAGCACCAGCCCCTATGGAGATGCTGTATGGAAATCCAACCCTTTCTCTGCTGTCAAACAACAACAAGCTGTCATACACATGCCAAAAAAATTATCACCACAAGGCAAAGACTAGAACATCTGATAACGTTACATAACAGAATGAGCCTTACATTGCAGCAAACCCTCCCGGGACAACAAGGCGCGATACAAACACTGATATGTATACAGGCAATGGGAATCACGGGAGATTACAGATAACAATCCAATATATAATAAATCTACACACACATTTATTGGTCATGTTCTTCTATTAGAGGTAATTTCACTGTAGATTTTCCACTGATTTTTGTTTCAGATTTCCCGTGTAAAGGTTGAAGGTTTTACACTATAAATTGCGATGGTTGAAATCCATGTAATGCAATGGGTTTCGATTTCTGCTGCGGATTTGCTTTCCTCATTCATTGGCTGCGGACTTTGCAGAGGCAATATATACACCCTACATTTTGATAATTCTATATATTATAATCCACTCAACAATCATCTTCTAAATCCCCGGAATTGTGCAGTATAAATACTCATCTAAAAGCCAATAAGCAATGGAGGGCCTGTAGCCATCACATCACCACCATACAACGCTGCAAATGGAGATCCAGGCACTGTTTACTATCCATGGGGAAGGAGGGGGAGGACGCCGTTCTCCTACAGGAATCAACCTGGATAGACATAACTAGAGTACTCCGAGCATGTAACGTTTAGCCATTACAACAAACGACTCCTATGGAGGCTGAAGGTTCCGCTCCAACAATTCCAATTTAATCCTCTGACTAAACAAAGATTGATCAGGACCTGGAGGAAGGGTCACCTCAGTTTACACAAAGAGACTTCTTCCAATATCAAAGCAAAGATATTTAGGAAATGCAAGCAAAGATTCCCTGGATATAGTGGCCCCTAGAAAATATCTGAATGAAGCCAATGGCGTCATGCAGGGTCCGCACTCACCCTGCTCCTGCAGCCACTCCATTAATAGTGCAATGTAAGGCAGCGGCAAACTCCCCCAGTACAATCCATTCACTGCAGCTCCCGCTGATCCATGGATAAGAGCGGGGAAAGAAAGAGCTGGAGAACCGTCCCTGATAGTATATCTGCTCGTCTGAGAGATGAGCCTGGGTGTGAGGAGAGGAGGGGGGTGCTCGGGCCAGAAGCCGGTCAATTACCGGCACAGGGGGCTCTCTGGGGGATGCCTGGTAGAGTGTGCAGGGGCGGGGACCTCAGGGAGGATGGAAAAGGCTTATGGAATAGTACATGATGGATATGGGAGCAGCACTATCGGATTCCACTTAACGATACGGCAGAGACTGTATTGTACTGCCTGGTTTTACTCTCACTCCAGCTGACGCTGCTTCTCTGTCTAGAGAGCTGGCCGCATCCCAACTATCCTGTATCATCAGGCTTTACTCTATAGGACCACATGGCAGGGAGAGTTCTTGGAGCTATCCGAGGTCCTTACAGGGATGACTGTCAGCTGCGGATCAGCTGTAAGCGAGACAGCAAAAACAAGCTAAAAGATCACACACAAGTCACTACTGTAGATAAATCACACACAGCAGTTAGGATCAATTCACATCTCTGAATCCCCCTTTCCCACGACAATTTTTAAGGACCCAATTTCACGGATCCTAATAAACTAAAAATAGTGTCCCGTTAGGACATGCACAACTTTCTAAAGTATCCGGTGCATTGAGCATTAAAATAATGGCGGTGTACAACGATCCGTTAAAAAGTATTGTACTTACCGGCCAATTTTCACTGTTGTGTGCATCTACCCTTAGGGTGATGCCACACATGGCATTTTTGGTCAGTTTTTAAGCATGTGTTTTCAGTCTGTTTAAAAACACATCCATTTTTGAAAATGCGTCCGTTTTTGACCGTTTACCATGCGTTTGGCTGCTTACAACCTGTTTATCTATTAAAATAATTGGGGAAAACAGACAAAACCGGTCAGGGGTTTTTAAACGGACTGAAAATGCATGCTTAAAAACGGACCAAAAACGCCATATGTGGCATCACCCTTAGGTTGCAGTCACATGTGGCGTGTAATGCATGCATTTCAAGCGCATTGTAACAACTGAAGAGGAATTTGCCTTATTAAACAAATGTTAACTATCACATTCACAAAATGCAACTATTAATGGATGGATTAATATCGCGTCAACTAATACGTTGTATAAACGCAAATGTTAACAGCCGTTAAATTTGGCAAATCTCTCTTCAGCCTTTGCAATGCGTTTTGAAACACGTGTGTAAAACGCCACTCGTGACCATGTCCTTTTTGTGAACCAGGCGTGAAAAGATGTACATCTGTTCTGTGTGATTGGATGGGTGGCCCATGGTACCCTCCTCTGCCAACCTACACTGTACATCTTCTCTTGCAAACCAAGCAAGAAAATGCAGAAAATAAGGTAAAATCTGCAGTGAATATTCAGCAAAAGGAACAGATCTGCATTTTTTGCTACTCATGTAAGATTATTTTTAATAGTACACAGCCTCCGAATAAAGTACTAAATTTTATTGTAAGGAATCCAGATCCATGCTCATATTCAGTGGTCTATAGGCTAAAGAATGGGCATCAAGAAGGATTAACCAGTGCAAATCACATTCAATTTGACTCCTGAAATTACATCAAGGGTCAAACTCCAGAAATCAATGTACATGTCGTTTTGTACCCAATTATCTATGAATGGCTCGGACAAAATCCAATCAATCTTTTTTAAAGACCAGGCTCGGACAGTGATGTCTTGCTGAAACAGGTCCTCTTTATGTAGCATTCTGTAATGTGGGTGAGCTCAGGGACAGAAGTCTTATCGGTTGTGTCTAGGGTAGATAGAGATATCAGCTCTCAGGCACCACTGCATTACATACAATTGTATAAGGAGATCTGTAATGAGGTCTTGTATTTGGTGGCTGTGATTAATGTGACCTTTTCTGCCAAACCGTCCGTATGTGACATCCAGTTAGTAGGAGCTTGTTCCACAATCTGTCTAGACATGACAAGCGTCACACTATTATTAGTCAGCAAGGCCCACATGCAATATGCTGACCCACATAACCATGGCACCAGTGGCGGTGATATCAGGGGATGCTCCATCAGGATCCCTTGTATCGCTTGTGACCTGCTCTCTCTAGGGAAGGCTTCTCCTTGCTAGTGGTATTGACCTGTATTGTAAAACTACACCATGTGCTTTAGAATTGGACATTGACCCCATCTGGCAGTTTTATTGTCACATCACTATAATGTGCCAAAAAGTGATCAAAATAACTTTATTAAAGAGAATGATGGTAAAGAAACTAATAATACTTTATGGATAAACCATAGGGTGCATACAGGCAGTTGGCCACTTTTCAATAAATCTCTTCCATTAGACAGGTCTCTGCATGTATACACTCACCGGCCACTTTATTAGGTACACCATGCTAGTAACGGGTTGGACCCCCTATTGCCTTCAGAACTGCCTCAATTCTTTGTGGCATAGATTCAACAAGGTGCTGGAAGCTCCTCAGAGATTTTGGTCCATATTGACATGATGGCATCACACAGTTGCCGCAGATTTGTCGGCTGCACATCCATGATGCGAATCTCCCGTTCCACCAGGTATATAATGAGCTGTGCACCTGTGTGGCATCACATGACCAGGTACATAATGAGTTGTGCACCTGTGTGGCATCACATGACCAGGGATATAACAAGCTGTGCACTTGTGTGGCATCACATGACCAGGTATATAATGAGCTGTGCACCTGTGTGGCATCACATGACCAGGGATATAACGAGCTGTGCACCAGTGCGGCATTACATGACCAGGGTCTGGGGTTTTTTTTTTTATAGAACTTTGTTGTCTTTTATGTATTCTGTAGTTGAGCGTTAACTTAATTTTCTCCAAAGTTGCGAAAATGCCCAATGTTTTTGACCTGCTGTATTTTCCCTTCTGTTGACCCCACATCGTGAATTCTCCAGACGTCAGAGACTTCTCATGGCACATAACGTGTCGCCAAGTCGTCAAGCTCCCAATACTCAAGATTTAGTTGCCTTCCTATAAAGTGAGCACTCTGCCAGCTTCCCGCTTGTAATCTTGTTAATTAAAAGCCGTTAATCCTCTGTACAAATAAGAAATGGAATCAACAATCTTCCGTCCGCCAAAGTTTTTCTCCCCCAGTTTATCAGTTTATTCCAGAAATCCCTGCTGTCATACTGTTTAATGGAAGACTAATGAAACATCCCGGGTTTTAGATGGTCCGGAGATGGTTTTATTAGGAGGATGCACTCCACACACATTATTCATGCCACATTTATTGGTTTGTGAAGAACAATTTCTTCCATGTAGATTGTTTCTGTTGCAGAAGTAAGACAGTGAAACCCAGCAATATTTTTTTAGGTTGTCAGTGGAACCAAAAAATTCATAGAAGACCCCTATGGCACCCATAACTTGTGCCATTTCTATTGTGTCTTTTGTATTATATGACAGTGAACGCAAACCTTTTAGACACTGTGCGCCCAAACTACAACCAAAACCCTAATTTTCAGTAAAGTGCCAATGCAAAAATTTCGGCATTAACTTATTACTTGCTGCTCTGTCACAGGTTTATATCGTATAGGTACCAGAGGACACCAATACAGTAAAAAGGAGAAGTTTGGATTATCATTGTAACTTCCTTCCTGGGTCCTGGGCTGCCTGGCAGTATAAGAGGCATTGAATCCTGTTTGGCGAACACTGCACTGGGGTGAAGGCGCGGTGCCCACAGAGAGGGCTCTGAGTGCCACCTTGGGCACCTGTGCCATAGGTTCGCCACCACTGTTATATGACCAACATTCAACTTAATGGTCGGTCCTTTTACTACATGTAAGGCTCAGAAAAAAAGAGCCGCCTATGTACGTTAGAGGGTTAGTCTGTTTAGCTTCATAAATAGGGGTCTTCAAGCAATGTGTTCCTGTCTGTGAGGTTCAAAGAAATTTGGAAATGAGTTGTCGTCATGACATAGGAGTTTTCTGGCAAATCCTAAGCATAAAAGAAATGGCTATGGTTGCCCCTCTATGCCCCTATGTTAAAGGTTTGCGGCCCTGGCACAGGTTGTCAGCAGGCAGAGGTCGCACTAACATTTTTCCAGAAGGGTAAAAATACTCCTCTCACCATTTTTGAGGAGTATTTTTACCCGAGGAGTATGAAAATTTAGGTAATACACCACACGCTCACTCTCGCACGCTCACTCCTCTTAGGTCCCGTCGGATCACATAAACGCAGGCAGCTGCGGGCAGGTAGAGATGGAGCAGGACGGGGAGCAGCAGCCCCGCTGTCCACATGGCTCCCCTAGGGCCTGCGCTCTCATTCCGGGTCTCTCCGGAGCGCTGCTGACACGGATCACTTTGTCATGTGTCCCGCTCAGCCTGCGCGCTACAGGGAATAATTGCCAAGCGTAACTTTACGCATGGCAATTATTTTGGGGGGTAATGGCGCCTTATCATGTGTCTATGACGCGTGGTGAGGCGTTAATGCGACCTCTGTCAGTAGGTGATGCTGGAATTTCACTATGACATCACTGACTTAAACTTCAGTCAATCATAGGTTATACTAACTGATGGCAGCAGCAAAATCTTGCATTGTTGACAACGTGAGCCGGTAAAGGGATTGTAGCAGCAGGTTTGACCAGTTTTGATGTGTTATTGTATTGGTCCTGGAGATCTGTGTAAGGGTACATTCACATGCGGTATGCTCGCCGTGCGGGCATACCGCTGTGTGCTGGATAGAAGGAAGAGGTGACCCCTCCTCCCTCCATAGAGAATAGCAACGCACGGCCGCACACACGCCAAAAGATAGAGCATGCTCTATCTATTTGCGGTGTGTGGCACCGTATCTGCGCCGTGCCGCTATTGCTGTCTATGCGGTCGCATGTACGTCCCCGCAGACGGCCGTGTGAATAAGCCCTAACCATAAAGATGTGCATGTTGTAAATTTGTTGCAGGACTGTGAGAAATTATATTCCAGGATTGTAACTGGACTTAACTCCAGTAAACTGATGTGTGAGATAACTCCTTTCTTCAATCAGTCATGACTATAGCAGCTTCTGTTGGAATACTACAGCAGTTACTCAAGGGGGGAGAAGCTGTGCTGCAGAGTGGTGAGGAGATCTCAAACACCAGTGCAGCCCAGGTCTTCAAATCTAGCTACATTCCTGTAATTTGAATGCATTTTCACAGTCTTGCTTCTACAACAAACACGCAAAGGTATGGTTACACAGATCCCCAGGGCAATACCTAACTCTATCTAAAGATTTGTATGGTCTATCACATTGGTGGGCAGTGTGTTTAAATGGAAAGTCTTAAATCTCCTAGCACTTCAGCTCTTTTGCTCTTGTGGTCCCTGCACGTCTTTGTTTTTATACACGTGACCGATGCAGCGAATCAGTGAGACCGTTCAGTGATTGGCTAGCTTCTATTCATATGCTTAGAAACGGAAGAGATTCTCCTGGACACAGATGTGTATAGATCGGTTGTTTTTGGGAATGAGCGGCTAGTGTTTTGGTGATAAATACAAAACATGATTGCAGGGGTGTACTGGGGAAACTCCTCCCCTGTGCGTTTGAATTGCAGTTCCAAATGCTGTGTGTGTACACGACCTGAGCCCTCTCTAGGCGCACTATGCTATGGCAGTCCAAGATGCTCGCCCCACTGTTAGCTGAGAGAAAAGTTGTGTGTCTCCGACTACTTTATGGATCCTGTACTTGGGTAGTCCTAAGAAATTAATAATAAATATACATTTTTTATATAGCGCACACAGATTACACAGCGCTGCTCAAAGCATGTCAAATTGGTCCCTGTTCCCATGGGGTTTACAATCTAAACAACCTGACAGTATTTTTTTGAAGTGTGGGAGGAAACCAGAGGACCCGGAGGAAACCCACACAAACACGGAGAGATTTGCACAAGTTGACCTGGGTGGGATTTGAACCCAGGACCCCGGCACTGGAAGACAGAAGTGCTACCCACTCAGCCACCGTGCTGCCCTAGAAATTGGTTACATTTATACAGCAATACAAATCGGACTGGGATTAAGAGAAATCTCCTTTAAAATTATTAAAAATCTGATGTTTTACATAGTTTTGTGAACAGAAAATTGTCTGTAAGGCATTACTGCTGGTCTGTGAATCGCGGACCGGATCTCCGGGTCTGAACACAGTACTACATCATAGGGATATAATATGATGCAAGGAGTCCCTGCTTTCGGGACGGTTTTTGCTACATAAAATCCAACTAGTGCACGGATTCAAGTGCCGACCGCAGTTTTGTGTTTTTAGCCTAAATTTATTGGTTATTCATAAATCTTGTAGCTCGCTGGACTAGGACACATTCAGACCTTACAGCACATGGACATGTTAATGTGACGTTGCCGATTTACGTAGCTTTACGAAGATGTTTTTGATCACTTTAATTGAATTGGATTATAATAAAGTAAACTGAGGCTTCCCCGGGGCCCCACAAGCCCTTATTCTCTGCCGCATAGGATCAGCTGTGTGTCCTTCTCTGCTCGGGAGTTCAGCTCCTTTGTTCTGCGGTTTCCCAAACCGGAGACGACACACAAAAGGATCTGAAGCCGGAGAAATGTGAGATGCTCTGGGGCACAACTAATCATTAATGTTTTCACAACAGCGTTTTTGTGTAATTGCTGCTTTGCTTCCAGCCTCCGGGCTCGGGACCAAGGCAGTGTGTGTGAGGCATGAAAGGAGACGGGTTATCTATAGTGCCGCTACCTATGTATGCCAGCCAATACAGTGCTCAGACTATTTGGCACTGGCTGTGGTATGTAATGGCCCAATTACATAACACCACGTGCGTATCCTAATCCGAAGCCTAATCACCCATATTGGCAGCTATTGGGGTGTATGTACCACTATTCCTGCGATGGAGTTTGTTGGGGAGTCCTAAAGTGGTAAAATCTTTTCCTCTCCACACCGCGCCACAAAATAGTCTGCAGTGTATATTTATACATTGCTTTTGCTATTGAATTATTTAGTGGCAATGAATTATATACCGCTGTGGTTTTTGTTATCTGTATGATGGTATCCTGTGTCTTTATAGCGCGAGTTGTAGAAACCATTGAATCCATCGGGGGATGGGGTTTTGTCATGGGTCTATTTGTGCATGTTAATTACATGAGTGGAATCATGAATAAAATATTTTGGGTTATGGTTATTTATGGGTCGTATGGAGGTTTTATAGTTGATGTGCTTTGTCTAATCAGTTTTTTTTTTTTGTATTGGCACGTTATAAAATTTAGGAAATTTACGTTTTGGGCAAAGGAATCGACTAAATAATGGAGAGTGGTTATATTGAATAGCTTTAATGTGTCCATAAGGTTCTGTTCACACTGTTGTGAGAGCCGTACACTGACTTCGCCAATTAGGGCTGCCTTGCAGGTGTGTGGAGACTTGTAGCCATTGATTCTCCACTAGCGGATTCTGGGAAATATACCCAGGATTTCCAGGATGGAATAAGGAAATTACAAGGATTCCTTTACCTTCCTTGTAAGTCTTCCTTCCTTTACCTTCCATTAACATCAAGCATGACTTTCGGGAATGGCTATAATAGGCTTCCTGAAAGTCATGCTTGATGCTAAGGGGGCTGCCTTTCAAGAAAGCTAAGAGGCAATGCATTGCTTATCCCATCCTGGAAAAATTATTAGCAAAACTTGCAAAAGCGAGATCTATGCAGTATACCGAACAATTTCTGTGTATGTGAATAATCTACCAAGTAATGGGTGAGGGGGGCCTATCTTTTTAGGCAATTTCTGGAACAGGGCCACCATCAAGTGTTTCTAAAGGAAACCTATCAAGGAGACCAAAACTGTCTCTGAAATCTCTAGTTTTTTTTTTGTTAAAAAAAGATTCTCAGGTGAGGTCATAACAATTGGACCCAGCGCCTTCAGCTCTATGTTCGGCATCATTTACAACACATCACATATCTGTGCATCACATCACATACGTGATTATTTATTGCGACTATTGTTGCGACTTTTTAAGTATGAGAGATGAATTCTGATTCTCTCCTGGAGAATAATGTTGAGAGTTGAGAAGGGTCAGATATGTTGAATTTCAACATGCCTGATACTGTATTGTCAAGGGAGATAATCTCCCACCCGATAAGTCTGGCAGTGGCTTGTTCTCTTTCCATGCGCTGGAGTCCTGGGTTCTAATCCCACCCAGGTCAACATCTGCAAAGAGTTTGTATGTTCTCTCTGTGCTTGCGTGGGTTTCCTCCGGGTCCTCCGGTTTCCTCCCACACTCCAAAACATACTGGTAGGTTTTTTAGATTGTGAGCCCCATTGGGGACATGGACCGATTTGGCAAACTCTGTGCAGCGCTGCGTAATCTGTGTGCGCTATATAAATAATAATTATTATTACTTGAGAACAAGGCATACTATGACTTGTGGAGTGTCTATGGTTATGGGTGGGGAGCATGATTGTTATGACTGACTTAAAGAAGTTGGCCACTTTACCTCATGTTTTCTGTAATGTGTTTGTAAGTTTGGGGAGCAGGATATTATCAATGTGTTATATACATCTATTAAAAGTTTTGCACTTTTTAGATATGTAAAGTGAAGCCTCCTGTCTTTTACCTCATCAGCCGGACATTCCTGCCCTCAAAATGGCCGCAGATGGGTGGTCATGGGATCTCTAACTGTCCACAAACAATCACCCTGCCAGGACCTTATGATAGTACTCATGAATATAATATTTTTTTATGGTTTGATAGAGATCACATGACATTCCACCTGCGGCCATTTTATGGACAGGAATGTTTCCGGCTCATGAGTTAAAAGAAAGGAGGATTCACCTTACACATCTAAAAAGTGCGTAACTTTTAACAGATGTATATTGGTAACATACTGATAATATCCTGCCCCCCACACTTACAAACACATTACAAAAACTTTGCATATTAAGAAAGCGGAGCTGAACTTTTAATAAATGTACATTGATAAGTTGCCTAATATCCTGCTTGGTGTATACTTAGTTTTGTAACATGAAGAGCATGTGTAGGGTTTCAGGTCGAAGGCTAATGTCCCTTTAAATGGGCATCTGCCAAAGACATTATCTATTAGGCCGATAACAGTGGCTGAAATTAAAAACCTATTTGTTTTAATGATATAGTCTGGTGTCCGCAGGCGTCATTCTCTCGGCGAGTTCATCGATTTCTTGGCCGACACAGTAGCAGTTCTGCTTACAAGACTTAACACATTTGTGCAGACACAGGATCCCATTTCATTACAGAAAACAATTCGGCTGGCACGGACGGTGGCAAATTGGTTAATACAATTGTGGTTTTTTTCAGGAGGGGGATGTAAGACCTCTTGGGATCAGTGTTTTGCTTGCCGGTATATCTGCTAGCAGGTGGTCTATTGTGTCGTGTATTGCTGCTATGGAGACCCTTTTTTACAATGATATCATCTTATCAAGGGGTTTCCCAGAGAGAGAGACTGGAAAGTAGTGTAGGGATTTGTAGATAATGCAGCACAGAGGTACTGCGGGGCAGGAGCGCAGGTCTCTGTGCTGCTGTGCTCCCCAGCAGGTGCCTGGAGGGAGCGCAGGCTCGGTGCCGAGGACACAGCTAATTACCATCTGCATCCAAGGGGAAAACCATCCGCCCATCTGTCAGTTTCAGGACAGAGCTTCCCTTAACCCATCCCCTTCTCCCTTTCCACCTAACGCAGCCCCCTCCCCTGCATCCTCTCAGTGTAAACACACAGAGACAACTTCAGGGACACAAAGCGGCAGCCCTCTCCCTCCATTCATGTCTCAGCTTGGATCTTCTTAGCATCCTTGGTACGAGGATCCTCCATTCTCCTGCTTGGCGCTCGCCTGCCTCCCCTTTCCCTGCCTTTCTCCTGTCTCTTACCTTCTCCTTTCCTCTGCAAAGCTTTGGCCTGTCCCCTGCAGTGTTCTGTCCTCTGCGCTTTACCCATTGCTCCGTCTCTGAGAAATGAACCGCTGACTTCCCCAGGCGGCTACCGTCCTGGCCTGACCATCACCCCTAGGGTCTCTGGTGAAATGCAGGTTGGGATTTGAAGGACTTTCACAAATCAGACACCATGGAGCCTGTGAGCCACCAAGGAATGCCCCGTCTCTCCTGGATAGACACTCTCTACAGCAGTAAGTGGAAATCCACAGATATCACACATCCATACGTTTTCTCTTCCCTCATTTTTTCATTCATATGCAATTGTTACAAATCACATTTCCGCTTATTACGAGACACCTTACTACTACTTGAGATCGAATTGATTCTTCACCCTAAAAAGTGACTTGTGATTTGCTGTTCATTTTTTTTGGCTTTCTTATACCATTTCTTAAGATGGATTTTTTATGGATATGACACTTATAGATCCCCTATAGATGGGGCACGTTATACCCAGTATATATATCCACGTTACACGGTTCTTGTCCTAGTCGTCTATCATGAGAGGTGAGATTTCCGGTGGTCTGTGAACACGCATGATATTATTAATTCTGTTTGATGGCCTCATCTTTTTGTTTGCCGGTCTCGCTCAGACATGACCTGCCTTGTGAATATGTTGAATTCTCTACCTTTGTGCCATGCAGTCAGCGCTATTCATTTTTGACACAAAACGCTCCCGGCCCCTTACTTCCCCCCACTACGTGATCCTGTACACATCTGGTATTCTCTGCTCATTTTCTCCCAGCTGGGGCTGGCATCGCTGCTCAAATTAGTCTGGCATGGGATTGATCAGCTGTCTGCTCTGTCTAGATGTGTGGCAGATCCCCGGCCCTTTGATTTTTCTTTTTTCCTTTCAGAATAAGGGAGTGCAGTATGTGTGATGTGTATGTTATATACGGTAGCAGAGGTAGATGCGTATACACACGTTATGCAGTGCCCTGGCATATTTTATGTATAATATCTGTAAATATTCTATATAGTGATCTGTATAAATGAAGGAAAAAAAAAAGGGTACAAATGGTGCGTTAGATGTTCAAGTCTGTGCCTGTTTTTGTCATGGCAGATAGTATGGATGGGCACCGCTCAAGTACCTGATGGCTTGTCTGGATTCATAGTTATGGATGACTGGTACACAGGGTGCCTAAAGATTATTAAATACAGAGAAAATCTTGGGATCCCTATAGAATGTTTGAGTCAAAAGGGGTTAGATACATTTTGGAGGGTATGCGGGTGTCATTGGTTCTTATATTCCGTCCGGTATTGGGAATCTAATCTTTTGAACTTAAGGTCTATTGATATCCCTTCTATGTAATAGCCTATAGAAACTCCTTCTGAATGTAAAGGTTTATGGATATCCCCACTATTTATGTTATAGTCTATGGACATCCCATTCATAATTTAACGGTCTATGGATACCCCACTATTTATGTAAAGGTCTATGGATACCCCACTTTTATGAAAGGTCTATGGATACCCCACTATTTATGTAAAGGTCTATGGATACCCCACTGTTTATGTAAAGGTCTATGGATACCCCACTATTTATGTAAAGGTCTGTGGATACCCCACTATTTATGTTATGGTCTATGGATACCCCACTATTTATGTTATGGTCTATAGATACCCCACTATTTATATTATGGTCTATGGACACCCCCTTCTGAATATAAGAGTCTATAAAGTGGGTGTCTATAGACTATTATTACATAAAGAGTGGGGTATCCTTAGACCTATACATTCAGAGGGATAACGAGGGGTTTACATAGAATATTCCAATCATAAATAAATAAGGGGGTCTATACATTTATTACATATAGATGGGAATAAGATCTGTTCATAGCCTACAATTGGATAAATATCTGCACTGTCATAATATTGATTTCGATCAGCTTGAGATTGATGGGATTGTTCTATAGTCTCTTGCAGGTTTTCTAGTGGTTGAATAAAATCATGTGAATAGCTGTTTTTTTTTTTTTTTTCCAAAACCCCCACTCTGATAACACAAGGTGGTGCATTTTGTGCCATTTTTTGACTGGCAGCTGAGTTTCTATGTCTGCTGAGCGAGCCGGCATGGGAGGGAACGTTCCTGCAAATGCAATGTCTGAAAGCTGTAAAATTGCTGGATTGCGATTTTCTGTAAACACCAAATCACCTGGAAAATTACAGAGCGCGGTGTATTTTACTGCTAGAAGTAATGTAGTTACCGCCAGTGACCACAATACACGTTACACAGACGTAACCCGCTCTTTAGTCATTGGCCGACATGGATGTGTTGCGCTGGTGCGTTCATGCATGTATTCTGTATGGTGACTGATGATTTATTCATTTAGGTAAACCCGGATTAAACCACTGAATGGGAATGGAATGAGAATGTAAAGTTTACTGTGAGCCACACATCATGTATTATACATCGAATTGTCATTATTTCAACTATCCACATACACTGAGTCACCCAAACCAGAGTCGCCTGCCAAGCCTGATCCTGTGCCAGGATTTATGTTCTGCATTGTTTAATGTGTCGATCTGCACACGTCTTTTTGCAATATAGCAATTTACATCTTCTACTAAAAAAAAATCTATATATACAGGCGGTACCCTGCTTAAGAACATCCGACTTACAGAAGACCCCTAGTTACAAACGGACCTCTGGATGTTGGTAATTTACTGTACTTTAGCCGTGGGCTACAATAATCAGTTATCACAGGTGTCTGTAATGAAGCATTATTGTTAATCCTGGTTCTTATGGCAACCCAACATTTTTAAAATCCAATCATCACGGAGACCAAAAAATATTGGCTGGTGTTACAATTATAAAATATACAGTTCCAACTTACATACAAATTCAACTTAAGAACAAACCTACAGAACCTATCTTGTACATAACGCGGGGGCTGCATATATGTATGTGTGTATGTATGTATGTGTGTGTGTGTGTCACATGCCTAACTTTGTGTACGTCCTTGTGCAGTTTGTTGCCATGTTGTCCCTTAGTACCCAGATTGTTGTACTTGGATATGACCACCTCTGCTGGAGGGATTGCGCAAAGAAACTAGTAGTTTTTGCATATGAAATGTCCTGTGGTAGTGAATGCTGAATCCAGGAGGTTAGACAGGACTCTTAGCACGTTCCTGGCCATCGTTACCAGAGTGTGCGGGTTGTTGTATCCAAGGACAGCTATGTCTATGCTTGTTTCTAAAGGACAACATGGATTTATTTATTGGAAATTGTCTTCACACAGAAACATTTTTTGAAATAATATTCAGCATAAGAAATGTATCTATATGGCAGGTGAATTAAATTTATATGTGAATGATGTGATTCATTCAAATTTTTATTTCCTTCGGATTTCATTGTGGTGGCAGGCACCATGTAACTGCACCAATCTGCTTTTGAAGCCAGGCAAGAGTCACTGAGCTAGAAACCAATGACTCTGTATAGTGGCTGCTGTCCTAACGGCTCAAGATGCACCCTGAAGATAGGCTATCCACAGGAATTTGTGGAAAATCTCTTAAAATATGCTCTGAAATTATTATGTGATTTGATGGGCCAAAATGTTGCCCAATACACTGCCCAGTTTCATGGGGTCACTTTTATCAAGGTTGGTTAAAGACCTTAGACCAACTACCGGTATTGGTTTAGGGCACATCTGACTCCTCTCTTGTGATCCCGGGGCCGGTGCGTTGTTGAAGTGCAGTGCATTACATCCTGACTACATTGGCACATGTGCAGTAGAGTTGGGGCGTACTATGTTGGTGAGCGACTGGTCAGGCACTAAAAGGGGGCCACAACAAAAAGTAATATAGGGCAGTTCGATAGTACCACATGGTGATTTAGTGCCTCGAATCACCCTGACCGATACCCTTTGTCAGTTTTAGGAGCTTTTGCAGCAAGAAAAGAGTCGTTGTCCAAATTGCATCAAACTTTATACACAAAGTATTGACTGGACAATCTTGAACTATGTGAGATGTATCCTCCTTCGTCAGACACATTAATGAATTTCATGTGCTGCTGAAGATTTAAGTTTAGGGTAAATAATGACACCCTAGACATAGTCTATCGTGTGGCCTATATCACGTGTTATTCACAGCCACTTGGGGTGTTTGTGTTCATTCACAAAAATGGATGCAATAAAAATGCCCAAATAAGATGGGTTAAAACTTGCATTCCTGTATCTTAATTTTTTCTTTGTTTCCAGTTACGGATCATAAAATACAAGACGCTTTGACAAATATAAATTTTCCACTTTCATAAATCTCCTCTTTTGGACCAAAAATTACCAAAAAAACCCCCTGTGTTCTTTTCCTCAGTGTTGCGGCTAATGGTTGTATGTGGAGCAGTTTCTTACTTTCTCTCCATAATAAAATGCTGCGTAGAAAAAAAAATAGAATACATTTGCTTCAATCAATAAAAGCCTATGTAAAGTGAAGGCTATGTAGTATTTCATCATGATCGATGCTTTCTTTATATGGATAGCCCACTGTGGAGAGGTTGCGAGCACTCAAAAGTGATTGAATTATAGGCTGTTTTCATACATCACTCGGCTTAAAGGGAACCTGTCAGCAGAAACCTCATTTTCACTAAAGACGGGCTGAGGAAGCCCATCACACCTGCCTTGCAAATATGTAAGCATTTGCATTACAATATAATTGTGCTTTTTAACTTACCTGGCTTACTGACCAAATCCTCTGATTAGTGGCAGGGGTTGGGCTTTGGTTTGGATGCCAGGGGTTGTGCTTTGGTTTTGATGCATTTCAAAAAACATGTGACTTGTCTGTGCTGCTCACACCTCAGCTCTCAGCCCCCACCTTTGTGCTCCTTCACAGGAACAGAGCTCACGGTTGATGAGCTGACATCAGTGGGGGAAGGAGAAGCTGTACAGGAGCAGAAAGGTGGGGGCTGAGGAGTGAGCAGCACAGACAAGACATGTGGTGTTTTGTGAAATGCATCCAAACCAAAGTCCAACCCCTGTTTCTAAACAGAGGGATCTGTCAGGAAGCCAGGTAAGCTATAACACACACTTATATTGTAATGCAAATGCTTAGAGAAAGCAGAAAGGCATATTTGCAATGCAGGTGTGTTGGTCTTCTTGAGATATGTACATGTGACACTCCCCTTCCAGCCTCCTTATGGGACAATAATTTACTCTTTTAAGTTTATTTGCATATGTCTTACAGCTAAAAGGGTGAGCTTTAAAGGGGTTTTTCGGGTCTTAAAAATTACTGATGGCCAGGCTGCGGTGGGCTATTTAAAAATAGACATGTGCTTACCTCGTCCGGCGCCGCCGATGTCTCACGCCGTGGTCCGTCTCCTCTATGCGCTGGTTTAATTACAAGGGTGCCCAGGGAGCTTCCGGCCAACTGGAAGCTCCTATCCGACACCATCTCCCAGCTGAGAGATAGGGATGGATGGGAGGAGCCGGCCACATCGCGGACCGGAAGCTCCCAGTGCGCAGCTTCTGTGCCCCTGTAAACAAACGGACCGCGGCGTGGGACATCGGCGGCACCAGACGAGGTAAGTACATGTTTATTATTTTTAAATAGCCCACCCCGGCCCTAAGTAATTTTTAAAACCCGAATAACCCGTTTAACATAAAAGAGGGGTTGCTAGAAACGATATTTCAAATCCCTACGATTGGGGGGCTTGATGGTTTAAACTTCTGATTGCGACCCTCTAAATTATACTATTCTGGCATACATGGATACGGAAGGTTTTCAGACCCCTTTAACAGAGCAGCCGGTAGGCTCCGCCATCTTGGATGGTAATGGTCCAGCTACAAATATTAGCGCTCCGGCTACTAAGTAAACTTCCTAGGTGCACCAGCTGTCTAATTAGCATATGGATTAAAAATGTGAATTTCTCAGAAACGGTATAATGGACAAAAAATCACATTGCATTTATCTGCAACATGCTGCGAGCAGATTCTCATGCTTGGTAAACTCCCGTTAGTTGGTGTCCCTTTCCCCCTTCAAGGTGTAAAATAATAATGCGAAATGGTGCAGCATCTATATTATAATCTATGTTCTTCACAAGCAAAATGTTACATGTTAGGATTTAGATGTGATTTCTCTGTGTGTGTGAACACGGCCTGAGGGAGTAAATTACAGGAGCTAAGGCCATACCCTGGAGATTGCAGAGACGAATATAACTGTTGTTGTGCCGGATCAAGCACCTGCTCGGAAAAGATACATCCATCACGGCCTTTTATTATATGTAGACTCTTTACACTTTGGTTATTACATACATGTAACTAAAATGGTCGAAACCGGGCAAAGAAATTTAAAAAAGTGTATTTGCCTTGCTCCGTTTCTTTGATTCATGGTGCACCTCCCCAGTCGGTTGTCGACTCCTTGCGTTGCGTACTGCATTGCAAAGATATGTACGTTTTAATATTTTTTTTTACTGAAAGATTTATAAATTTCAGAATTTTTGAGAAAACTGTATTTTTTTTTTTTAAATCAGTCACATTCTTGGAGGAGTTTTTGTTGTTTCAGAGCTGGGAAATGAATATGCACCATACATGCGATAGGATAAACCAGCCTCTCGTGCCGTGTTGACATGATGCGCTTCAATTTAATTTAGAAGCGTGGTGGGAAGGAGTTTTTCACCAACACGATCACGATCACTGTTGCAATCCGGAAATGAGCACCACGTGTTTGGCATGCAAAGAATACAAAACACGTTTGGCTCATTCTCGCTCTCCCGATCTTGTGTGAAGCAGCCTGACGTGCTATGGAGAATAAGCTACTGATTAGGATTTACCCGTGTCATGGTGTCTGTTTGATGCCAAGTCTTCTGCTGGTATAATCCCTAAATCGGCAGGGGTTAGTACCCTGATACAGCTAATGGTACATAATCCACTGTATCCGGCTGGAAATCCCCATGGGTAAAGATTTCCCTGGCATTGTTCTATATACCCTTGTATATCCTCATCTCTGGTGCTTGGCATCTTCATAGCACTGCCACTAAGTGCCAGCGTACATTGGCGCTATTCATCATTACATATGCCTCGTATTAATGCATTATCTGAGGGATGCAGCCTTTCAGACACATCCTGCCAGAAATCTCCTCAGGAAATGTTGATGAAGGACATCTATATCTGACAGTCAGCTGAGAGAACAGGAAAGAGATTAGATTTTATATCACAGCATTGGCATCAGCTGGCAGTAAAGTCCTGGATTTATATCTCCGGGGATATCAAACTCTAAAGATGAGTTGGTAGTTCTGTCCCCTTGAAGCATCTGAAAGTGCAGCATAGATGATGGAGTGGGCAGCAGAGTAAATATCACGCAGGGTGATGGGTGATGGAGGTGGCATATGAGCCCATATCCCATTCTTCAGAAGTTTTGGAAACAAAATTGTGCATTGTTATTTATTAATACAACTTTTAATTTTGGCTGAACGTGGTGTCCGACTAAACTTGGGTCACACTAGGTTTGGAACCCTAAAACACATTTGTGAATGGAAATGGTGTTTTTAAAGATTGTTTTCTTATTCATGGCGGCACTTGTGACACTTTTCTATTAATCTACTAAGTACATAGACACCTTTTAGCCTTCGGGAACGGAGATGAGTGGCACTGAACTTTTGGTTTGGTGTCCTCCATTTGGCAGCTCTGCCTTACCTGGACATGTTGCTCGATGGGCTGCAGAGAAGCTGGTCAGGCAGCTTTATGCCCCAAACAACTAGGCATGACTTGTGATTGGCCCGGTGCATCCATCACTTGTCCACCGGGCCAATCACATCAATGCCTAGGGGTGCAAAGCTACCAGATAGGCACAGGTTCGGGTCTGCTCATCTCTACAGAGGAGACAGATTTTTTTTTTTTTTTTTTTTAAATTGCCACAATGAGGGCTTGTTTTTTTCAGGAAGAGCTGTACTCCAATGCCGACACTCCTACGCCAAGGAGCATTTCAGACGACACGCTGAAATATTTCAAGTTTAAAGGTCCTTGATCAGTGGCTGGACTCGCCCTGTGTGTTGCAGTCAAAGCTGATTGTCATCCCCCTTCCTAGGGTAGCCGTTCACAATAAAAATGGAGAATCTGGTTGAGGATGCGTCCTTCCACTTTATTTAATACTAAGGGAGTTTCAGTGATTGCACTTTAATAGACAATGGCGCACATTTATCAAACTACGTGCAGCTTGCCTGTGAAGTGTGCAGGGGGCGCCAGATTCAGGATTTCTGGCACACGTTCTTCATGAATCTGGTGCTTTATGCACTGCTCCGACAGTGTGCACCTTTAACATATAATACACACAATACTCTCAGACACTGCTTGGTAAATGTGCCGCACGGTCTGACTGTGCAGCAATACCTTTGCAAGCAGTTTGCACTGAAAAGAGTGTGCAAAGTCAAGCAGAAAATGGCGCGAGGGGCTTTGATAAATTTGGCCCAATGAATGGTTGTGCTAAGGATGTGCAAGTGCTGTGCTCAGAAACGTCATGCCTCATAGTACTTAATGGGGGGGGGGGGGGGGTCACTGAATAAGGCTACACGCTCACGATGTATGCCCGGCGGGCATACACCGGCGCTGCGGAGAGGAGCAGGGGATGAGCGCAGCCCTCTCCATAAGCATATACAGCGCACGGCGCAATATCACGTAGAAAGAAAGGACATGTCCTATCTTTCTATGGGCTATTATGGAGTGGTTATGCCCATACATGTGTGTGAATGTAGCCTAAGGTAGAATCTGCGTTAAAGAGGACCTGTCATTAAAGTAAGCATCTCCTAGCGCTGCTCCAGATGTAGCAGTGTTACACTGTTAGCTTTAACGGAACCTTCCGATAAAGCTAGCAAACAATGCAGCACCATACCCTGAGAACGCCTGACCGGGCTTACAGTGGTCCGGTTTCTTCATGAGTGGGCCGGACTAGGAGGAGGTGACTGCTGCATGAAGCCTGGCAGTCACCGCCAGCCTATGGCGTATGAGGAACTTGTGCTTATTGTCCATACAGGAGGTCCCCAATTTACAGACGGACCCCTCTGCCCACTGTGTCCTCTGGTGAAGCTCTCTGGATGTTATTTTACTCCCGGGCTGCAATAATCAGCTGTAAGGTGTCTGTAATGAAGCTTTATTGATAATCCTTGTTCCTACGACAGAATAAAATAAAAATCGTATTGTCACTGGAATAAATAAAACATACTTCAATTATAAAATATACTATTCTCAACTTACAAACAGATTCAACCTAAGTAAAACCTAAAGGACCTATCCTGTATCTAACCCATGGACTTCCTGTATCATAATGTCACATTATTATCAATGGACCCATGCATAAGAATGTGTTTTTCCCTGATCCGTGTGGGGTCTATAGAAAATTTGGAGCAGGGCTTATTCCTGTTTTTGTTTGTGGATTGAGCCTTCCCATAGAAAATCTATGGGAACATGATAAAAATAGATGCCAGGGTGTCTTGTGCGTTGGTAGGTAACACAATAATATAACCCTTCAAGGGATTGGGACCAGCTTGTGACATCATTTTCCAGCCTTCCATTGTTACAAATAGAGAAGGAATACGGATACATATTTGTAGACAATGCGTTACGCATTGATGACACATTGACTGCAAAAACAGTCCATGGATCCGTTGTTTGCGTTCTGAGAACAGCAGACTTGCCATAGAGTTGCCATTTACCAAGCCTCAGTAAAGTGGATATCCAGCAATCATGGGAATGGGAAGTCAAATTTCTCCTAACCTACACTCTATTCACCTCTTTGGGCCTTCTAGGGTGAGATTATGTCCCATAGACAGAAATTGAGAGCAATTCAAACATATTTCTCTCCGTTCACTATAGGTTTTTTCACCAACCCCCCCATTCTCATGATTGTCAAGTGTTGGGTTTCTGTAATGGCTCAAACCCTTTAGACCTAGTTTCCGATGAGTCTGATCTTAATGATGAATAAAATACAGGATATGATGCAGAAAGAAGAGGACGCTTAGTTCTTAGCTGTAACCGGAGGACTTCTGCTGTGCTCCTCTTTATTGAATGAGAGCGCTCCTTGTTCTGGATCCCTTGGCTCATCTCGGTCGCTGGGCTATAAGCTTTCATGATGAACCGTTCCCCAGGGTGCGATGTAGCAGACACTCATTGTCTGACCCGTGTCTAGTCTGATGGGTTTTCCAGGTCTGAGTCTTTTAAAGTGGCTGGTTTGATTTTAATAGAATTCGGCTTACCTCTGGGAGCCCCATGGGTCCCCCGATGATAGCAGAAGCCTTGTGGATTCATCTACCGTCCCCTTGGCAGCTGCTGGAAAATGTGAAAAAAAAAGTTCTCCATAAATTTTTTTAAATTCATTCTTTATTGATCACAGGCTCTATAACAGTTTTGTGTTAATTTGTTTTACCCCTCTCTCCTAGGTTTTCGCTTTTTTTCCTTAGGAAATTCTACCTCTAGGCGTTACAGGGAGCGTTTTATCATTTCATTCTAATCTCTGTAGAAGATGGCTGGATTCTAATTCTCAAGCCTTGGGCTATGAAGCTGTTGTCTTTTGAATATCGCTAGTAATAATGATCATAAAAATAATTTTTTGTATTTATAGGAGAATGGGGATCAATCTTAACTCCTCAATTACCTATTTACATTCTTTATTTGCTGAAAGTGGACAACACCTTTAAATTCAGCCTCTTTTTCTTAAAACTTTACTGTACTACTTCTTTTTGAAATTGACAAATACTTTCAGAGACCTTGATTTTCTTTGTTAAAGTGGTTTTATGAGAATTTTGGGAAAGTCCCTGGCGCCTTGGAAAAGCATAAGCATAAAATGTAAAGTGCACTTACCCTTCTACAGTCCAATCAAACATATTGGGGCATCTATGGAAGTTTTGTATGTTATGGGCTGCCTTGTCCAATCGGGAGTAAACCTATAGGAGTCGCAATAAGGATAAAACGACTATCTAAAACGGGCTACCTGTGGTTTGTATTTTATTCATATATATTTCGCCACCCATTTCATGAGAAACCTGTTTAACTGGTCTTACTACTTCTGTAAAATTAAGAATAAATTGACAACTGTGCCCTGCCTAATATTCCAGCAGGAATACCAGAGGCACAGCACAATGCATGATTCTTAGAACAGATGATCCACAATTCAAACAATCTCGACTAACACATGTTCAAAGCACAGAATTCCCAAATTTGTAATTTATTGTAATTTTTTCTTCTTCTGTACATATTGCATGACATCTCTCAGCATGGTAGCACCGGATGATCTTAATATATGCAGAGAGACCAGGTTGTCTCTGTGAGTGATTTGGTGTATACATATGTCTTGGAACATAATGGGAGGGAAAAAAAAGCTACCGTACCAATTAAATGCCATAAAGAATCTTAAATTCAATTCTTTTTAATGTCCGATAATAATTGTCCTTTGTTTCTTATGATAATGGGATAGTAATATGTAACGCCAGCTTTCTATATCTACTTTATATTGTGTTACGGCCCGTTATATCTCCACTTTCATGGATTTTATGACTCTGTTATTGTAATAGGGGCAGATTTGCCACTAGCTCTTAGTATTCATATGTCAGGTCATGCGTGTCCGTGTGGGGAGAGCGAGTAGAGGTCAGCGCTGTGCAATGCTCTGCTCCGGTTTCTTCATAGCTACGCCCGGGGCAATTGTTAATGGGTTGGAAATAAAGGGGGCCGCTTCACAGTTTAGGTATTGAGGTTAATGGAAAACAGACGATTTGGCAGATGGCTGTGATGTTGTGCTCTGTTGTCTGGTGTAAGGTTATTATAACAGCAGGAGAAGGTTGTACGGTTATGCTGTGACATGAATTGGGGCTGTGGGGATTACAATATTTTTGGCTTGTCACTTCAATGTCCAGGCTCATGAAGTATCAGCACTCGGGGATCTGCATATCCATTTATATTTACATAATGGCGAAGATATATCAGAAGTGTCTGAGAGCAAAACTGACCAATTAGAGCTCAGCTTTCATTTTCCCACTGCAGATTACATAATTAAAGCTGAGCTCTGATTGGTTGCCCTGAACAACTAGAACAATTTTACCTCAGACACTTCTGATAATTATCCCCCAAATTTTAATTTGGTTTATTGGGCCGTTCTTCATCATAAGATTCTTGATCTGATATGTCTTCCTTCATTGTGCTGATATTTTTTGTAAATAAGAAAACTGTGTAGAGATCCATCATCCTGTATCTTTAGTTTTGTGGCCACCCGGTGGGTTGAGTTACCAGGGCCCCATTGTTCTGCAGATTTTTTGGCTTTTACACTGTAAAGGAGCACTGAGGGAGCAGGGGAAGGGTGAGACAGTGTAACAGCCTGTGAAGCTCCAGCATGGAGCGGCTCTGGTAACACGCCTACAGCCCTTCTGGCTCATCACCATAATTTTAAGGGTTGAGCTTAGAAAGATGGTGGCCATAGATAGCAAATATAAGAAGATTACCAAAGTCATGATACCTTGATCTTTGAGCTAGTGCCCCTGGTTTATCATGATGGATTTTAATGGTAGATTTCCTTTTAAAGGGAATAGTCTGCGATGAAAGGGTTGTTTACAGTGGATGTGAATAACAATGGGCATTTCTGACCCTCTCTGGCGTTCCAGTTCAGCGCAGCACCCCTGTCGCCTTTGTGATGTAGAATTAACAGGTGCGCATCTTCTACTACGACAACTGCGAGCGCCCCCTGTTGACTTGATGTCACCACTGAGCTTCTATATATGAACAGAGGTGGATAGTTCCAGATCCTGGACAACCCCTTTAAGGTTTAAGCGCCCTACTATTGTTACCCCCCCTATTAAAACACCTGATAAGTGGAGATCCTAGTGGAGTCTACTGAAACATCTTCTTCTATTTTTGTACAAAACGTATGAACTTATCCATATGAACATGCTCAATCCATGAAACGGGGATCGTTTGGTACCAGAGTGTCACAGTAACACATGATGTGCGAAGTCCCTGTATCAGGTATCACTATGATACTTGGCCTCTCGTTCCAAGAGCAATGTTCAGTCCATACAATCCGTTTTAATGGACCAAGAACGTTTGTGTGAATAAGCCCCAGGATCAGAGTAATAGATGAAAAGTGCACCATATAATGTAGGTAAAATGATTGTATAATTGAGGCAAGGCTTGTGCTGTTTTATGTTGCGGCCAGAGGGCTGTGCTCTCTACTAAGAGATCTTTCAGTTACATTCACTAAATCAGGGCGTATGATGTCAAAGATGAAATCTGCTGGCGTCCAATTTATAAATTCAGGAAAAATATGGATTTACCAGGTATAGTAATTCCAATGCTGAGGAACAATGGACTGTTTTGGGTCCTGTATGATGCCCTTTATTATCGCATATCATCATGCTGCAAGTGATAAATATCCACTGCAAGACCAGCAGATGGCGCCGCTGAGCCGTACAAATGTAGCGCTACGCTAAAGTGCGTATGTTATTTATCTCTTCACTGTTTAATGATTGCAAGGATTGTACACACTGTATATACACTGCTGTACATGTGAACGTGTCATAGAGGAAGTTTTACGTGTGGTGTGTAAACATAAGTACTTTTTTTTTTATCCATTGTCTCTGTTCCAGAATGGGAAAATGGAAGAAAAAAATTGATTTGATTTGTAAAGCACTGCGGAATTTGATGGGGCTATATAAATAAAGATTATTATTATTGTCAACTGATTATTGATTATTGTCAATTGATTATTATTCGTCTAAGGCTACCTGATCTTGGGCCGCAAAACGGATCCGTGTTATCAGTTTGTAATCCATTGCTGAGACATGTGTCGCTAGTATGTCATGCATGTTCATAGATTAAAAAAATGGCTGTCTAGCTTACAATATCACTAAATTCTCTTATCCTATACAAAAGGTTTCTAAATGAGACGAGACAGAACACACAGTAACTTATGATATTGGTACAAATCATCCTTCCAGTATAAAAAGTGAAGCAGGGCTGAGCAGTGCTCATTATGGAAGACACCCAGGTCCCATGATTGCGATACCTAGAAAGTGATCAGCATATACTGGACAGCACATGTGTGACGTCCATGTTTTTCCCATTCCATTAATTGCTATCAAATGGCCCGCGCTGTGAACACCGGTGGGAAAAAGCCTCAAAATGGATCTGTGAGAAATGCATTTATGTGAATGGGTCCATTGCAATTAATGTGTCAGGTAAAAAAAAAATTTCACCATTCCCTGTCACCATTTATGGCACCATCATAAGCTGGTGAGTCACTCAGGCCCTGTTCACACTGTGACTTCCAGTCGATAGAAGACCACCAATGCCTAAGTGAAAAACTCTTCACGTTGAGGCCAGTGTATTCCTTAGTGTCAGATTTTTTTGCTTGGTGACAGGAGACTGACATCTTTTTGTATATACAGTATTCAGAAGGTACTTTCTGTACCCAGTTCTCTGCAGAGACGTAGAGGAACATTGTGTGACTATCTAGATGATGGAATTGGAGGAGTGAAATTGCCTCAAGTCCTCTGATCCATCTCCCTGATTGCTGCAGATCATCTTTTCTTATAACTTATGTGCCTTCCATGGTTATTCCTTTTTGAAATGACAACTAGACTTTCTGAACCAGAAGCAGATGTCTCCATGCTGTGTATAATGCAGGCTTGGCTTTAAAGGGAACCTGTCAGGTAAACTAACACACACTGACTAAACATATGTTAGATAACAGCTATAATACTGCAGTACAACTATCCCTATATTGTTGTTTTCCATTCCTGGAAAGTTAGAGTCTAGTTGTACTGTGTACTATTTGACTTGCCATCTGTGCATATTAATGTTCTTCTAGCTCAGCCTTGCCTCCAGGTTCCTGATTGACAAAAGGGTATACTTTCTATTTAGCTAAACCATCATTCAGATGCTAGCTGTGTAACTGCTGAAGAGAATTCCTGAGGAAGGGGTGAATGAGGGGGTTGAGAGAGACATTGGCCGTATGTGATTGACAGAAGAAAAATCAGCTCACCTATTCCCCAGGAGTTCTCTTGAAAAAGTGAACTAGAGGCACTGCTGAGCATGAAGGTCATTAAAGGGGTTTTCCCACGAAAGAAAATTCTCACATCTCAATCCCCTAGTGATGTTAACACAATAAAGATCATTTTAACCCCTTACTTTACAATTTACTCAGTTTTATTACTGTTTTAGCTTCTAGCACTCCCTCAGCTGCTCAGTGTAATATTCCAGGGTGTGGGCTGTGACTCTCTAATCAAACACAATACACTATTATCCATCTAGTTCTTTGGGTTGATAGTGTGGTTACATTATTAGGGTACAGGTGTAAATATACGCTTTCATCTGGTTTCTGACATTATACTAACAGACTGACACATAGAAAGAGAGATGCGACCAATCAGAGATGCTGAGATGATTACACAGAGGCTGATAGACCATTACACTATTACACTGTGAGCTCTGCTACATCTCACAGACATGTGCCTGCCTCCCCCTTCCTCAGGATCACTTATCTCCTTGTAGCTTATAGTTTCCAGCCTCTCTCTCTGCTCACCATGTGCTGACAGGATGTACTCAGTCAATTACTCTGAGCTCCGTGCAGGGGGCATGGCTACAAACAGAAATCTCTTCTGCACAATCTCGCACAAAAATCCAAGATGCCATTTGACCCCAAGTCAGAAGTTACAGGGATGTGTCTAGGGGAAACTGAGATTTTGTTCAGCAGGACTGATAGAGACAGGTTGTAATTATATCTGTGAAATGCTGCATTTTTGTTAATAACAGTGAATAAGGGAATGTGTTATTTTGTTATGCTGAGTACATATAAGAAACTTGTCTACATGGGAATAACCCCTTTTAATATGTTGGACACAGCTCATAGAAAAGACGATGATCAGACTCAGATGGACTGTGTAAAGTTTCGGGCATGGGGTGGAACAATATAGGGATAATTAGACTGTTGTGTAATAGCAGTTTTCATAGATTAGTTGTTAGAGCACCCGGCCACTTAACAGAACATGTTGTAGCTCCATGCTCTGGGTTAGACCCAAAGAACTGATTAGTGTTACCCCCACTCCTCAGATATCCATGGTCTAACCTGGATGTAATGTTGAGGATTGGTCATCAATATTATAACATGTGAGATGGATGAGAATTACAGGTCACAATTAGAATGGTGGATTGTAGCATGAATAAAATCTCCCCATGGTCTTCATTATAGGACGTGGTGTAGTAAGTAATTGGGGTGTCTGGTATTACCCCAGTACACAAGCCATTACTGGACCTCTCTCCAGAACATAGCCGCTGGTCCGTCTCCTATTTCTTTGCCCATCAGTCCCCACAGTGTTGTATAACTGCCTGTAACTACTATTCCCTTGTATGGAAGTCTAATTTAATATGACTCTTAAAGTAAAATATATAATATTTTTTTTTATAAAGCTTTTAAATATAGCACTTATTCCAAATATGGGGGTTAATAATTGGATCCCTGCTCTCAGTGCATTGACATTTATTATTGCTGTAAAAATGTTTTCTGGTTACCCAGTTGGAGAAGATGGTAGAGCGACATCACAGGAGTGTGCACCGTGCATCCTACTCAGCGCTCGGTGCTGTCATATCACTCCCACGGCCTGTAATTCCCACATTTCTATATAATGATCCCTGCACCCACTGCCTGGCTCATGAATATTACATGTGCACATACCTGGCTATTAGCCTCCTGTTATGGCAGGCAGCCTTCATGGACATTAGTGACCCACTTACATGTTTTCTCTTTCCTTATTGACCCTTGATCTGTTCTTGTAGCACTTATAATGTCATATTCCGCCCTCCCTTTCACTAAAACAACAATGCAAAGTTGCAGGAATGGAGGTGACGTCGGGCCGTGTTTCAGGATACATTACTCAGATGACTAATTAGCAGCTTGTATAAAGGTGTAATATTGCTGACAGTGTGATACTGTACTGCCAGGCTAAAGTGAAGTTCTGCAGAGAGAAAGAAGGACGAGATACACAATTGTAAAGACATGAGGTCAACTAACCTTACATTGCTTTATCTTTTAAAGGGAATCTGTCAGCAGTTGGATCATATAAAGCAACAGACATGCGTTAGGTATTGGCCCGGGTGATCTGTGTAACTAAACCTTTATCTGGGTTGTAAGTAGCATAAAAATGATATTATATTCCAGGATTGTAGCGGCACTCGGTGCTCTCTGGTACACTGGTGTTTGAGATGTCTTCACTGAGCACAGCACATTAGTACTCCTCCTGTAGTATTCAAACAGAAGCTGCTGCAGCACTACAGTGAAGAGATCTCACACACCAGTGCACAAGATCGTTCCAAATCCAGCTACAATCCTGGAATATAGATTCATTTTTTACAGTTCCTGGTTACACAGCTTTGTAGGGCCAATACCTTACACTGTCTAAAGCTTTTTACAGTCAAAATTGCGGAAAGATTTCCTTTAATGGGTTTCCTGGTCTCTTTGATATCAAATACCTATGTGCAGGACACCCGGACCTCACATCAGTCAGAATTTCTGGCATCCTCTAGAATCTATATAGTATAACAAACCAGAAACTGGAGTCTCCGTCCACTATGTAGGGAGTAACCTGGGAAACTACAGCTCGGCTCCTATGGCACGGCCGCTATACAGCGGGTGATGTCGTCTGCTTGTGGCTCATACAATTCCACACTGATCTGGGTTTTGGACCTCCAGCAATCTGTTAATAATAACCTATCTTGTGCATTTGTTGACAGTATCCAGAACCGGTAGTGAAGACCACGCATTAGGACCCCATATACAATAGCTGAAAATCAGATGAATACGCCAATTCTGCTAGGGACTGCCATTCACTCGCTGCCTAGATACATTGCACCAGGCTGCCAGAATCCGAGTACATAATGAGTGGCACTAGATGTTTATGAGGATCATTAGCCTGAATATAATCTATATATATAATCTTATTTTTGGTTTAATTGGATTTGATGAGGTTTGTGGCCATCTCTATTTGCTAAAAAGATTACTAACCACATAATAAGATTTTACAACATCATCTGTATGCAGAATGCAGAACAGACCCAGCTGCACCCCTACTAAAAATTGCAGCTTTATGGGTCACATCAGGCATTGCTCCTGCTATTTTAAAGGGGCTATGACTCCTAATTGTGGACCCCCAGTGCTTGCTGCAAGGCATGGTACAGTATTCCTCAGTTACATTGATTCTTCCGTGTATCCATCTGTAAATTCTTCTACATCTTTTGGATACAATGTAAAGACATTATGCATTTTCCATGTGGTTTGTCTTTACTGTACAGACAGGTTTTGCTGAGCAGATCCTCTGCATAAATGGACTATGAAAAATTAATCAGGGCATACAGAGCGCTGGCCAGGTCTATAGGGGGTCTGCTCATTAAAGGGATGTTACTGTTGTGACTCAGCTGCATGATGACTGTACTAAAGGGATCTCTCTGTTCTGACCCTAATGCAAGGTTTTGGCAATGTTTCTTAAAAAAAAGAGCACTGTCCAATGGAAAATGTGCGGATAGACGGAATATTAACAAATCTAATGGCTCTATTACAAGGACCAGTTATCTGACCAATTTATTGAAAACAAGCATTCGGCGCAATGCTTGTATTTTGGGTAACCGCCACTTTTATGCAGCACCATAATTCGTCACTTGTCCGCAGCATATCGTTCTATATAAAAAGGGGCGATGTGCTGCAGATAATCGAGCCTAATGAGCGGCTGTGACCAATGATGAACGTACAGCCCGAAAAAAACTGTGCTGTCAGAGGCGGGGCCCCCTGACACCTGCTCCAGTTTTAATATATCTGGTTATTTTTTATGTATTTTTGTAGTAAGTGGGTTCTCCATGCTGTATCTCGCATCTGTGCTGAGATTGGGTGTGGGGAGACACTATTTTTAGGTGTCGCATCCTGTTTTATAGCAGATAACTGCGCCTCTTCTGCTGCACCCATTGGTGCTGCCTGAAGCAAGAGACTCAACTTATCTCATGGATGGTGCAACCTTGCACAGAGCAATTTAAAAAAATGTAATTTATTATTGCAGATCAGGGTGCATAAATAACCAACAACTTTGCAATGGCATAAAACTCATCAGGACCGACCCTCCCCCCAACCCCAGGCCCCCTGACAGTGGGAGGAGGAGCGAACATTGGCAGCAGCAAGTGTTGTCATTGTCTCGTGATGGAAACCTGTCAGCGGAGGTCGGGGGTGGATGCAATGTGTTGCCTCCATCTCCCAATGACTTCAAGGGCCTCTGCTGAGTGTATATGTCACACAGCAGGAAGGATCACAGTATCCGTCATATAGATGGAAGCAAAAAGACAGTATATGCCTATGAACACGTTCAACGTATAGGTTGGGAGCTTTCCTATATACATGGTAGAGGTTACACTGAACATTTGAAGGGGGGTTACGGAAGGACATTGCTAAGCAGATATAAGAAAAAGACGCTTTAATACTATTTGATAAACAGACATCTCAGCAGAGGGGTTTTCTTTAACTTCTGATGTTGATTAATCGGTCAGAAGAACTGCTGCAGAACCTCTTGTAGCTGTGATTATATAAATATAATGATCTATATTAGGCAACGTTTCCTTCCTGGACGGAAATCTCTATATAGCCAGAAGCTGTTGGTATCTGGCAGCCTCTTGCGATTCTTCTAGAATTTCGTTCTTTAATGTCCTGGGTAATCTGCTGATGCTGTTCAGTTTGCAGGTTGAAAGCCTTGTAGCTGGTGAGAACGGCTGTAATTTATTGCCAAGTTCCTAATGTTCTGGGCCCCCTGCGGTGAGAGTGTTGGAGGAGCGCTGTGGGCAGGTCATGCTCCTGTGTACTGTACGTACCAGAAATCTCCACTGTGAATTAATGCTGACTAAGCATCCCCCCCCCCTGATAGAAGCACTGAAAGATATCTGAGGTTCTGGGATTATGTTCGTCTATCCTCCGGTATGAGCGTGCATCTTCTCATGGATGACAATGTCGTTGTTTACAATCCCATATTCCCCCGATGAGGCGCGTTCTCTACGAGCTTGTTGCTATGGTGACAGAAGCTCGTTTGTTCAGAAGATCAGCGCGCCTGGTTATAATAATAGAGGCCAGATATGCTAAGCGGTGGCTCGGGGCAGGGCTTGGCTTTTTCTTACACTTAGGCCTTTGATGTGCTAGAAGAAAGCTGGGAGACTGATGTTATGCTGAGAAATGGCCTTATGGTATTTTACACTCTGCATTGCTGATATACACAGATAGGAGAGTTGTCACACCGCCTCTAGGCTATGTTGTAGCTGAGTCTACTAGATTCCAGCAAAAGCAATTGCATCCGTCATGGATAATAGGTTTAGGATCCTTTCAAATGTCCATATTCCTGCCAGGAAATATAATCTGTGTGATAGTCACATTTCCCTGGCGGACTGCGGTCTGTCTGAACTGATCTTGGTGATTTATAGTAACTGTATACCCCTGTCTTCTGTACAATACTGCTCAAATGATGCTTTGTTCCTGGTACTGTAGACCCAGCAGATCACTGTCCTGTTTGTGTTTAAAGAATAGCGTATGTGATGATGGTAAACTTTTGGTATATTCCATTGAGTAAAGCAGCTTCTCTGTGACTTTCTCTGCTTCTTTCTCCTGCAGTGAGTAGTATATCTGAAAATGTCCATCCACTTCAGACAGATAAGGAGGCTAATGCTTAACACTTTCCATACCTGGAGAATATTTTCCTTGATTATTCGTCTTTCTGTGGAGATTAGACTATCCAGGGATTGTCATTGGACACTTTAGGCTCCTTTACATCTCAGCTGTCAGATCTCCAGCGGATTTACACAAACTGCTTATAGAAGGAAGAAAGGCAGGGGGAAAAGAAGGACAAAGACATATATTAATAAAGTATGTTACAAAGTTTACTATTATCATCTGCACTATTCATTTATGAAATTTTGATGAAAATGTAGTTATTTAGGCAATACTGGCAGGTTTGTTTTTAAGTTGAATTTGTATGTCTGAACTGTATATTTTAGAATTGTAAAAATTAAACAAATTTTGGGGGTTTCATAAGAACCAGGATTAACAATAAAGTTTAATTGCAGACTCCATTGAAACTTTTACAGATAATCATTGCCTGGGGCTAAAAAACAGTAAATACCAGCATTCAAGGTCCTTTTATAACTAGCGGTCGTATGTAAGTCGGGTGGTGTTAAGTCGGGGACCATATGTACATGGACATTGTTTATCAGAATTTGGAAATCCTAATAGGCACATACATCATAATATAAATGTTAGGTTTCTCCTTGGACTCGTACACATTTTCATTTGGGCTCCAGTAGAACCAAGTTTTTCCATGTAAAAAGTTTTACGGACTGGTTACGGGTGAGGGATTTATATCCTGTTTTTGTAATATGTTCCTGTCTGGCTTTGTCCATCATTTATTAAAAACTTTAATAATTACGAAAACTATGTCCTAACTGTGAGAGTTCACAGTAGCTTGTAGCTTTGTGCACGAATGTAACACATCCATATGTCACATAAGAGCTGTGTGATAAAAATGGTTCGTGCACATGCAGGTCCATCACATCAAAGGGACAGATTTTTATTTTTTTATCCACTGGAAGTAAAAATAGAAGCTTTGATAGCAGGACAGCAAGCAGAGATCTAGAAAATCATGAGGAATTGATACAGAAAGTATATTGTAAAATTAAATAACTTACATATACTTGCATAAACCATATCAAATATTTGCTGAAAGTGGACAACCCCTTTAACACAATGTTTTTTTTGTTTTAAATCTTTTCCAATGTAACATTTTCCGTGCTGAACTACAGAAGAAATTTTGGCCTGTATTCACAGTTTTGCCATGACAACAAGAACATTATTACAATTCTTTTGCATATACAAGTGATCTAATAATATTTCTGTAAAATTTCCTGAGGACGACCATTTACAATGATACTGTTCAGCCACATTACAAAACGCATGCGTTAATGCTTGCGTTTTGTAAACGCAAGCGTTAACAGCTGTTTAATTAGGGAAATATCCCTTCAGCCGTAGCAATGCGTTTTTAAACACATGCAGTAAACGCGACGTGTGACCGCACCCTCAGTTTCTGCATGGAAAACCGAGTAACTGAAGATACAATCTGACACAAAACAAGACCATCCATCTTACATAGGTATCGATGTTAAAAGGGGTCTTCCAATTTTAGAAAATAAATGTTATTTTTGTGTAATGAAAAGTTATACAGTTTTCCAATATACTTTCTTTATCAATTCCCCACAGTTTTCTAGATCTCTGCTTGCTGTCATTCTATAGGAAGCTTCTACATTTACTTCCAGTGGACAGAAATCTGACCATGGTCACACAGGTGCACGGCTCGTTATATCACACGGCTCTGATTACTCTGTGATATAACGAGTTGTGCACCTGTGTGACCATGGTCAGGTTTCTGTCCACTGGAAGTAAACAATGAAGTTTTCTATAGAATGGGAGCAAGCAGAGATTTGGCTATATGTGGAGCCACATAGAATAAGTAAATTAATTGTAAAAAAAAATGCAATTTGAATGAATAGATAGGCAGGTAACTGTACCATTACAGCTAATCTTCAGCAAAACCACATGCAAAAAGTTTCTGCATAGTTTTCACACAGACTGTGATGCTTGTTTTATAATTAGTGATAGATATGGTTATAATATAAATAAAGCACCAGTAAGGCTCTATATTCAATAGTTACACTACTACTTCTTTTGCCAGTATATATAACATATGGTGGTTATCCACACTCTTATATAAGTTGCCCATGTACCTTTGCTGCCTTGTGGATAATCCCTGAATGTTCATCAAGTGATTCAGCGGTCCGGCTACTTATGTTTGTGCTATGGGCTAACTCTGTGCTTCTTTGTTTACATCTCTGAGCTCTGCTGATCAGGAGCAGCTGTAGAGTTATGACTCACCCTGCTCCGTCCCCCTCCACTCATCCTGTCAGTGAAATGGACTGTGAGAAGAAACACCCTGAAGGAGACACAATAAGGGTCACCTAGAAAGAGAAGGTAGCTATGTGTACATGCAGAGGGCAGCATGATGAGAACAGGGAAAGGCTAAGGCTCTCAAAGGAGGCCAAGGTACCGGAATATACACTCACCGGCCACTTTATTAGGTACACCTGTCCAACTGCTCGTTAACACTTAATTTCTAATCAGCCAATCACATGGCGGCAACTCAGTGCATTTAGGCATGTAGACATGGTCAAGACAATCTCCTGCAGTTCAAACCAAGCATCAGTATGGGGAAGAAAGGTGATTTGAGTGCCTTTGAATGTGGCATGGTTGTTGGTGCCAGAAGGGCTGGTCTGAGTATTTCAGAAACTGCTGATCTACTGGGATTTTCACGCACAACCATCTCTAGGGTTTACAGAGAATGGTCCGAAAAAGAAAAAACATCCAGTGAGCGGCAGTTCTGTGGGCGGAAATGCCTTGTTGATGCCAGAGGTCAGAGGAGAATGGGCAGACTGGTTCGAGCTTATAGAAAGGCAACAGTGACTCAAATCGCCACCCGTTACAACCAAGGTAGGCAGAAGAGCATCTCTGAACGCACAGTACGTCCAACTTTGAGGCAGATGGGCTACAGCAGCAGAAGACCACACCGGGTGCCACTCCTTTCAGCTAAGAACAGGAAACTGAGGCTAAAATTTGCACAAGCTCATCGAAATTGGACAGTAGAAGATTGGAAAAACGTTGCCTGGTCTGATGAGTCTCGATTTCTGCTGCGACATTCGGATGGTAGGGTCAGAATTTGGCATCAACAACATGAAAGCATGGATCCATCCTGCCTTGTATCAACGGTTCAGGCTGGTGGTGGTGGTGTCATGGTGTGGGGAATATTTTCTTGGCACTCTTTGGGCCCCTTGGTACCAATTGAGCATCGTTGCAACGCCACAGCCTACCTGAGTATTGTTGCTGACCATGTCCATCCCTTTATGACCACAATGTACCCTGTAACATCTGATGGCTACTTTCAGCAGGATAATGCGCCATGTCATAAAGCTGGAATCATCTCAGACTGGTTTCTTGAACATGACAATGAGTTCACTGTACTCAAATGGCCTCCACAGTCACCAGATCTCAATCCAATAGAGCATCTTTGGGATGTGGTGGAACGGGAGATTCGCATCATGGATGTGCAGCCGACAAATGTGCGGCAACTGTGTGATGCCATCATGTCAATATGGACCAAAATCTCTGAGGAATGCTTCCAGCACCTTGTTGAATCTATGCCACGAAGAATTGAGGCAGTTCTGAAGGCAAAACAGGGTCCAACCCGTTACTAGCATGGTGTACCTAATAAAGTGGCCGGCGAGTGTATATTGTCACATTGTACAAGTTATAAATTTTTATTTTTTTTGGTAATGCGAACATATGAGGCTTATTATTTGCGGCATGAGATGAATAGATAATTCATTTTGGGGGTCTAAAGCTTATTCACAAGATTTTAATTATTTCAAGGGGGACAATCAAAATCATCAATTCTTATTTTGGATTTTTAGCACTCCCCCCCACCCCCACTCACCGTAACGTAAAAATCATTTTTTCTTTATTCTCTGGTTTACTAAGATTGCGGTGATACCTCATTTATATAGTTTTTCTTATCATTGCTCAATTTTACTGAGCAAAACCAATATTGGAGGAAATCACTTTTTTTTTTTTTTTTTACTATCGACAACTTTTCAGGGCCATAACTTCTGTATTTTTCTGTTGTTATATACGGTTGAAGACTTATTTTTCTAGCGTAAAGAGTTGTTCTTTTTAGTTGTATCATATTAGATCACTTTTTAGAAAATTTTAAGTGGTTAAGGGGTTAAAGGAGTTGTTGTTATACCACGTTAGGTGATGACAATCTATTTGGTCGGGTCCTATTGCTGTAACCCTCACCTTTATCAATTGATGAAGTGACAAGTCAAGCATATGTCCTGCTGCGCCATTTAATAGTATGGAAATGTTGGAAATTGTCAAGCGCAGAGCTAGGGCATGTCCCACACATACACAGACAGTAAATGAGATCCATGGTGATAAATGGGGCAACATGTTCAACCTACTGCGCCACCCATTTATGAGAACTCGATCAGATTGTCCCAAAGTCGATTGTGATAGGCAAACATAGTAGAATAAGTTTACATTCACGTCACGTCTTTTGAACATGGTTAGCATGTATGTTAGGAAAGCTCCCTGCATACATATTGAATGTGCCCATAGACATATACTGGCAGGCGTAGGCATCCTTTTTGCTTTAGTCCTCTGATTATACATAACATGCAGCAGAAAACACTGGAAAACGCACATTGTATGGCATCCATTTCTGGCCTCCGCTGAGCATACGCTGTGGGTGTTTATTAAATGGTGATGTAAATGTCCATAAGAGGACAGTTATGTCAACCGGAAAAAAAAGTTGCAAGAACTCACTGCCCACTTCTGTTGTCCACTCTCCTACCCGATTTGGGAGGGGCTGGAGCAGAGAAGGTATCCTGCTGTCTGAGCATACAGTGGAATAAGCCGCTTCCCTACGTGGTAAGGATATGTTGTGAATCCTCCATACATTATGCTTACATCAGAGGGAATAAATGTGACGCAAATCTTAAAATGTAGGTTAGCTCCTGCATCTTTTTTTTTTTACAGCTCATGAACACAACTGCACACCATCAGCCGATTCAACATAAGGACAAATTAATCTCTATGGGCTAAACACACGGCTGTGGTTGATATAGCCCTTTGTACAAGCCAAATGCCTGGGCCGTAAAAATAGACCAATAGTCCATGGTTTGTGGCCACAGAGCCACGCTGGCGTGGGCCTGTAGTGTAAAATAATTTATACTTAGTGATTATCTCTGCAGAATAAACTATTGCTACAGATTGTAATTGCAAGAATTTAACCTGTACTATGGGAATATAAGCCAATACCAGATGATGGATCCCTACTGAAAACACACACATTAAGACTTGGATAGGCATCTGTCAATAGAACAAGCAATTGGCGGACAGGTTTATGATGTGAATGACCAGCCTAAGGACATCAGAGCACTAAAAATCAGCTAAATACATATATACCCCCCTCCCTGCTCTATGTGAAGCTATTCACGCAGTCTGAAGGCTCACAAAAAACAAGACTGATTTAATTATTATGGTTCAACTTTACTGGACCCCTGACTGGTACTCCAGGGGGATATTAAGCAAAATCAATGACATCAATTAAAACCTATAAGAGTTGTAGATTCTCCTTTAAGGACAAACTCTTGGTGTTAACCGCCTCTGACCCAGAATCAATTTAACAGAAGAGGGAAAACATTGAGATATAACCCTCTTCAGCAGAGAATATCAGCCGCCGCCTCATCAGATGATGAAATGACTAATTAAATAGAGAAACCGCACTCTTGGGCTTATATCAAAGCTACTCCTACAGGGATGTCAGGGCTGGAAGCTACACAACGCACATGGCAGAAAATCACTCCATGTTTCAAGGACATTTCTAGCTGCGCAAATGTAATCACAGCTCAATGACTTGTAACATCAACCCTGCCGCACATCATCTGTCTGCTCCATACACTCCATCTAGAGGTAAACTAACCACCCAGAGGGGAATCTAACAAAATACTGCCCTAATAGGATCCCAGCCAGCCTCCGCCATCAGTATATAGGTAAGAAATATGTATACATGAAATAGGAACATGGGAATAAAAATCAGAATTCAATTAGGAAAGCCCTGGACAGGTGTGCATAGAAATATGGTGCCGCTGCTACACGAAAATCCGAAAAAAATAACCTCCCCAAAAGGCATTTGAGTACAAGTTAGGAAGCATTCTATGACATTAAGATTAAAATGATGTGAATAGGCCCAATCCCATTGTCATACACTACTCCATTTCCCTCATGGATCTGCTTTTTGAGGCTACTGGCATCACGGCAAAAGTGTAACTCCACATAGGTAACACATACGGACATGACACTAAAAACCAAGATGACTCACCCATCACTCCACGTCTAACCGCACAATGAAGGATTTTTGACATTAAAGAAGAGATGAGTCCCACACAGATGTGTCATTCATCCCAACAATAGAGGAAACAATGTGAGAAAACACAGTGAGGAGATGAGGCATCGATGTAGTATGTAGATGTAATAGTGTATAGGGTCTAGAATCTTAAAGGGAGTCACTCACCTCCACCTCGCTTTATAATCTCTCTGCAGCATGTTTAACAGTACAAGGAAGTCCCCGAGTTACATACAAGGTAGGTTCTGGCAGTTTGTTATTAAAGGAAACCTACCATTTCAAATGGTAGGTTTAAGCTGTAAACACCGAGCACCAGCTCAGGGTGAGCTGGTGCCGGTGCTTAGTTTCGTTAGTGTTAAAACCGCGGTATCGCGGTTTTAACACTTTTTAAACTTTATAGCATAAACTGCTTCGGCGCTGCGTGCGCGCGCCTACATAGGAAATGCCGCAGCGGCTTCTGCTATAAAGTTTAAAAAGTGATAAAACTGCGATACCGCGGTTTTAACACTAACGAAACTAAGCACCGGCACCAGCTCACCCTGAGCTGGTGCTCGGTGTTTACAGCTTAAACCTACCATTTGAAATGGTAGGTTTCCTTTAAGCTGAATTTGTATGCAAGTCGGAACTGTATATTTTATAATTGTAACCCCAACCAGAATTAACAATAAAACTTCATTGCAGACACCTGTGATAACTGTTATAGCTGTTTATTATAACCTAAGGCTAAAGTACAGTAAATTACCAAAATCCAGAGGTCCGTTTGTAACTATGGATCGTCTGTAAGTCGGTGTTCTCAAGTAGGGGACCGCCTGTACTGCACAGCAATTTCCAGAATTCTTTTATTATTTCTGTCCATGCTTAAAAACGGACTGAAAACGTCATGTGTGGCATCACCCATGACAAATACTGGGCAGTACGGTGGCTGAGTGGGTAGCACTACTGCCTTGCAGCGGTGCGGACCTAGGTTCGAGTCCCACCCAGGTCAGCATCTGCAAAGAGGTATGTTCTCTCTGTGGGTTTCCTCCAGGTCCTCCGATTTCCTCCCACACTCCAAAAACATACTGGTAGGTTGATTAGATTGTGAGCCCCATGGGAGCAGGGAATGATTTGGCAAGCACTGTACATTGCTGTAGAATCTGTGTGCGCTATATAAATAAATTATAAAGAATTATTACAAATATGTCAGAACGTCACATGTGAATGCACCTTTCTACTCCCAAAATTATAAAAGTAGCAGGTAAGTATATGCATGGGACAACATTATGGGACAACTGAACATTTGGGTGTATGCAAAGTTTTTCCACATTCAAGAGCGTAAAACGGGGTTTAACCCGCTAGCCATAAAGGTATCTACAGGGATGTAACAGATTCAAGTACAGAGAGTGTTCACCTTTCAGATATTCGCCCCTCTGTGGTCAGTATTACCCATCTACTTGTAAACCACCAAACAAGCAAGATAAAGATATTTCTCCTGTGCAAACTGCAAAACAAATATTCTGTGTGGAGCCATGTAGACGACATAGTCTTTTTATATGCAAAATAAAATACATAAATATGTAAAGAAAAATTTCAAAACGCAGTAAAATATTGCAGAAATCTGGACAAAGGGTAAGTGTGTGCCCTCTAGTGGGCGAGAATATATACACAACATTCTTCCACAGACTGGATGCAGGAAGCACAAAATAGAAGTGGCATTTTTTTTTAAAAAGGAATCTATATATTTTTTTTTTTAAATGGTATGGAATATCATACAAGTGAATGGAGCAGCTGCGGTGCACATTACCGACCCCCCACCAACCCATTTAGTCCTGGTCTTGGTACAACACGTGTGAGTAATCATTGTGCAGCGTACCTTGAACTGATGAACCACATCCTGTACTCAAGGGATTTACAATAAAGTATTAGTTTGGTGCATCTTTTAAAACTAGGTAAGTTAATTCCCTTATGAGAAGTAATAACTCCACTAACAAAGCATCAGTAACTAAGACGACAAAATTAACTTTAATGTTAAAGTGTAGTCAAACCGTAAAAATTACTTAATTACCACAAGTATGAGCAAAAAAACAGCCATATTTCACGCACCGGCCACAATGCAGTGGAACGTAGTCATATATTATACAATGTACATATAAGACAATGTACAGTAAGATATTCATATATGATACACGAGTCCCTGCTTTCCCATAGAACAGCTGTGCCATAATGTAATCATAATAATAGTAATAATTATTATTCCTTTATTTATACAGCGCACACAGATTACGCCGCGCTGCACAGAACTTGCCAAATCGGTCCCTGTCCTAAATGGAGCTCACAGTCTAATCAACCTACCAGTATGTTTTGGAGTGAGGGAGGAAACCAGAGGACACGGAGCAAAACCCACGTAAATACGGAGTGAACATACAAACTCTTTGTAGATGTTGACCCTGGGACTTGAGGCTGTAATGCTAACCACTAAGCCACCGTGCTGCCCCATGACAATAATGAGGCAGGGATTAAAAAGTTATTTTGGGAATTAGTGATTGATTACTAGAAAAGGTAATCAATATAAGATCAGGGACTGGAATCCCTGAGCCCCAGCCATAAAGATGCCGTTATAGCTTTACGGGACGGTGATGTCATGACCATTGGTCAAGTTACCCGTTAAACCTTCTGAAGTGCAATACCATGCACAGCCACTATGCAACGTATAATCTTGTGCTTGGTAACAAGTCAAGAGACCACAGCAGTTAACGGGGTTGTTCTAAGCAGGTCCCTCCTATCCAGGGTTACTATACCCCATGTTACACAAAATCCAAGGGATCCATCTTTTAAATAATTTAACACACAATTGCCCGAATCCCTCCGCTAAGGATTACACAACAGCTGACAGCGATCGCTGTATACTGAGGGACTAATCTAATGTCACCATAGCCACAAGGGAGGAAACCAACCACGGGATCTGCAAGGTAAATCAGCTGGAAGGATGAGGTAATGGACAGGAAAGCGTCACAAACAGAGACAACATCTCATACAGAAGGAGAAAAAAAAATTACCAAAACAGACGAGATTTGTGGAAAAACTGATAGCGGACATGATTTATACAGGAAGTAAGATGACGGCGATTATGAGGATCCGCTTACGGGGAGACCACAATTACAAGAACATTGGAAATACAGGCTCACAGTCACCAAAAAAGACCAAGGTCTGGGACATAACTTTTGTAAAATGTCCATAAACCCCAAATTTTCAATCATCTTATATCAGTACAGATCCGTCCACCAGACTGCGACACAATTGGCTGCTGTCACACCATCACAATTTGATTCTGTTTTGTAATTAAATCAAAACGCACTGGGGCAGGGGGCGGTCGATCGTATACGCGCTTGTATGCAAATAGTACAGCGGTTTATGTCCAGCTATCTTAAAGCGGTTGTCTAAAGCTTGAAAAACATGCCTGCTTTCTTCCAAAAACAGCGCCATACCTGTCTATGGTGTGTGCCGGTATTGCAGCTCAGCTGTGTAGAAACGTAATACCATATTTTTCTGAGTATAAGGCGCACCGGATTATAAGGCGCACCATCAATAAATGCCTGCTAAAGTGTCTGGGTTCATATATAAGGCGCACGGGATTATAAAGCGCACTGGATTATGAGGATGAATGACCAGCAGGTGGCAGCCTGTGCACAGCTCTGGCAGCTGTTGCCTGTAAGTACAGTTCATATATAAGGCGCACTGGACTTTGAAGCGCACCTTTGATTTCTGAGAAAATCAAAGGATTTTTTTGTGCGCCTTATAGTTCGAAAAATATGGTAAGTTGTAATACCACAAACTTATGGTCAGGTGCGACGCTGTTTTTGAAACAACCTCCGGACAACCCTACAATCCTAATGTACATTACTACAAGTCAAATGAAACTTAAAAAAACGTAAACTACTAAACGGAAGCCTGAACGCTGATGTGAACTGGCTCTTAGCTGTATAATATGGTCACACAGAGCTTTATGGATCTGATTTTACATTGTTTATCCATGATCACCGCTGAAACCACAACCAGTGGCTGCATGTGAATAAGCCCCATGCTATAGTGCATACAAAATCATGGCCAAGGATCCTAGGGGGTCGCTTTTCGAGTGTATTTTTTTTTAGATAACTTCCTAAAATATTCCACGCCATTAAATGTGATGTGCACATGGCCATTTGTCATTCATTTCTGCATGTAAATCTCGATGCATGACACAACAAAGTCAGTCTATGTCACAATACATTTAGCAGAGGCACCTGCAGTAAGAAAAGAGTCTGATTAGAAAAATTGCTTCAACGGGGGAAGTGATTTTCGGAAACTGCAAGAAGCCTCCAACAATCCCCAGCGATGGCTGCGAGGCGAGCGGTGATCTCATCATGATACATTAGTCACCGCAACCAAAGGGAATAAAAGAGACTAGCGACAGCGTTTATAGCGGGGGGTTCATTATACAGTCACTCCCACTGATCCCCATTCACACTGCTGCGGAGAACACTGACCTCTATTGTACGCAGCAGATTTTATAGTGGCGTGCAGGGCCACTGAATGTACATTAGCATCCCGGCTACTGATGAATATTCTCATTGTATGGGGATAGTGTCAGCATTTTGGGTTTCCTTAAAAAGGTGACATCACTGAAGACCAGAAGAGGAAAAAAAATGTCCCTAAAAACTGACAGAAAGGACAATGTCCCATGGGACATCTACACTGTAAATAAGAAGAAATATCATTGCAGCATTTCAAGAAAGAAGGGATCCCATAGACAGAAGTCCACAATGGTGGCTTTGACAGCCGGGGTACTACATATTAAAGGACACTGAGGTTATGGTCTTACATGGTTACTGTACACTGTACGGATGCTGAATGAATCAATAGTAATGGGGAGTATAAAAATTATATTAGATGAGAGGGAAACTTACTAATAGCTGCAGCAGCATGTATGTATTTGTATGTGTTCCATTCCTACTCACCCCCTCCATAGACATAATGGGGGACATTTATCAATTCCACCAGGGCCTGGTGTGGCCAAGGGGCTTATATCATACACCGTGGTAGGATACTGTCAGTTTACCTCTGAAAAAGGGACTGTAAACAAATTCACAACTATTTTTAGGCCATAGTTACAGGGCAACCACATAGTCCTATGTAATATCAAAATGTTGGTTTACTAAAACAGAACCAAGTATACTGACGGGGCAGAGATCCAAACCTGCTGAATTGGTGAGAGATCACATTCACTATCATTAGTTGATCTAATATGCAGTCTTATGGTCACATTGTTCTCAGTTTTGGCTGCTCTTTAATCCTATTCCATCACGTTTGAGCTTTGATCTGGAGCTACAGTTAGGTTATAGTGCACACAGGGAGTCCGAGACACACCCACCTTTCCTTATTGGTTCTGGCTGCTGCTCACTCACTCCCTCTGCAGCTTGGCCTCTTCTGATTGGCTTCTGTGTATAAAGACAAACCTTTCGCAGCCCGAGTAGGTAAGTCAATGTACATAGAGCTGTTTTGCTCAAGAACACAGGTTTGTTTGCGACCCGTGATTATGAGGGTGCGTTCACACATGGCGTTTTTAAATGCATACGTTTTACACATTACCATGGGTTTGGCCACTTTGAAAGAGTTTTTCTTGTGGGAAGTGTAAGCAGATGTAAAAATGTTAACACTGGTGCTTACGCCTCAAAGCAGCCAAACACGTGGTAACATGTAAAACGTAAGCATTTAATAGCGCATTCAAAAGACACCACGTGTGAAAGCACCCTCAAGGAGAGATTTGAGGATCACATTAAGGCCCCATGCACACAACTTGGGGGGGGGGGGGGGGTATGTACGGCCCTGTACCGCTCTGTACACGGGGAAAAGATAGAACATGTCCCATCTCTCCCCTTGTGCACGGCCGTGCAACTCTATGGAGAGGGGAGGGGTAACCCTCCTCCTCTACAGCGAATTTATCCTAACTTGGTAAATACTAACTGCACAATCATTTCAACAGCCTACACTACTTGAGCTTGCGATGTTGAATCCTCCCACCTATAGTATAAATTTGTCAGCTCTCTACAATTATTCTACAAGTTTTTTTTCCTTGCAAAACCTCAACGTAACTCAGCTAGTCAGGGGCGTAACTACAGGGGTAGCAGTCATAACAGCTGATATGGGGCCTAAAGTGTCAGGAGGTATTGTCTGTGTGCATGCTGCATAGGTGTATATGGTATTGGATGTATTCGTGTATATACTGTATGTATGTTTATGCTGTATGTGTATGTATAAATGTGTGTGATTGTAACACTTGTGTGAGTATACAAATATGTACATTTGGGGGGGGTGGAACCCCATTTAGAAGTCTGCTATGGGGCCCTGCCTCTACTAGTTATGCCCCTGCAGATGGTAACACGTACAATCTGAAAACACCAAAGTTATTCTAAAATCCCACCATAACTAAATTGTTTAGCCAAAAATTCTAAAGTAAGGATGAGATAAGTACAAGTTAAAATGATGTATTACATTTTATTATTTGATGCCTCTGTGATAACAATGTTTTGGCTTAGATATTACTGTAGTTCAAAAGAACTTCCCCCTTATGTACCAAAAATACAAAAACGAGGCAGAAAAATCAGAAGCGAGCGAGAACTGTACAGCTGCTGAATACATACAGAATTGTGGAAGGAATAGAAGGAAGTTCTGTGAAATGACAAAATTCTGAAATACTAAATGACTAACAAAACACTACAAAAGTTTCACACACATTGATATGCGCACACATTACCTCAAGTCTCATGCCAGTCTCAGTAATGTAGGAATCTAAACCAAAACTCAATGAAAAGCACAATAGGCTGCTATAAGGCAATGAGGAAATGAAGTGGACATCAGATTATAAATACCGAGGACTAAACTCCATCCTCTTTGAATACAACGACAACTTTCTAAACTAGGACAAAGTAAAAATTGTAAATTGCATCATTACTAGGATACTCAGTCACTTTGGGTCCCGCCTAAACTGCTAATACAAGTTGGGCAAGAGAACAATGTCAGGTCTGACATCAATATTCTACAGATTATAAATGTTATGAATAACGGAAGGAGGTCTGACCTGAAACCTCCAGCATCCACAGGAATGGGGACCCCAAGTTCTGTGATACGAATGGGGCGGCCGCTTCATGCATGTTCTGCCCACTAGACTACTTTGAGGGTGCATTCACATGTGCGTTTTGACGCATCCAAAACGCCCATGTGAATGCACTCTGAAAGTGCGTTTTCATTACTGAAGTGTAAGCATCCGTCATGTTAACACAGCTGATAACACATCCAGCAATGAAGAAAAAGTGTTTTCAAAGCTGGAAAACGCATTGTAATATAAAAACGTATGTGTTTTAGACGCTCGCGTGAGGACGCCACGTGTGAACACAGTCAGTCTTAGGCAGCCCAATAGGGACTACCGAGTGTGAACTCTGTTGTGGGGAACACAGTGGTCAGGCCACCATTGATTGGACAGGTACCCCCTACCCTGTGGACCCCATGTATAAATTTAAATTATGCTTAGGTATTAACAGACCAAGAACAAACATGGGGCAAACAGGCAAACAGGGGCTGCAAACAACGTTCCTGCGGTCTGTGTGTGTACAGCGTGCGAGGTCCGCTAATGCAATGACTACAGACGAAAACTGACTGTCCGAGACGCAAACAAGGGCAAGAATAGGACCTAATCGATAATTTACGGTTCATTTACGGCAGTAAATACATGAGGCTATGGAAACCAACACTGTATGTAGGAACCTATAGAAAAACATGGAGATGTGTGCTAGCTGTAGTAACAAGGGCAAGCACAAATCCTAAAACAATGTGTGTGCATAAACCCTGACGCAGAGGAACAAAGATTACCCCCATCAAAAACATGTGCATCCCGAGTAAGGATTTATGGATGGATTGTAAGGAATAGCCAACAGTCGCCAATGTATATATCTAAGGCCTCATTCACATGGCATTTATAGGGGGGGGGGGGGGTGAGATCTGGTAGCATTATTTGAAAGCATATCAGTGGCAGCAGGGTGGCTTAGTGGTTAGCATTACAGCCTTGCAGTGCTGGGACCTGGGTTCAAGAGCTTGTATGTTGGCGTGGGATTCCTCCGGTTTCCTCCCACAGCTTAGACTACATTCACACACATGTATGGGGGACGTATATACGGGCGATGTCCTATCTTTTCCCGTGATATGGCGCCGTGCGCTGTATCTTCCACTGGAGATTGGCGGGGGTGAGCAGCGCTCATCCCCTGCTCCTCTCCGCAGCGCCGATGTATGCCCGCCGTACTACGGTACGGCGGGCATACATCGTGTGAATGTAGCCTTAGCTTGTGAGCTCCAGCTGATTTGGCAAGCTCTGTGTAGCGCTGCGTAATCTGTGGCGCTATATAAATAAAGTTATTATCATCATCATGGCCCTAATGGACTTCTAGGTCCCCTGCTCACAACGCGATGAGCACACGGTGTGTCACAGCATCATGACCGAGTTGGGTGGCCGCCCATCTTCCTATGGAAGGAGAAAGGGTGAGCAGTGCTCAACCTTCCCCCTCCAATCGGGCCTGCACTTGCCCTGGATCTGCTCCAGCCTAATAGTGAGACAGTATTCGGCCAGCTTTTAGAACATGACAGATCTCATATTATACAGAAATCACTTGCTCTTTCATGTGTGACTGTAACTGAGAATGTATGTAAATGAATTCCGCACAAGTGTGACAACGGCTACCGCCGCGAAGATGAAAAGAATCAGAGCTGAAAGATAAGAAAACTGCTAATGTATGTGCTGACGGAGTCACATGAACCCTAAAACAAATTCACATCGTCTTCAGGGAGGAACTTTCCATTTTTAAATAAATTAATAAAATAAATAAATTAAGTAAATGGAGCCTAATATTTGTTGAATTCCCTTAGCACTAGAGGGATATATCCTGCACATATACCACAGACAATGTCCACTGTTCCCTACACATCCAGCAGGATACAAATCCCTATCACCGGAGGAAAGGGTCTTATTCTATCCAATGAATGGAGCAACAGGTTGAGCATGTGACCTGCCATTCCTATTATTGCCTATGGTAGATATCATGCTTGGGTCCGTATGTTGTCCCTATGCCATGGACTACACACCTTGCATAGGATGGGAGTCCTTGCATCATAGAGATACCTCGCTGCTTTTCTGTTTTCTAATGTAGAAGCAGTGAAAGATTCTTACAGTGACTACGCCATGTGGGCAGGGAGGTGGCATAGAGGGCCCAGCAGTCACCTTAATGGGTGGGTATGAGGCGTTCCTGCCCTATGTCTGCATTCTTTTGAAAAACCAGCAAAGTTTTGTTTGCTCGTTCGTACGCGCGAAACTAAGGCAAGTCTGACCAGGCGTAGTTTTGCCTAAGCCACATGATGTAAAAGGCTGGGGGCGGAGGGCAAGGCCGCTAACCTACACTGGCAATGGAGCAACGGAATATGATATGACATCTCTCTCCCATATGATCAACAACTTTCCCTCTACCAGGAGAACTGCAGCCCCAGCAATGTATTAACCATTACCTTGCCTAAGCAGCAGTTAGACTGCCAGATAGAGTAATTGCATAAAATTTCTGTATGATGCAAGGACACCCACCCTGTGCAAAGTGTGCAGTCAGTGGGACATGGCAAAATATGGGCCCGTTTCCACAGGTTGCACACATTCATGCTCAGGCAGCCTTACAGTCTACATTCCAGGTTTGCAATTCCTAAAATAAAGAAAATGTTGTGCTAAGCAACCTGGGAACATTTATTTACTAGGGATGAGTAATGAAAACCTAAAGTACAGGTAGGAAGTAGAGAACATAACAGCGGTGTGGTTTACTGTCATTCAATGTAAGGGTGGGTGAACCTAAGAATGATGTGGACCCTCACGTAGCACGTGACAATATCACATGCTAGAGGAAAGAGAGGGTGGGCCCGATTCCGTTTTAGCCTAAAAAAAAATTTTATCCGAAGTTTCAGGAAATTAAGATAAGATTGTAAATAGCTGAGGAAAAACAAATCTGTAAAGGAGGAAACAAAGATCTGGTGGAATGTTATTATTCCTTGGGTTTTTAAGCTTGTTTATTTAGTAGATATATATTTTATTATATATATGATACTATATTACTACTAGCACCACACAAGGGCACACTAACACAGGTTCATATACCACTGGATAAAAGGCTTGGGTGAAGGCTTGTTTTTTGCAGTGCACGCTGTAGTTTCTACTAGTGTGGAGTTTACATTAAAGTGTCTCATCTTTTTAAACCCCAAAGAAATTAATCTGTCCAAAGTCACTTTCCCAACAACAATGTCGCCAGCGGTGGTGAATGTCTAAGCCTTACATAGCGCAGTTGGATTGAGCTACCACTGTGTAAACATTCCATTGATTTAGTGATAATATAGAGTTTACGTAAATGCAATGTTAACACAATGTCAATGCAACATGTGAGCACCCCTGAGAGAAGTCCTCTTTAATTGGTTTGTTATTTATTAAATAAATTAGATTTCTGATTATAGTGGAACCTTGAGTTACAAGAAACTTGGTTTACAAGCAAAATTTGGTAGTACAAACATTATGTGAGCCCTCCCCACCCTCTACTCTACTGTACTGTAACTCCCTCTCTGACAAAATTATATAACACAATACTGAAGAAGTAGAAGAAATAAAGAGGCTATATCTTGTACTACACATAATTATTTGGGGGTTTAGAATGAATCATATGCATTACAATGCTTCCCTATGGAAAAACTAGATTTTATAAACGATTTTTGATTAGGAGCATGAATTCTGCTTCTAATCCAAGGTATTCATTCACTGTGGAACCAATCATCTGCATTTCAATGATTTCCCATGGGAAAATTAGATTTGACATAAGAGTGATTTGGATTACAAGCATGTTCCTGGAACGAATTCTGCTCGAAATCCAAGGTACCAGTGTATGGTGCTTTCCACAGCAGCTTCTGCCTTGCCAGGAGTGTTAATGTATGTGTCACACCTGTCCATCTACCAGATCCACCTCCACCCACGCCATTGACAAACACAGCAGCAGCGTTTCCTCACCCAAGCAACAAAATAAATCACAAGTGTGACCTTGCTTCCTGCTGCAGCAAAAAAACTAAATAAAATTCATGATGAAAGCAATATCCCCATCTCATAATGAACGCTCTCTACACGGACCAAGACTTCTAGGAAGAATCTCCTCTATAATCCTTCAGCTGCAAAAGGTCTTAGTAATTCTGATACTGATCCTGCATTTTACCACCAATACTCGCTAATGAACCAGGGGGCACAGGATGAACAGCGCTTCAGATCAGAGAAATAAGTTGCATTAGCCATAGGTAGAAAAAGGAAACAGAATATGAAGTTATGGTCTATTTTATGTTAGAACAATAAAAAAGGAGGTTATACTCTATACACAACCTTACCTCTGGGAACATACAGGGCACAGGCTATCCTGTTGTCCCAGAAATTAGTAACATCGAGTCAAAACACCCAGGATCCTTAGAAAAACAGTGTTGCAATGGTTAGAGAACTGCAACATAGTCACATATAGTGTCACAATATCCTGTAATAAAGAAACCAACGAGACCTTGATCCATCGCATCATAGAGTTTACATCTGTTCACGTAAAAGGTAAATCACTGAGCAATGCCTTAGGAAGGAAGTCGTTTCACCGTAGATGAAGCCTTGGTCGATTCATTTTGAAAATATGCCTAAAGAATTTAGAACAATTGTTTATGTTGTTTGAATTGTGTCCATTGAAGAAAGGGGGAGAAACCAAAGAGAAAAACTTCGGGTCAGAATGAAGTAGGTCAGAAAAAAAGTCGTGCAGTGTAGTCACATGTGCGATTTACTTTATTTCCTGATAATCCTGACTATCTGTCTGAATGTTATCAGTAATTAAGTATTTACAATGGAGGAAAAACAGTAGGAGAAAAACTGGGCAACTCTCCCAGACATCAGCAGCTGATGCCAGGCAATAACCGGCAGCAAAACTGGACTCCTAAGTCACCAATGTGAGCCAAAACCTAACTGGCCTAAAAATGGACGTCAAGGGGGGTAAAAAAAACTCCTTTCAGGAAGCAGAGCATTGGACTGCGGGGTTAATAATAAACACCAGCAACTAGAGCCCTATCTATGGTGTAATTTATGGCACACCACAGTTGTTAAGCTACAATCCCGTAAGGTTATTAACACAAATGTTATTGCCAGATCTACGTGGCTGCTTGGTTTGGTTGTAGTTTTTAGGCAGTACCTACCTTTGCTAAGAGTTGTCCACCGTCATCTGCAGCCACCTACATAGCTTTATCTGGTTATGTGCTTCTTAAGACATTTCCCCCCCATAATTTTCGACATTAAAGTCAAATTAATGTCCAAACACTAGGACCCCTCCACCAGTCACCCATTACAAAGCTTCATTTATTAAAAGTTTTACAAAGCTATTCCAGTCTGTCATGGCAGGTTCTTACACAAGGTGAGGATTACATCTACATCAAAGGCTCTAAAAGCTCGGACCATGCAGGACGGATGCAAATTACTGTTCAGCAAAGTCATTGATATCCATAGAGAAGGCAATGCTGGTGTCACTCCGTGGGCTTTGGCACCTATGGTTCTGTTACTGGTTCATATTTCGTCCATTATCGCTGCTGCTGATACCCTCCACTTCAGGAACTGACAGCTCAAGAGCAATCTACGGTCAGATGTGGTGCTGTTTTCGGATGAAAGCAACCATGTTTCTCAACCCTTTTAATAGAAAAAAAAAAAATTTATATCCGAAAAAAAAGCATTTCTTCGATTTTTTTCTCTTTCAGTCCATTCAATACTATGGTAGAAGCTGGCACTAATTTGGAGTAAGGCCAAATTCACACAACCGTTGGACGTATATATGGCCGCAAGCTTGCGGCTGTATATGTGTCCCCGATAGGCCGGCAATGGGCACACGGAATGATATGGTGCCGCACACGTGTCACCGTACCGCTCTGTACACAGGGAAAAGATAGGTCATGTCCTATCTGTCCCCGTGTTACGGCGCCGTGTGCCATGCATCGCAGTGGAGAGGGGTCACCACTCCTCGTCTCCATCGCGGCAAACGTTTACCAACCAGGGCATATGTTAATGTGAATCTAGCCCAAGAGCGGCAGAGACATCCGTGGGCTGTACAATGAAATTTCCAACACAAACTTAGTATTGAGTTTCGTGGCAGGACGCATGCTAGACCGGTCGCGTCATTCAATAAGTGGAAAGGGAACCCCATTCTTGCGCTCGGTTGAGCTTCCTGCATTCGGACCCACATCGATCAGATTGATTCACTTAGGGTGCCATCACCATAAGAATAACCATCATTGATACAACCCCTTTAAATAAGCCAAAAAACCAATTTCACCATCTTGCATAAGAAGTCAGGTCACTTAACAAATTTATATTTGTGTCTTTTTTTTCTCGAAAACTAGAAGTTAAACAAATCTCAGAGCCGAGATCTCAGTTCACAATCATTTCCTTTATTTGTTACAAATGAGTCACCAAGAGCCTGAACTTCTCTCAGTGCAGCGCTGCGGGCCTAACAATGCCGCTTCCCCATGGTAACTGGGAGGCCGAGTGCAACTATTTTACCTAGCAAACAATTCACACAGCGAGCATTGAAATGCCAGCTCCCCCTCACATCCCTATATCACAAGGAGCCCCCGATCAGGAGGGTGAAGGCAGCCGTGACCCATGTGCTCTACAATGAGGCTTCCTCAAAAACTTACACTTTATACACTCTAAAGTATGAGGTGGAAACTTCAGAGTAAGAAACTTGTACAAAAGAGCCATAAATAGGGAGAAGCATCTGCAGGAAGGGTCCTGTCCAACTACTATACAAATAAAGAGACCTCTGTCAATCAAACAGAGCCCACCCTGCTAACACTTCTACTCTCCAAAGCCATGTTATTCAAGTAAAATATATATTACCAGGTACCATGTTATAGAGCAGGAGCTGAAGATACATATTGTCCAAGTCCTATCTGCAGGCAGCATGTTATAGAACAGGAAGAGCTGATCAGGTTGTACATAGTGTTCTTACTGCAGGTAGCATGTTATAGAGCAAGGAGAGCTGAACATATTGCACATAGTGACCCATCTGCAGGCAGTATGTTATAAAGCAGGAGGATCAGAGGGTATTGTACATAGTATCCTGTATGCTATCTGTAGGCAGTATTTTAAAGAGCAGGAGGAGCTAAGCAGATTTTGTGTAGCATGCATAACTTAACAGAAGTCCGGCTTTTTATGCTTCGGATTCAAATGGTCAGTCCTACGCAGACAGCCATGTTTGGATAGGGAAAACTTTTCATTACACAAACAATATCAATTATTTGCTGAAAGTGGACAGTTCCATTAATATTAGTGCAAACTTTTATGTAATACTCGCCATGAAGATAAGAAGATAACGGCTGAAAAGTGATCTCTACAGAACAGTACTCATCAGTTTATCAAGATCTCAGTAGTGGAAAGCTAAAGATTTTTTTTTGTCTAAATAAAGTAACATTAAGGACAACACATTTAATTGTCAGACAACAGGCAGTATGGTGGGAGGGCGACTACATCAGTACAGACCACAGTAGCCACCCACCTGTCTGTACAAGCAGTACTGTGCAGTCGCTTCCTGTAGCGTTATTCTGGGCACTGTCTTGCTTGTTAAGGCAGTGATTCTTAACAGCAGAGCGCAGTTTCACTGCCTTTGCCATGATGAGGGCAGTGGAAATATTAAGTAGCACTGTGGAGGCGATGAGGTGCCTATACCCTGGCACTCACATTACTCTGCCAGGAATACACGCTATTAGAGTTATTCCAACTCCACCCTAGAAAATAAGATTTAAAATGCTCAGGACAATTTAGGACTCACATCAGCAGATCAGATCCATTGACATGTATGTGTTTAGCCATGTAAAAGGACCCAATTTAAACACCATCATTGTTCCCGGGGTAGGCATCTTTACAAGTAGACAGGCATCCTACATCCCAGTACAAACACCCAAATCGGCCTCACATACAGAAGGTGCCAAGATGCTTGTATCCAGGGGATGGGTGTGCCCCCTCTGTACGCCAGGAGCTGGAATATTAAACAATGAATTGGCAAAGGACTCGCCATGTGGCTATATGCAACAGAAAGAGCGTATCGGCCAGACGGGCACCACCCATCGGCAGACTTACATGCAGTGAGCCATAGCGATCACTACTTAGTGTCACATTGATTGAGTTCAGATTACATTTACTTCACTGAATGGGATTGGTGCATGTTATGGTGCCCATAGGTACTCCATCATGTCTTTTGGAAGGGGTTCTTCTTCGCTCTGCTAGGTAAGCTTATCATCTGGTGCACCACATACACTATTTAAAGGGGTTGTCCTCTTTTAGTGATTTACATTGTTTGTATAATGAAAAGTTATACAATGTTCCAATAAACTTTCTGTATAAAGTCTTGACAGCTTTCTAGGTCTCTGCTTGTAATGGAAGCTTCATTGCTTACTTCCTGCGGATAAAAAAAACAATCCATAGTCATGTGATATTTCACAGATTGCCAGATCACACAGCTCTAGTTACTGTAACCAGCAGTGCACCTGTGTTACACGACATGACCTGGTATACAACAAGCCACGCACATGTGTTGGCTTTTATATACAGGTCATGTGCGGGTTATTGTTGTAAGCTAAACACATGTGCGTGGCTTGTTAATACCAGGTCATGCGTGTAACACATTCGTTGGCTGTGTATACCAGGTCCTTGTCGATTTGTTGTAAACCCACATGTGCGTGGCTGTTGTATTACCAAGTCATGTCGTCTGGTTAAAATTGAAAACCACATGTGCGATGGCTTGTGTGTATACCAAGGTTCATGGTCGGTTGTAAAACCACATGTGCGTGGCCTTGTTGCTATACCAGGGTTCATTGTCGGTTAAAAATAATTTATACCACATGTGCGGGGGCTTGTTGTTACCAGGTCATGTCGAAACACATGTGCTGGCTTGTTGTATACAGGTCATGTCGTGTGTGTAACACATGGCGTGGCTTGTTTATACCAGGTCATGTCGTGTGTCAAAAGTGCGTGTGCTTGTTGTTACCAGGTCATGTCGTTTGTAACACAATGGTGGTGGCTTGTTGTATACCAGGTCATGTCGTGTAACACATGTGCGTGGCTTGTTGTATACCAGGTCATGTCGGGTAACACACTGTGCGTGGCTTGTTGTATACCAGGTCATGTCGTGTAACACATGTGCGTGGCTTGTTGTATACCAGGTCATGTCGTGTAATGTTTAAACCGGGTGGGCTTGTTTGATACCAGGTCATGTCGTGTGTAAACATGTGCGTGGCTTGTTTATAAAGGTCATGTCGGATTAACCCACATGTGCGTGGCTTTGTTGTATACAAAGGTCATGGTCGTGTAACACATGTGCGGTGGGCTTGTTGTATACACAGGTCAATTGTGCGTGTAAACATGGTGAGTGGCCTTGTGTTATACCAGGTCATGTCGTTGTAAAAAAACCATGTGCGGGCTTGTTGTTAAACAGGTCTGTAGGTGTTGCTTGTTGGTAACAAATGTGAGGCTTGTTGGCTTTGGTGCTTCATACCAGGTACATGGTCGTGTAACACATGGCGTGGCTTGTGGTATACCAGGTCATTGTCGTGCTAACACATGTGCGTGGCCTTTGTATACCAGTTCATGTAGTATTGTACGGTGCACATCCTCCACTGTTTAGTGTTAGCTTGGATTATGGGGCCCCCTATGGCTTCTATGGCTGCTACCACTGTAGTTACTCCCCTGCTCTGAGACAGATAGCTGTGTACCTCCTAACCTGAGCCGGAGAACATTGTACCCCCTAGCCTGAGACAGAGACCTGTGTACCACCTAGTCTAAGTCAGAGGCTATGTTCCCTTTACCATGAGACAGAGACCAGTGTACCCCCTAGGCCAGTGATGGCAAACCTTGTAGAGACTGAGTGCCCAAACTACAACAAAGACCCGCTTATTTATCGCAAAGTGCCAACACAGAAATTTAATTTGTGATTTGTACTCCCTGCTCTGTCACAGTTTTCATTGATACCAGCACGCTGAGGACACCAATAAAGCAGAAAATAGTCCCAGGTAGAGCTGTCACTTTAAAATACCTCTGTGCTCAGCAAGTCCTGGGCTGTCTGGGACTGCAGGCAGATACCAGGAGTCATCTCTGGTGAGGGCCTGAGTGCCCACAGAAAGGGCTCTGAGTGCCACCTCTGGCACCAGTGCCATAGGTTAGCCATCACTGATATAGGGGGTTACAGAAAAAGGGAACAGCTCCAGGAAGCAGCATTTTGGATTGGGAGAGGTGGCAAATGAGACTTTGGGGCACATTTACTCACCTGTCCGACAAAGTTCCCAGAAACTGCATTGTCCGACGAGAAATTCACCAAGATCATGCGCCCGATATCCTGCATGTGTCGCTTCCCCGCTGAGGTCCGCCGGAGTTCACCTTCTTCTTCCTGGTACATGTAAGTGCATTGTCTTGCGACTCAATTTGAATGTTAAATCCCGCGCTCAGTCCGAATCAGTCGGATCGTCTGACAGCCCGCCCACCCCTGATTTCTGTCGCATGCAAGCCAGCGCAGGCGCACCAAAAAACGGTCGTGTGCGACAATGCCTGCTTGCGCTGACCCTTAGTAAATAAGCCCCATTATATAGGTTGGGTTTAGTTATGGAATATTTTCCTGTAATTTTTTTTTTCCCAGGGACCATGTTAATGGGATTACCAAACCCAGAAAAAAAAAGAAATATGGGGTGTTGCCCGTCCCTGGATACAAAAAGACTGTAAAGGATCAGTGATCTTCCATGTACAGTTTTGGTTACACATCACAATCATTACCCGTATACTAGAATGGATCATCTTGCAGACATGTAACCCTACATCCCTGGGCAGGGATCACAGCTGTCGTGTGAATTTTGTTTATTCTCTTTCCGAGAGATTGAGAATAAGTGTCGGATCACAGGGGAACAGTTAACGTAATAATAGGTGGCAGAGATGCTTGTAGAAATTGATAAATATAAGATTGTCATACAAGAGTGCGATAAATCTACGTGACAATTCACACTCACATCAGGTGTTATGGGATTCGTATGTATTCTGCGTATTCCATCACTTCTTTCACAATTACTGATGCAAAAAAAACAGGAAAAATCCTCTATCCACCGAAATCCTATACATCACCGACTTCTATAAACAGCTGATAGTTCACCCATGAACAAGGTTGTTACAATGTAGCGGACCTGACCTAGAATCTCTCAACTGAACGGACACGCGGAGTTCTGAGACTCTAGGTTAGGTCCAATAAATCCTGTAAGCGTAAAACAAACTTGTTTGTTGACAATGACCTTAAAACAAGACTCCTTTCTTCCAAAAACAGCGCCACTCCTGACTGTAGGTAGTGCGTGGTATTGCAAATTAGCTCCATACATCTAATATAGGACAGCCCCTCTAAGGATAGGTACACACATATTCATCTTCATCTTTCAGAACCAGAACCGAGACCACACATAGATGTGCAGTGAGTCCAAGCACAGTGCTGCAGCATCCTCCCTAGGTACATGACATGGTTATGCTGGGACTTGTAGTTCCAGTAGCTATTAGTGTAAGGTCTGGGCTCTGGCCACCAGGTGTGACACTTCTGGCACCTACCTATGGAGTCGTCGTCCTCCCGGTCTGAGCTCAGGTAGCCATTGCTGTTCCTCTCCGGGGAGCTGTGTCTCAGGGAGTCCTCCCGGGTCACTCCCAGCAGGTTCCCCAGTACGAAGTTCTCGGTGCTCCCACGGTCGTCGTAGTCGGGATCAGGGATGACGGGGGGCGGCGGTCGCGGTGCCGGCGGGATGAGGTCCCGGATGGACACCCGCTTGGGAGGCGGCGGCGGGGGCACCTTGGAGCGCACCCGGGGCACCGGCTTCACGTCCCGGGACAGGGCGCTCTCCAGGTACACCACCTTGAACTTCTCCTCGGCCAGCACTTGTTGCAGCCGCTTCAGGTTATCCTTGCAGCGCTGCAGCTCCCGCCGCATGTCCTCCACCGAGCTCAGCCGCATCACCGGGGCGTCCTCACCGGGGAATTCCGCCCGCCAGTGCTGCTCGAACTCCCGGGGATCCCACATGAGGCCGGTGCACGGAGGGCCAGACCCTCTCACAAGCGGATCATACACCGGATCAGCGGCAACGCTTATCCCTCATACACGGAGCTCCCGCCGGTGCACGACATCCCGAGCACACAAACTTTCTCCAAGGCTTCCGCCTGCTGGGCGTGGCACACTTACCGTGACGTCATCCCGAGACACGCCCGACCGGCCAGAGGGGCGGGAGACCAAACTATGATACATGTGCCCCTATGTATAATCTGCATAGCTCTTCCTGCTCTTTAACATGATGTCTGAAGATAGGACTCTACAATCTGTTCAGCTTCTCTTAACATGATGTCTGAAGATAGGACTCTACAATCTGTTCAGCTTCTCTTGTTCCGTAACATACTGCCTACATATAGGTAACAATGTACAATCTTCTCAACACCTCCTGCTGTATTACATGCTGCCTGCAGATTACAATGTATTTAAATGGTGACATATTCCCTGTTAATTTCCCCACTGTGGGACTAATAAAGGATTATTTTATTTTATCTTATCTTAAAGGGGTTTTCCCACAAAAGAAAATTCTCACATTTCAATCCCCTAGTGATGTTAACACAATAAAGATCATTTTAACCTCTTACTTTAATCTCACAGTAATCTCATCTGCACAATCTCATCCAAGATGGCGCCCGACCCTAAGGGTGAGGTCACACATAGCGGTTTAATTTAGTTTTTAATGCATTTTGAAACTAATTACAACAACTGAGGGGAGGTGATTTGCCTTATTTCATTTATGTTAACATTTGCATTTACAAAACGCAATATAAATGCCACATTAATGCATGTGTTAACATTACGTTTACTATGCGTTTTGTACATTCAAATATTAACAGTAATGTAATTAGGAAAATCAACTCTCCTCAGCTGTTGTAATAGGTTTCAAAATGCATTAAAAATGCAACATGTTAAATCCCAAATTAACAATAGTGTCCACTCCTGTATATAACCCCCTCACGTGGCTTGTGTCCTCTCCTGTATATAACCCCTCACATGGCTTGTATCCTCTCCTGTATAAAACCCCTCACATGGCTTGTGTCCTCTCCTGTATAAAACCCCTCACATGGCTTGTGTCCTCTCCTGTATATAACCCCCCTCACATGGCTTGTGTCCTCTCCTGTATATAACCCCCTCACGTGGCTTGTGTCCTCTCCTGTATATAACTCCCTCACATGGCTTGTATCCTCTCCTGTATATAACCCCCACACATGGCTTGTATCCTCTCCTGTATATAACCCCCTCACATGGCTTGTATCCACTCCTCTATATAACCCCTCACATGGCTCATATCCTCTCCTGTATATAACCCCTCACATGGCTTGTATCCACTCCTCTATATAACCCCTCACATGGCTCATATCCTCTCCTGTATATAACCCCTCACATGGCTTGTGTCCTCTCCTGTATATAACCCCCTCACATGGCTTGTGTCCACTCCTGTATATAACCCCTCACATGGCTTCTGTCCTCTCCTGTATATAACCCCTCACACGGCTTGTGTCCTCTCCTGTATATAACCCCCTCACATGGCTTGTGTCCTCTCCCGTATATAACCCCTCACATGGCTTGTGTCCACTCCTGTATATAACCCCTTCACATGGCTTGTGTCCTCTTCTGTATATAACCCCCTCACATGGCTTGTGTCCTCTCCTGTATATAACCCCTCACATGGCTTGTGTCCTCTCCTGTATATAACCCCTCACATGGCTTGTGTCCTCTCCTGTATATAACCCCCCTCACTTGCCTTTAAACAAAAACCTGCAAAAGAAGCCAAAATTTGCGCCTGCCAGGATAGGAAACTGAATATGTTCACAGTAAAAAACAGATCATACATAAGGTGCAAAAACTAGCCGCCAAAAGTCTCTAAAAGCACCTTAGGCGCGCCACATGTGGCGCTTTGTCTGCGCTTGCAAACGCGACAAAGTCCGCCCCCACCGTGCGGGCCTCGGCCCGATCGCATCGCGCGTTTCTATGAACCCTGCGATCGGGAACGAGCCACCGTTGTTTCGCGTTGAATAAAGCAAACACCGGCGGCTCATTCCCGATCGCAGCGCTTTTCCATAGAACGCCAATGGATCGAGCCTAGGCCCGCCCGTGGTGGGCGCGACTTTGTCTGCGTTGCATTTGCAAGCGCAGACAAACGCCACGTGAGCCCAGCCTAGAGGGACCACATGATTACATGTGCCCCTATGTAAATGCTGCATAGCTCTCCTGCTCTTTAACATGATGTCTGAAGATAGGACTCTACAATCTGTTCAGCTTCTCTTGTTCCGTAACATACTGCCTCTACATATGGTAACATGTATCACTCTCTCAACACCTCCTGCTTGTATTACATCTGCCTGCAGATTACAATTTATTTAAATGGTGACATATTCCTGTAATTTCCCCACTATGGAGACTAAATAAAGGATTATTTTATATTTATCATTATCTTAACATGAATGTGTTTTCCCACAAAAGAAAATTCTCACATTTCAATCCCCTAGTGATGTTAACACAATAAAGATCATTTTACTTTAATCTCACAGTAATCTCATCTGCACAATCTCATCCAAGATGGCGCCCGACCCTAAGTCAGAAGTTACTGGGTCGTGTCTAGGAGCAACTGAAATTGTGTACAGCAGGACTGATAGAGTCATATCTGTGAAATGCTGCATTTTTGTTAATAACAGTGAATTAAAGAAAGTGTTATTTTGTTTTACCGAGTACATATAAGAAACTTGTCTTTATGGGAACAGCCCTTTAAAGCAGAAGTGTATCACAGTCTGCTCACACATATAAATGTTTGCTCTACCTAATCTACCTGACATTTCTGTTGTTAAAAAACACCTGTAGTGTAAAGGTACTTTCCATAAATTATTGGATAAATACAAAAAACTATTCCATTATGAACAGGTATTCAGTTTAATTGGAGTACCCAAGCACACAACAAAACCATGAACACAGACACTATATAGATGTAAATAGAATTCCTAAGGCTACATTCACACTGCCGTATGGGGGACGTATATACGGCTGACATATATACGGCCGGTATACGTCCTCCATAGACGGCAATGGGCGCGATCTTTTTCCTATCTTTTTCCGTAGTACGGCGCATGCGACATATGTTCCTATGGAGAGGGGCGGGGGTGAGCTGCGCTCACCTCCTCCTCCTTTCCCCGCGCGGTGCGGTTGGCTTCCATGCTACGGTACGGTGGGCAACGGCAGTGTGAATGTTGCCTAAGGTTCCGTATTACACTGTGTTCCATTTAATATTACCTCCTCCTGGGACCTTATTCAATACTTTCTTGTATCTTTTGTATAAATGTCTTTTTGTAAAATACATCTAGTTTGTTGTATACTCTGTCTATATACATGCCAGAGGGGTGTAGTTTGTTAAGGATCTAAATTTTCAATGAAACAGGTTCTTACTAAACCTGAAATACTGAATCAGATACCAAACATTCATGTTACATAGTGTTTACCGTTTGCACGTATCAGAGCTCTTTTCTGTCCATATGAATAATAATAATCTTTATGTATATAGCGCCATCATATTCCGTAGCGCTTTACAAATCATAGGGGACATATACAAATATAATATTACATTACTGAGTACAAACAGTCATATGGAACAATAGGAGTGAGGGCCTACTCGCAAGAGGATCTATGATGATTAAGGGGTGACACAAGAGGTAAAAAGCTTGTATAATGGTTCACCCATTCTTTATAAGCAGGGGTGAACCTGGCCTCTCTGCTGCCTGGGGCGAACTATAGAAAGGAGCTAACTATAAAAGCCGCCCTAGGTACTGGTTTGTACCCAGCTCTTCATGGAACCCCTGGTGGCGGTGGGTACCGGGGTAATGGTATCAACAAATGGAGGTTTTCATTTTTTGGGGGGCAATTTTACACTAAGACCAGCCGTTTGTAATGAACACCGACAACTAAAAAGCACCACTATTGTAGCAAATTATACAAAGTAACAGGAAAAAAACCCACATTTTTTTAAAGAAAATACATTTATTGAAATAAAAAAGGCAGACACACCCTCGTTGACCAAAAATGCAAGTCATTTCCGGAATCCATTGAATCTGAAGTAGTCCACAGCAGGCACGGTCTAGGGAGACAAAAAAAAAACCACTAAAAAAAGGCTTGTTGCCAATGGGGGGTGGGGACATTGATATAGGTTTTATTATGTTTAATACATTTTAAAAAATGAAAACTTTTTGTACAAAAAAATTCTTCATTTTGCCCTATTCTGACACAAATAAATTCTTCATACTTTGGCATATGGAACTGTGTAAGGTGTCATCTTTTGCGGTACGTGATGACATTTTATAATCAATACCATTTTGGATACTTTAAGACCTTTTAATTATATTTTTTTATGTGTTACAAAATGGCAAAAAAGTGGTGCTGTTTTCTGTTACTGAGTGATGATGAAAAAGTCATGGGGAGTGATATTTATATATATAAAAAGAATTTTGTATCCACGTTATATTTGAGTCACTAGATTGTCACAGGCTTGAGAGGCCCTAAATATTAGGCCAGTGTACACACTTAGGCTACATTCACACTGACATATGGAGGACGTATATACGGCCGACGTATATACGGCCGATATACGTCCTCCATAGACGTCAATGGGCCCACGGCTCCCTACGGGAGCGGTACGGTGCAGCACACGTGCGGCACCGTACTGGTCTGTACCCGGAAAAAGATAGGACCTGTCCTATATTTACCCGTAGTACGGCGCCGTGCGCCATTAATTCCTATGGAAAGGGGCGGGGGTGAGCTGCGCTCACCTCCTCCTCCTCTCCCCGTACACTGCCGTTGCCCGCTACGGTACGGGCGGGCAACGGCAGTGTGAATATAGCCTAAGTGATTAAATACGGAGCGTTTCTCTTGTATATTTGTGGACTAAGTTATACTATTTTTCTAGCGTTTTCATATTAATACATTAATAGATTGTTAGGGGGGAGAGATACTCAGAAGACCCAGTGATCAGCTGATTCTGGCAGTCTCTGGTACCAGCAGCAAGGAGCTAACTCATGAATCCAAGCATCTTCATTTTAGTTAATTTGGGCTTAGGCAAAAATTGTGTGCTAGTATGAGGAGAGTATATGTTTTCTCTAAAAATAAACCAAGGCTAAAAACAGGAAAGACAATGGGGCAGATTTATCAAGCTGTCTGAAAGTCAGAATATTTCTAGTTGCCCATGGCAAGCAATCACAGCTCCCCTTTAAAATATTCATGAGCACTGGTAAAATGAAAGCTGAGCTATGATTGGTTGCCATGGGTAACTAGAAATATTCTGACTTTCAGACAGCTTGATAAATCTGCCCCAATCTGTGAACTCCGCTCTCTGACAAAATCCAGTTTATCCCCGATACCTCATCTTACCCATCTTTAAAGGAACTTGTCGGCAGGATTTCATTTGCATTGTATAGTAAGTATGCAGCATTTATAGTAACAAAGAGGCTGTACAGCTCACTTACTATATGAAAAGGAACCTGCAGGTAGGATTTCACATATCAGGTTAATGGCATGCTACTGCAGGTCTCATTATACACAACACAAACATGTATTTGACCAAATTGTCTCCTGGTTCATTTTTGAGAAATCACTTTAAGATTTTTTCCCATTACTCTACTAGCCCTTTCAGGAAGGGTATTAAATCTTACCCAATTATTTCAGGAAACAAATTTCCATGTCAAAATGAGCAAGGATGGTTATACTTGCCTAAGATGAGTCAACTTTAGAGGCTACAGGGGGTGGGTAGATTCAGATGGCGCTATCTTGTGGTTCTGTCATAGAGTCACCATTGAAAAAACACCCACATGACTCTGGCTCCAGAGGTTGAATAGAGACAGATATATTTTCTTAAAATGATTTCTCATATAGGGCAGCGCGGTGGCTTAGTGGTTAGCACTACAGCTTTGCAGCACTGGGGTCCTGGGTTCAAGTCCCATCCTGTTCTCTCCATATTTGTGTGGGTTTCCTCTGGCTCCTCCAGTTTCCTCCCACATTCCAAAACATACTGGTACAGGGAGATCCATTGGGGACAGGGACTGATTTGGCAAGCTCTGTGTAGCACTGCGGAATCTGAGTGCACTATATAAATAAAGGAACTATTATTATTAAAAAGCAGATATCTTAGTCAAATAAATGCTTGTGTTGTATACAATGGGATCTCTACCAGAATATTATTAACCAGATGTGTGAAATCCTGCTTAAAGGTTCCCTTTAATACACTAAGATGAGATGTACAGCCCCTCTAGTACTATAAATGCTACGTGCTTACAGTACACTGCAAGTGTATCAATACATAACACAAAACTATCCACTGCTTGAGTTGCTGACAATGATAGAATTATCCAACAACCAGGAAATAATTATTTACCATAAATAGAAGACATTGCTTTTTGGCTGGAAATCTTCCTTCGGGATAAAGGTGTTTTTTTTTTTTAGTTTATAACTCTGCGTTCTTCTGTTTTGTTCCGGTATGGTTTCAATACACAGGAATCATAAAGTCCCACCTAAAAACAGCAAATCATAACGAGGAACAGCGATTCTACCTACGGTATTTATTTTCTTGTGTTTCCTATACTTTGTATTCTTCTGTGGCCATCCGTATAAAAGGGAGCATTTCATGAGAACCCCAAGACCATCATTATACTATCATACAGCATAATATTAATGATGTAACAAAAAGTCCTTAATAATTCTTAACTGTCAAAGGGGTGGAGTCATAATGACTGCCCCTCCTGGCTTGTTTGACATCTCATTTGACTGGAATTCCCTCTCAAGCCACTTCAAGGGGCCTATGGTAGGTAGAGGGGCTTGTTTATAACATCAACTTACGGACACATATTAGCCAAAGTGCTTATTACAGAAGTAGTTCTTTATGGCTTCATATAACTACTAAGGTGTGTATTTATAATCTTTAAGATTATTGATTATCTAAATTGTATGTCAGGAATTTCCATTATCATGAGTAGTGTATACGCTGACTAGATAGTCTTCAGATTGAAAAGGCCTGGTTGTAACTTAATACTGTTTGAGAAAAAAAATAGTGACTGCAAACATTTTTCAGCTTCACCTTGTGACATAGTGTTCTGAACCAGCAATACAGAAAACAGGTAAAACTAGTTTTCTAGGAGGCTAAGTAAGTTTACATAGGAAATCTATACAGGTGATTTGAACCGTATATAAGTCATTTAGTTAGGTCATCGTTGGGAAATCTCCCAAAATTTTAATTGGGTGTAAAGTTTATAGGGCAGAACCTAATTCTTTACTTCCTCTGGATGTTACATGCTTGTCTCTTTTTACTGTCATTTGATGTATACTTCACAGCAAGGTAAAAATAAGCTAAAAATAGCCGAAGTCAAAGTCATCTTACACCAGCATTGATGTCAGCCAAATGTGTGGTCACCAGCTTTTTCTCCTGTTGTTCCAATAGGAGGAGGAGAATAAAACCCTACAAAATGTTTCTGGTGACAACTTGTCTTAAAGGACATCTACCACCAGGATTTCGGATTGTAAACCATGCACACTAACATACTGGTGTGTGCCCCCTCTGGCAAGATCCGGTCTTCTTTTAGCTTTTTATGCCCCGATTTTACTAGGAAAAAAAAGGCTTTTGAAATTATGCAAATGAGCCTAAGGGGCTCCAAGCTTCATAGCTGGTAATGGAGCTCGCAGCCCCTTAGGCTCATTTACACAATTTTCAATCCTTTCTTTGTCTTAGGTATAAGAGGCTTAAAGTAAAAACAGATCCTGCCAGAGGGGCCACATACCAGTATGTAAGTGTGCATGGTTTACAATCCTAAATCCTGGTGGAAGATGTTCTTTAATAAAAAATTTAATAATCAGCCAAGATAGACATCAATATCCTCAGTCCCTGAAATGATATGTGGGGGGACAGACAGAGGAAGGCTCATATACATACAATAGTGGACTGGTCCCATTGAATTTGATGGGTTTGGGCGACATTTATATAATCATGGATACTGGCACATTAAGATGGATTCAATTACTTTCATGAAGAGTGATGGTTTATTCATGTACATTTCTCTTTTGATTGGTTAGGGCTGAAAATTACTGCATTAAGGAGGCTCCAGGTGTTACTATTCACTATTAAGGGATATCTGGCAGCTCTTTTGACCCTTACATAGGTGCAGACAGTGGGGCACATTTACCTACCTTCCCTAAAAGTGCGTTGTCCGACAAGAATGCACTCTGCCGCGATTCACTAAGATTGTGCGCCTGATATCCTGCATGTGTCGCTTCCCAGCTCAGACGGAGTTCAACTTCTTCTTCCTGGTGCATGTAAGTGCTTTGGCTTGCAACATAATGTTAAAGTTAAATCTCACGCTAATAAGTCGGAACGTCCGATGGCATGCCCACCGATTTCTGTCGCATAAAGCCAGCGCAGCTGCTCCACAATCTGAACGCGTGCGACACAATCCCAGTGCAAACCCCTGTGCTCTAACACTGGCCTGTGTATCTTGGGTGAAAAAGCAAAGGTTGAATATTGAAACATGTGCTGGCACTAATAGGTCTAAACCACAGTACAAGACAATACCTAATGAGATAGAATTTTATTTCTGAAGATTCAGTAAAAAAGGCATATAAAAACCACTTAAAGGGAACCTACTACCACGAATCTACCTATAAAGGTAGGTCGGGTGGTAGGTGGATCAATAGGACATGAGGATAGCCCTTTTAAGGGATAATCCTCACGTCCCCGCACTTTTTTGATAACCTTTATCTCCCTATGTGTAAATTTTGTTATGTGGCTACTGGGGCGTGGAGTAGTGACCGCACTGGGGCTTTGGAGCAGTGACCGCACAGGTGCGGGCCTGCTGTTCTGCGCATGTGCAGACGACAGGTTCGTCGGCCGAAGATTGTGGGTAGAAGGAGTAAAGAGGCTACTGGGGCGTGAAGTAGCCTTGCCATGTAGCCCCAGCTGCGGCTACTCCACGCCCCAGTAGCCGCATAACAAAATTTACATATAGGGATAATAAAAGTTACCAAAACAGTGCGTGGACATGAGGATTAGCCCTTAAAAGGGCTATCCTCACGTCCTAATTATCCACCTACTGCCCGATCTACCTTTATAGGTAGATTCGTGGTGGTAGGTTCCCTTCAAATATGTGCAGCACCCATGCACCAAAGACACTTGGGTAGTAAGTGTACTAAATGCATATAAAAATCCTAAAACTTATAAATGCAAAGCAAGATAAAAGAAAAACAAGAAAAATGGATGTATGCTACATTCCTAGTCACTGTATAACAGCAAAGTGTTCATTGAAGAGATCTCACAAAACAGTGCATGAGAATTCAGTGGACCAAAGTCCAGCTACAACCATGGAATACCACTGCCTTTTTCACAGTCCAGTTGATTCTAGCAACACACAAAGGTAAGGTGACACAGATCTCCAAAGCTACTGTGTAACCCTGTCTGCAGTTTTGTGAGGTCAAAATTGCAGAAAGATTCCCTTTAATACAAATTAAATTTTAAAAAGTATCATTTAGTCCTTTATGGGTTTGTGCATACTTCAAAGGAAGGCGGGATGTAGGATTATAACCTGCTATATATTGCGGGTACTGCTTTATGATGTTATCCTCATACACTTTATTTGCTTCAGAGTAATATGTATTATGGATTATTGTTGCTCTTTTTTCTGCAATATTCATTTAATGTATGTGTCTTATGGTGATTATATTACTTATACCCGATGTTAATACTTTGTTTCAATAAAATCTTTATTGAACCTAAAAAAGTATCATTTAACATGTCCTCATATATAAGAATAAAAATGTAACAATGTAAACACTATGGGGGAGTATAATCTTTCTGGTGTGCGGGTGTATAATAGAAGCCCATTCGCTACCGCCAGATAAATCAAGGGGCTTGGGCCAAAAATATGCCAGCTGTTAGCTGGTGTAGTTTTACAAAAATGCCATTTATATGTCCAAGGTGAATTTTTGCATGGTCTAGGTCAGTGGTGGCGAACCTATGGCACTGGTGCCAGAGATGGCACTCAGAGCCCTTTCTGTGGGCACTCAAGCCATCACCCCAGGACAGAGTTCACCAAACAGGACCAAATACATCAAATCTTCCAGCTGTCCCAGGCAACTTGGAGAGAAGCTATAATGAAAGTCTGAATTTGCCCTCCTTCTTTTAACTGTATTGGGGGGCCTCGGGCGGCCAATACAATTGAAAGAAGTGGAAGACCAGGTAGCAGTAAGTTACTGCTTAAAATGCCATGTTGGCACTTAACGGCAAGTAAGTGGATTTTGGCTGTAGTTTGGGCACTCGGTCTCTAAAAGGTTCACCATCACTGGTCTAGGTAGTGTTCAGACACTGGCCAGGAATGCCCTGTGCCGGACCACTCCGCAACCAGCCGTGTACTGAGATTGCGTAAGTAGTTGCGATTATTTCAGGACTTCTATGCCAGTTTTCTAACATAGATGCGCCGATAAATATCCCTCATTTGCATTTTCTACGTGTGATGGCAAATCTGTACAATGTGGGAGATAAGTCTTCAGGAAATTTTCTAATATGTACAATTATTGTAAGATAATAAAATAAGGAAATACATTTTAAAATGTAATTGAAACAATTTTATTGAAATGGAGTTATACTGCATATGTGTTCTCTTCAAAGAAAATTGCAACAGCATAACAAAATGATATAATAATCATATTATTTTTAATTTACAGACCTCTGGGATCTACATAACAGTAGCCCATGTCTACATTCAAGTTAGCTACTTAATGCTTCTGCATAATACAAAATCATTACCAGTACAAACAATCTGTTATTTAAAAAGAAAAAACATTAGAAAAGGAACAAGGTTACACAATAATTCTTTGCAACTTAAGAGTTTTGGGCACCGCCATGGGCACCAGGTTCATGCCCCACTACACCAATTATTATATGGTATGGTGGGAAAATGCATAGAATATTGAGGCTTATTTGTAATATTAATTACATTCTGTTTGTCTCCTTTCAGCAACAAGCAGATGAACAATACATAATGCCGATTAAACTTTAAACCAAGTATTACAATTGGAGTCAAGTTATATCAAATAAGCTTCGATGCCAGACAAGTAAAAGTTGCATAAAACTGGGCCCGTCTACTTATTTAGGTAGACAAAATAGGTTCATATATATCTAATCATAGCCCTAGGCTTTGGTGGTACAATACCTTCAGAGGTTACTATACTGCATTAATGCAGATATATACCTTACACTTGGTTTCACCTCTACTCTGTGGTACATCATAGGTTTTCATGTCCTCATATACAAGAATAAAAATGTAACAATGTAAACACTATGGGGGAGTATAATCTTTCTGGTGTGCTAGTGTATAATAGAAGCCCATTCACCACCGCCAGATAAATCAAGAGACTTGGGCCTCTTTAGGCCAGCGGCAGGTGGCTGCACTGGCAGCCAAAACTATGCCAGCTGTTAGCCATTTACACGTTCAAGGTGAATTTTTGCATGGTCTAGGTCAGTGATGGCTAACCTTTTAGAGCCTGAGTGCCCAAACTACAACCAAAAGCCACTTATTTATTGTAAAGTGCCAGCGCAGCAATTTAAGCAGTAATTTATTTCTCATTGTTCTTTGACAACTTTCAATCAGCCTCCTAAGGACACCAACAGTGTTGAAAGAAGGAGGGCAAATTCACCTATCATTGTAGGAAGATTGTGTAGGAAGATTCTTTGAGTCTTTTCTGGTGAACTTCATTCTGGGGTGATGGCCTGGGTGCCCACAGAGAAGGCTCCGAGTGCCGCCTCTGGCACTAGTGCCATAGGTTCGCCACCACTGGTCTAGGTAGTGTTCAGACGCTGGCCAGGAACGCCCTGTGCCGGACCACTCCGCAGCCAGCCACGTACTGACATTGCTTAAGTAGTTGTGATTATTTCAAGACTTCTATGCCAGTTTTCTAGCATAGAAGCACCAATAAATATCCCTCATTTGCATTTTCTACGTGTCCACCTGATGGCAAATCTGTGCCATGTGGGAGATAAGTCTTCAGGAAATGTTCTAATATGTACAGTTATTGTAAGGTAATAAAATAAGGAAATACATTTTAAAATGTAATTGAAACTATTTGGAAATGGAGTTATACGGCATATGTGTTCTCTTCAGAGAAAATTCAATTAGAATGCAACAGCATAACAAAATTATATAATAATCATATTATTATTAATGTACAGAACTCTGGGATCTACCTCAGTACATAACAGTAGCCCTTGTCTACATTCAAATTAGCTACCTAATGCTTCTGCATAATACAAAATCATTTGCCAGTACAAACAATCTGTTATTTAAAAAGAAAAAACTTTAGAAAAGGAACAAGGTTACACAATAATACTTTGTAACTTATGAGTTTTGGGCACCGCCATGGGCACCAGGTTCATTCCTCACTACACCAATTATTATATGGTATGGTGGGAAAATGCATAGAATATTGAGGCTTATTTGTAATATTAAATACATTCTGTTTGTCTCCTTTCAGCAACAATCAGATTAACAATACATAATGCCGATTAAACTTTAAACCAAGTATTCAAATTGGAGTCAAGATTTATATCAAATAAGCTTCGATGCCAGACAAGTAAAAGTTGCATAAAATAGTTTTTAGTTATTGACATGACTACAAATATTATATTGTTTTTTTCAATCAACAATAAACTTTATTGAAGGGATCGCAGAGAGACAAATTGTGCCATAGAGTAAGCACATACAGGTTGGTCCAGAGAAACAAGAAAGGTAGGCACATACAGGTTGGTCACACAGAACCCAATAAAACATGCTAGTTAAAGGAGACAAATACAGATAAAAAACATGGTCCAAAATAGACATGACGTCATCTCCTCACAGCCACAATTTGTTGGAAATGTAAAAACATTACATTGTTTCATGACTTCATTACTACCCATTCTGCTCCTGGGTCTTTGCTGCTGGTTGTAGCTATGTCTTTTTTTTAGCGAGCTAAAGCTTCTATTAATCTCCTGTTTTGCAATGTATCCATGTTGCCTCTCCCCTCCTAGACATATGTGACGTTTCTTTCTTTTTTTAGGGTGACTGTAAATGACCTCTGTCTGTGTATGTTTCTATTTGAACTCATCCTAACTTTAAAGGAAATGTGATGTCAGAAAATAATGCAATTATTATTAATGTGAATTGCTGTTTATTTATTGACTGATTTTGTGGGGAGCGTTGATTTACAAATTATAAAGAATAATTTTTATTATTTATCACTGTTGGCCACTAGAGGGAGCTTTAGCTGTTATCTATAATAATAATAATAATAATAATAATAATAAAACATTATTAATAATAAAGTATCACATCATCTACATTTAAATACAATGACATTTACATTCACAGAAAAATAAATAACACACCGATTAAAAAAGACATAAAAACATCCAATACATTCATCTTAGATATTGAGTGTAGCGTTATTGAGCTGCACATCTTCCTCTAACTGCTCATGTTCATTAAACTCCATTTGCCATAACGAGAGCTGAGGGAAAAAATGATCTTCTATATCTCTAATTGTGACATCTCATTAATAAAAACTTTGTACTTAAACCTCTCTGCTGGGACCGAATTACCTCATGTAGTGGGTGATCTTCATTACCAATAATTTTGGGCACTTTCTCGCTGGATTTTACGCTGTACTGTACTATCCCAGTCCTCTTCTGCCATACCCACAATTGAGGCAGATTTTCTGAATATTCTATGTTATTGCAAAAAGAACACAATCCATAGGAGTGTAGGAAGGGCAGAACCATGTAGGTCTCCTCTGTTTAAAAAACAAACTTGTTCTCCTGCTTTCAGAAAAACAAGAGTAGGACAATAACCTCTCCCTACTCATGACATTATCAAAGATCCTTTACCATGTAAAAACCATCTGTGTTTTGTGGTTTGTATTTTTATACAGTACTCAAACGGTGCTGCCCTGCGCTGCTCTGCTTTTCTATTATTTTCTATATTTTAGAATTTCATTCATTAATTTGAGTGAAAGCAGTTTCTATAGATACAAATGATTTACCCCTGAACATCGTGGGGGGGAATTTTTCCCTTGCTGTGCCCCTTGCACTTTATTTATGAAGTGTCGGTGCCACAATTTTGGTGGTTTTCTGACATTCATTTGTTCTTGTTCTGTTTTGGACACAAAATTGTGGCACCACTTATGAATCTAGTGCTTCTATTTTTCCAACTTGTTTTGTGGTGCAGTTTTTAGCGCACAATTAGAGCAGCTAAAAACTGGTCTACAGAGCTCTATTTCAACTTCATGAATGAAGAGACAGTTCCAAACTTAGTAGGACAATTTTAAAGGAGATGGACAGATGATAGCTAGATTGATGATAGCAGATAAATATTATAGATTTGTAGATAGATGATAGATTTATAGATGCATAAATATCAAGTAGATTATATATAGATAGCTAGATGGATGATAGAAGATACATGTGAGAGATAGATACAGATGAAGAGAGATAGAAGGATAGATAGATGGATAGATAATACATAGGAGATATATAAATGAATAGATAATAAAACAGCTAGCTAGATAAATGGTTATATAGATATATAGATAGGAAATAGACAAATTATAGGAGACAGATAACTAGACGGATAGAAGATAGATATATAGACAGGGGATAGATAATGAGCATCTTCACCTGGGCATTCAACCAAGGGGTATTAAAGGAGAAATACATCCTCTGCCCAAAAAGGTCCACATGCAGGGGTTCCTTTAGGACAGGGGGCCCTGGGCAAATGCCCAGTTTGCTGCTCCCTAATGCCGGCCCTGGGAATGTGGGGGGGGGAGAAAATTGGGAAATCAAACCATTAGATTTTTTAACACTACCCTATGTTTTTCGGGGACTGCAGTTTACAAAGTTGTGTGTCTTGTTCAGTTCATATCTATGCCAATGAGTATGTTGCATTCATTACATCGTATGTAGGGTTGTTGGTTACAGCCATAAGTGCTCTAGCCACAAACAAACCGAAGAGTATTGTACTGTAATAGGTAGGGGACTGTTATAGATCTTAACTGGGATCCAGGAGCTGAAACTTTCAGCTTTGTTGGTCAATAGATACTTCATATACTAAGAAAAAATATTTTAAACTTGGCCACAGCTGAAAATAAAAACACAATGGCCCAAATATAAAAAAAACTGTTGCAATCTGCCATAGTACAATTTGTCTCATTAATGTGCAGTTTGCGCCAGAGATGTCATTTCTACCTACATATTGTTCTGGCTTTTATATTTCATTTCTCATTTCTATCTACCTGCCTTTCTTTCTCTCTAGACATTGCCCTATGAGGAGATGGGTCTCATGACATAGAGGGTTCACACCCTTTGCACTATGACAAGTGCTGTATGAAGAGGGCTCATAGGGTGAGCCCTCTTCATTCAAATGTGGGGTTTGCTGCATATTGCAGCAAACACCTATTGCCAATACCCGTGATCGGTGCTACTGCCAATTGCGAGTATTAACTCTTCCCATACTGTTGCCATTATTTCAAAGACAGTGGCACATGGGCGGCGCCATCTTTGTTACGATTGTCGCTCCCTAGTGTAAAAAAAATAGTATTGCAATATATGATAGGAACAATTAGACCAATTTAAAAAAATTTAAATTCCCCCCTCATTTACACTGGGTTGCAATAGTATTTATACCACTTATACCCTGTGTACTTGCCCCCTGTACTCTGAAATCCCTAAATAAAACACAGTGGGGGGCATTTACTATTGACTTTCAAACTGTTTTTAAAGCAGGTTTTTTTGCCTGTATTTGTCCTTTTTCGACACTCAGCCCTTTTTTTGATCGTACAATTTGGGTACAGCTTTGAAATCCCGATACTTTTCCTAAACTTATAGTTTCCTGACGTATAACACAACATAACAGTACACCTAAACTGACAGCCCAGACAAAAAGAAGTGGCCAAGGGTCCTATAGAGGAGCTGCAGAGATACACATCTTAGGTTGGAGAATCTGTCCACAAGACAAGTATTTGTCATGTAAAATCTCTCCTTTATGGATGAGTATAGGGCAGCACGGTGGCTTAGTGGTTAGAAATACAGCCTTGTCGCGCTGGGGCCCTGGGTTCAAGTCCCAAGGTCAACATCTGCAAAGAGTTTGTATGTTCTCTCCGTGTTTACATGGGTGCCCTCTGGTTTCCTCCAAAACATACTGGTAGGTTGATTAGATTGTGAGCCATATGGGGACAGGGACTGATTTGGCAAACACTCAGTGTAGCACTACATAATCTGTGTGCGCTATATAAATAAAGGAGTTATTGCTAGCAAGATGAAAAACCAAAACCCATCTGCAGACAGCTATGATGGGGACATAAAATGCCTATGGAAGGGATGAACTTTTTGGCCTAAATGTTATGGAAAGTCAATACTGCACATCACCCTTAGCTTATCATCCCCACCATGAAGCATGGTGGTGGCAGCACTTTATGGTTTGCTCTGCTTCAGCAGGGACTGGGTATCTGCTCCAAGATGATGATGGAGATCCTGGAGGAAAACCTGTTAGTGTCTGCTAATGACTTGTAACTGGGATATACAGTAGGTTCACCTTCCAGCAGGACAACAACCCAATACATATAATGGAATGGCAGTAAAAATAAAGTTTCTACAATGTAGAAAGTTCAATTAATAAAAACAAAATTATTAAATAGGTTGTCCAACTATTAGAAAAAATTAGCAGAAGGGCTGGAGAGGACTTTTTAAAAAAATAAAGCTTTACTCGCCTCCTCTGGTGAGTCCAGTGTCCCGTGCCACAGTCCTATTTGCTTACAGGGGCATGTAAGCTCCGCTCCAGCATTTCCGGGCACCTGCCATGCCCAACTGTCCCCATATACCAGTGCTGTATCAAGTGCCGGGACAGGGGGATATGTTAGCAAAAAATGTGGATGTGTGATATTCATGTGCAATCTGTGCAAACCTCCACTAAAAAAATGGATGGTTAACTTATGTATTTTCTGCCCTGCCCAGTTGGAATATTCATGTGCCAATTGTTGTTCTCACAGTGAACAGACCCATAGAAATCAATGGGTCAGTATCTTCAAAAAAAACTGATAGCATTAAGTCAAAAACACCTGAATGAGCCCTAAGACAGCATTAGAGGCGTCCTTTTTATTTCTGTAAACTGGCAGCATTGGGAGCTATTACACTGTATTATCTTAAATAAATCTTCCCATACCTGAGAACAGAAACCTATAAGAGTCCAAGTAAATCTTGGAATATGTTACGTATACTAGCAAAGAATGCCACGTGCCAGTTATTTATACCCATACAGTGTTAATAAGTGTAAAGTATTTTCAGGCCTATGTGATAGTGTTAATTCTAACAGTTCTAATATATCACATTTGTCACACCTATCACGTGCAAAGATCTCATCACCCAGTAGGCAGTTTTTGAAGGTTTTGCTTCAACTGTTTCAGTATTTTCGAAAAACAGTTATTTTTACTGTAAAAATAAAGTATTAGGTAAATTCTAAAACAGGACAAACAGGATGAACAGAGGCCGTCAGTGCCGTCCTGACCATTGCCAGGTGCCTGCCCCACACTGAAACTAATGTTATAGCAGACTGTGGTCGGGACAGTAGTGTAAAACAGATACATGGCAGTGAAGTACGGCAATGCGGGTGAATGGGCGCACCAAAGGAGGTTAGTATAAGATGTTTATTGTTTTAATAGCCCCCCGCAAAAGTCATACATATTTATTTTTAATCCCAGACAATCTTTTCAAGTTCCACCTTTCCTTTTGCCTATATACATGTATGTATTACAACCACTGTAAACATACAAATTTTTTATAATAATTAACGTTAATTTGATGATTGCACTGCGGACATTTGATTTCGGGGGCCTCTGCTGGGGACACTGCATTGGGAGGGCACTGTTGGGGACATTGCAATGGAGGGAGCACTGCTGGGACATTTCATTCAGGGAGAGCACTGCTGGAGACATTTAATTAGGGGGCTCTGCTGGGGGCATTGCACTGGGTGGACACCGCTGGGGACATTGCATTGGGGGCTCTGCTGGGGACAGTGCATTTGGGGAGCACTGCTGGGGACATTTCATTTCATTATTAAAGGGAGTGTTCTGCTGTGTTAATTTCATTAATGAGGGAGGCTGCTGCTGGCCATTTCATTAGTGAGGGGTGGCTGCTGGACATTTTATTAAAGAGTACTGGTTGCATTTCCCACCATAGGCTTATACCAGATTCTAAGTTTTTCCTTTTTTTCTGGTAAAATTAGGTATCTCGATTTATAATCCGGTCATCTTATACTTGCATATATGTGGTATGTCCTTTTTTGTTTCCTCACAGTGAAAATGCCAAAGACAAGGGACATTATAGGTGTGTGAGGGTTGTTATAAAAAAAAGGGGTATTATAATTTCCCCTTTTATGTAGCCTACTTCTTATCAAGACATTAAAAGGCGGCTACAGAATAAGGTGCACTTTAGAGGGGGGGCTACAGAAAAGGGGGCAGTTTCAAGAAGGGGGTAGTTTAGACCAGGGGCTTCAGGAAACGGGACATTATTTGGGTTATGGTTTGATATGGAGTATTTGCAGGGCATACTATTTTTTTTTTCAGGGTCCATGGTAACGGGGTTACCCGGGAAAAAATTTGGGTGCTTGTGGTCTCCGGATACAAAAAGGTTGTGCTGTAGGATAGAATACTTGAGGAAATAGGTACATGATCTCTCTCCACTGATTTCTGGGTCATGAACTGATGGTAGTAAGAGGATGGATTTGTCTGTTTTTGGGCCTTTATTTTTCCTTTTGGGGAATTTGCTTGCCAACAGCAATTTCCTGCAAGAATCTTTATGATCTAAACGATCTACAAAAATTACATTATCATTACTTCTGCCTCCATAATGTGTTTGTGCATTTGCTGATATATCCATAAATGTAATTATCTTCATTGCACGGGAAAGAAACAGGAAAGCAGAGTATATCATGTATGAACTGCACATGACCCTCTAGCACATCACCGCATTCAATAAGTGTAAAACATAGGACGCATCACTATCCTGTTCCTGATCAATGAGACATATAGCAACACATATTGCTATGACCAGTACAGACCTGCTGCAGTCATAGATCACAGTATTGTTTCACACTTGCGTACTGAAAATGATATGTCTTTTCTAGTTTCTAGCACGTCTTAAGTGTCTCCATTAAAAAGGAATTAAGACGCAACCACTGACACAACATTTACAAGGGAAACTGTGGGGCTTGTAATGTAAAACCCACAGCATTTGGTAAATTGGTTCATTTACTTATACAGGCGGTCCCCTACTTAAGGACACCCGACTTACAGACAACCCATAGTTACAGACGGACCCCTCTGCCCACTGTGACCTCTGGTGAAGCTCTCTGGATACTTTACTATAGTCCCAGGCTGCAATGATCAGCTGTAAGATGTCTGTAATGAAGCTTTATTGATAATTCTTGGACCAATTACACCAAAAATTTTGAAACTCCAATTGTCACTGGGGCAAAAGAAAAAAAATTGTCTAGAACTTCCATTATAAAATATACAGTTTCGACTTACATACAAATTCAACTTAAGAAAAAACCTCCAGACCCTATCTTGTATGTAACCCGGGGACTGCCTGTATAAAGAGGAAGCCAAGATTGTTTCCCTAATATGTAGGAAAACCCCATGAGTCTGGTTCATGTGAATGGCTTTATTGTCTAATTTTGTTCTACTATTATATTTTATTGGATTTGTTTATGTAGCCAACAAAGTGTCTACACAAAGTACATTGGCACGGCAGATTTAGGAAGGTTTGCCTTCAACTTGGAAACTCCTCAGAACAATTTAGAAGAAAACACAAAATCTGGTTGCCCACAAGGGAGTTTGGTCTTAAAAATTAGCTTTATGCACTTGCAGGGTTTTCCAGACCAGCACTAAAATCACTGAATTGAACTCAGTGTATCACTCGGTATAGTGATTCAAGGTTCAATGTGGGAAAACTCGCAAGCACATGGACCAAGTTTTTCAGATGGAACAAACTCGTACAGGGAACCTGTCAGGGCGATTTGGGACACTAAACCACTCACAGATCCTCATGAACCATTAATGCCCCAAATCGCCCTGTATGAGTTCTTTCCGTGGGTGCATTATAAAAAAAAATTATATACATTTATAGTCACTTTGATCCATAGCTACACGTTGGGCAAGTGAAGCAGGTATAGTGCATCACAACTTCACTGCGCAAGTGCCAAAGAAACGTGGGAGGAGGTGCCGACACCAATATCTTCAGATATACATCCGATGTGGCTCATTGGATTCGTATCTAGGTGAACTGCGGCCAAAGACAACTCTCATACTTGTCGATTTGGGACCCTGAACCACAGTTCAGTAAGGAGCTTTTGTTGGTTTAGGGTCCCAAATTAACCTGTCAGGTCCTCTTTAAAAGTTATAGAGCTTTCTACCACCATGACTTATTCATACGATTTATATCAGAGGAACTTGTAGCACAAAGACGTGTCATATTACAGCTTTACATGGAAGTCAATAGGGATGAGAAGAGTTAATCAGAGCTGAGTGAAACATCGGCACTGACAAAAGCTACCGGAGATAAGTAGTAAGATTGTATATAATTTGTAGTGCTTTATTTTATCACTTTATTTATAATACTTCTCTATAATGACCATGGAGTTCCTGAACTCAAGAATACATCTGACTAATGCCAAACCGAGCTACATGTTGCTGCAAGGAACAAATGTAACTAAGTGATTTGGGAGAATTTTCCACAAGGACCTTTAGCCTGCCCTTTTTTGTGAGGGTAGAATGAGAATAAAGTAGAACTATAAATTATTTTGCACAGTGCAGCTTTTTTCTTGGAAGAATCGCATCAAATCACAATACACAGAAACTAACAAACACAACAACACATTAACAAAATGTGGACTTTGGGGTTTGGGAATGGCGGGGGCCTAGATCAGCACTTCTTTCTGGCTACAATTTGGTTGCAGAGTTCAATAATAATAATAATAATAATTCTTTATTTATATAGCACCTACAGATTACGCAGCACTGCGCAAAGCATTTCAAATTGGTCTCTGTCCCCATCGGGTTCACAATCTAATCAACCTACCTGTATGTTTTGGAGTGTCGGAGGAAACTGGAGTACCCAGAGGAAACACAGAGAGAACATACAAACTCTTGATGTTGACTTGGGTGGTACTAGAACCCAGGACTCCGGTGCTGCAAGGCAGAAGTGCTACCCACTGAGCCACAATTGTTTTTGGGATAAACGACTCATGGAATCTTAGCGTCTGGAAATTAATTGTCGATTATGGTTTCCTATAGGGACGGATTATTTAGGATTAATCACATCATAGTATGGTCTCAAATTTGGCCAGACATCTGTCCTGCCACACTTTCTCGAATGTATGCAGCAGTTCCCCTACTGTACACTAGGCTCTACAAATGATCTTGTCAATTCTTTTACTTCCCGTTCACTACACTAGTGATGGGTTGTTCGCGAACGAGCCGGCACAAAGATCCGGATCATTCATGTGAACAACCCTAAGCGACTTACCACGCCCCCTTTAACCCGATAAAATAGGGTTAAAAGTGGAGAGGTGTGGGGGCACTGATTGGCCTGCGGCTCCCTATTATATATTTAATAGGGAGCCGTTCAGGAGCCAAAAGAGCCGACTCTTCTTAATGAGCGGAGCCTAATGAGCCAGCTCACTAAGAAGAGCCGTAATTCCCATCACTACAATGCACCTCCCCAGGATATGGTAGCAAAGTAGATTATACTCGCTGTTGTTTCCCGCCAGATTCGGGAGACCTGCTTTAGCGCCTCAATTCGCCCTGGCAGGTTATCTTCAATGTATTCTTGGGCCTCATCATTCAAGGAAATCTACCATCAAAATCCATCCAGAGTACAGCTAATCTCTGGGAACAGGGGGTTGTTTTCCCCGGTAATTGTAACTTGTAAGGAAAAAAAAAGCAATTAAAAACAAATGTAAAGATGCCTTATATGGGGACAAATAATTCTTGCCCCCAAAGATTCTTTATGTGGCCCCCAGCAGCTCTGGGCCCCCAACACTGGCGCCGGCCTTCACTATGGAATTCATTTATAATGCTTATTTTAAGAGCATTAAAAGAAAACAGCAACATATAGTATTGCCAGGTGAGTTTAAACTGCACAATGTGAATACACCTGTAAATGTGCTGATTTATAGTGTGCACATGGAGATATCCTATTACTTCTCTGTGCCAAGCCCAGGTCACGTGACCTATACCAATCTCTGCGTGCAGTACCAGTCAGCTCCACCAGGTGGCAGCGGCTGCGCGTCTTCCTGTTCCTCTGCTGTCAGTGGCGGCGCCGCTTTGAATTTTCCCTGGCAGAGGCAGCACTATGGCTGCGCCAGCGCCTCCCGAGCTCCAGTGGGACACCATGGAGCAGAGGAAGCACCAGGGAGACAACCTGTATCACCGCCTGTACGGCTGGAAGATGGCGCAGCTCCCCGCAGACGTGCACAGGTTCTGTGACCCGGAGACTAGCGCCCCCCGCAGGAAGGAGCTGCTACACCTGCTCCGGAACCTGGAGGAGGGAGCCAGCTGCCAGCGCCTGCAGATCCTCTTCTCCTTCTCTGTGCCCAGCCCCCGGGTGCTGGAGCTGCTGTGTGCCCTCAACCTGCCCCTGGTATCTGCCGGAGCTGTGAGTGCCCAGTGCCCACCTCCATCTAGTGCCCACCTCCATCTAGTGCCCAGTGCCCACCTCCATCTAGTGCCCAGTGCCCACCTCCATCTAGTGCCTGAGGGGGACATATATCAGAGCTTGTCCACCAATCCCTGAAATAATTGCAATGACTAGCGAATCGCCAGACATTGCCATTATCTTACCCTTACCATTCGGTCTTACGTTACCATTCGGTCTCAGCATTGTGCAGTGACACTGAGGAGCAGTCGTCTGTGAAAAGCTGAGACTGCCTGTTTGCAAATTCCCGAGAATCATCCAAAAGTAAGTGTGCTTAGGTAAAAAAAATTCTAAATAAAAGTGGTAGTTTTTCTGTGCTACTAAGTGGACTGGAGTAGATTTTTGACGGAATTTGTGACTTTCTGTAAAATCACATTTCATAAATCTGTCTACCACTTTTGGCTTCAATTGATAAACCCAAAGTGGGACTAGTTTGTCAAAAAGTTGCAAAATCTGTTGGAAATTGGAACATTTTTTATTTTGGAGATAGAAAACGGACATAACTGCAATGATAAACCCCTCCCACATTGACTACAAGGATGTGGTCGCAGCAGAACAGGGGACATCAAAAGGGGATATAGCTTATTTTGTTATTTTATGCCTTTTATCTTGTTAATTTTTTGGAATATATAAATCTCTGAAAATTAAAGGGGTTTGCCCATGAAAGAAAGTTCTCAAATTTAAATCCCCTTGTGATGCTTACACAATAAAGGTAATTTTTAACCCCTTTACTTTACAATTTTATAGTTTTATTCCCTCAGTTATTGTCATTGTAAAATTCCAGAGTGTGGGCAAGCACTGTTTAAGCTGAATCTAAACTGTACACGCTGCTTGCTGGCAGGAAGTGTTTGAGCTTGTCTATTAATGGCGGGGGGAAGGGCAGTGTGCAGACAGGAGAAGCTATTTATGAGAAGAATCTGCCCTGTGCGACCAAAATCTGAAAATGTACTATAGGATGCCGGAGCAACTGAAATTGTATACACCAGGACCGATAGAGACAGGTTGGAATTATATCTGTGAAATGCTGTATTTTTGTTAGTAACATTGAATTAGAGAGTATGACCTGGCCTCCACAGTCATAAAACCTCAAGATCGAGATGGTTTGGTGTAATCTGGACCACAGAGTCAAGGCAAAAGGGCCAACAAGTGCAAGGCATCTGTGGGAATTCCTTCAAGACTGTTGGTGACTACCTCTTGAAGCTCATCTAGAGAAGCCAAGAGTGTGCAAAGCAGTAATCTAGACACACTCTCTACATTTGTTGTGACACCCTTGGGCAAGCGAGAAGTGTAATCTTTCAATATCACTCTACACATAATGGCGTAGTGGTCCTTAAACGCTGGGTTAGTCCAAAGTAGAATTTACACAACTTAGTATGCTTGCCAGCCACCAAACACAATCAGAGGATTTAATCAACACTACTAAAGGTGTGCAAATGCTGGCATCTACCTGCAGGAATATTTATTAGACACATTCATTCTTTTATTCAGAATAGAATATGAAAGACCAAAGAAAAATACATTCAAGCAAGAAAAACGCATTATTAGTCATGCATCTACAGGAATTGGCCCATACATACAAAAGGGAAGGCTTAGTTTTCTGTTGCATGACATCACTATATTTATACACAGTAATTTTATGATTTGTTGAAAGGGTATTATATATATACCTAACTATGGACACCCAACTTACAGACGACCCCTAGTTACAGACGGCCCCCTTGCCCCCCGTTTACCTCTGGTGAAGTATGCTCGCTGATGTTCATTTATCCCAGGCTGCAACACTCAGCTGTAGTGGTCGTAATGAAGCTTTATTGCTATCCTTAGGCCCATTACAACTAAAAATGTAGAAAATCCATTGTCACTGGGGACCCAAAATTTTTGTCTGGAACTACTATTATAAATATCAGTTCACTTAAGTACAAACCCAAGGAAACTATCTTGTAAGTACTAACCTAGTGCTCTATGGGTCATGGACCGGTGGGCACCTGCTCGAAAGTCAGCATCTAACAGTACACGATTGGGACTGTCTAACCGTTAGAGCCTGTCAATGTAACAACAAAAGAACAAGAGAGACCCCACGCGTATCGTCACTACTTCCCGGTGACTTCCTCAGGGTAAAGTTATACCTGTTATACCCCTGAGGAAGTACCGGGTAGGTGAGATACGGTGGGGTTCGTACTCTCTCCTCCTCCCCACTCTGACCTGTGCCTTCCTGCCTCCTTTACCTATTATATGGATCTACATTAGGACCGTATACTTTAGCAGGTAGGCCACTACATACAGGAGTTGGGTTATATCTTTGCACTGGTCACTTTATGTATGTACATATTTCCTGCCGCAATTGACGTTATCAGCTGTATTTAGCACTTCTTCATTGTCCTGCATCAGACATTTGTCGTTTTGACTTGGTCGGTCTTGGGCTGGGGAGCCCAGGACATTACAGGTCCTGGGGGTTAAGTACACCCTTGCATGGTGCACTTTTTAAGTGGTTTATTTTGGGTCCTGTTGTTATTGTGTTTATGTATATGTTTAATAAAGCTTTTTTGAGTATTAACTCATTCCATTATACGTATCCTCTCTCTTGTTTTTTGTTGGTTACATGCATCCCGTAGGATACGTGGACTCATTACTTCTCTTCATATATTGGTAGTGCCGTCTACTCTTTGTTTGGTCATAGAGACTGTCCATGCTTACCGAGAGATCGAAGTGCATTTGAGGTAGGGGGGCTCTCTTTTTGAATTAAAAAAGCAATAAAAAAGTACATATAGAAAAACAATGGAACCGATAAAAAGAACAATCCATTCCACAAAAAAAAACAAGCCTCAAATAGATCCGGAGTCCAAAATAAAAAAAGATCCAGACACGGTGACTGTGGTAATCTTTTTATATTTGCTATCCATAGCCTCCTGCCTTTTAAAATCAACTTTATTAATTATGCTAATGCAGGGCTGGATTAAGGTGGTGGGGGCCCCTGGGCGCAACTGGTTGGGGGCCCTTCTACCCATGTTTTGGAGGTAATTAGCCTGCCAGACCCCCTGTAGCATATAGCCTGCCAGCCACCTGTAGTATGGAGCCTGCCAGCCCCCTGTAGTATGCAGCCACCAGCCCTGTAGTATACAGCCTAAAGCCCTCTGTAGACTTTAGCCGCCAGTCCCCTGTAGAAAATGGCGATCTTGGCAATCTCCCCAGTGAAGGAGCTGTGTCCCACTGACACAGCTGTCATCCAGACCCCTATGTCCGTTGCGGGCGGCCAGGCCGCTGCGCATTGCACACAGAGACAGTCAGCAAAAGGTTGGGGGCCCCTTAAAAGTGAACGTGGTGGGAGGCCCCGGGGTCGAGCCCATGAGCCCCTCCTTAATCCGGCCCGTGGCTAATGAGTCTGAGAGGGCTCTGTTGCTGCAAATTCCAGACTGTTACAGTGCTGAAACTTCCTGTGCTGCAGTGAGATTACATCAGGCAAAAGGCTTTCTGGGGAACAGGGGGTGGAGAAGACAGTGTAACAGCCTATGAAGCTGCAACAAGAGGGACTCTGGTTTAAAAAACAAACATATCCCTTCAGGTTTATGCAGAATTATAAAAGTGTGATTTTAGAGGAAGGAAGGAGTAATTGATAAAAATTAAGGAGATACCACAGTCACGGCGCCTGGACTATGATAAATGCTTGGTTTATCATGCTTGGATTTTGTAGGTAGATTCCCTTTACACTAAAAAAATGTTATGGGTCTTGGAAGATGTGTATCAAACAAATGAATGTTTTGTAGAGCTGTTATTGTGCAAAGCTTGAAAAAACTAAAAAAAAAAACAATAGGATCTATAGAAGCTTTAGAAGCAATGAAACTTTTAGAAGCCAGATGCGTGAGAATATAAGAAAGAATATGTGCCCAAAATAAGTGAAATATAGTAAAACGTTATATAACCACAAAGCAGGACCCAATTACAAGTAAATGGTGTAGAACCCAACATTCCAGCACATGAGAAGATTTTTTTTTTCTTACATGAGTCCAAATTTTTCTGAGAATGTATAAATCTGACATTGTACATGTCTCATAACGGCTTTGTGTGATTCACAGAGGGTTGCAAGACATCATGACACTGGAGTTAAATGCTCAGCATTAATACAAAGACGAGTGTATGTTCATGTCATGTCCATGTTGGTAACATAATGACTCATTAAAAGGATTTGCAATAATAAAGAACAGCTGAAAGGGGTTTTTCCACGAACAAAAGTTAGGGCCTATCTTGCTAATCAGTGTGGGTCTCAGTGATGAGACCCCACAGATCACAAAAAAACGAGTGATCCCACATAACTCCGTTGGACCCCTCGTCGCTGATGGAGATCTTGGAGCACGTGTGCTCAACAATTCTGTCAGTTCCATAGAGTTAATAGAGCAGAGGCAGCACATGACTAGTAGTCGAAGGAGCAACGAGGGTCGAGGAGGGGAATGTGGGACCCCATCGAGCCCCATTCATTAGACCCCCATGATCAGCAAGTTAGGCCCTATCCGTGATAGGGCTTAACATTTGTTCGTTGGAAAACCCTTTAAGACAGGATAGTGACTACTTATGGCGTACCTAAAAACTTAACTAAAACCAAAATGCAGATGATAATAGTAAAATTTGTAATATACTATAATAAAGAAATCATTCTCCTGTTCTCACTTTTCTTTCTGCCTTTTTTTTCCTTATATAGAAGTTTGTGTAAATCAGCTTTCTGTCTGTATCCCACTGACAGCTGAGAAATAAAGGGACCTGATAAAGGTCTAATGGTCATATGGGTTGCCCCCCAGGATTGGTAAACTTTCTGCAAGCTGACCCCCCCCCCCGCTCTCCAGAGAAGGGGATCCCATTCTCATTAGGGGGTGGAGTGGCAGCAGTGGGCATGGATCATCCTCTCCATTCTATGAATGGCATGTATGAAGTAGCTGAGCACAGCGCTTAAACTTCTCCAGCTGCTCCCAGAGACAGTAAATAGAGTGGCACGAGTTGGCGTTAGTCCGATTTCACAGTCTAGTGCAGTGCGTCTAGTCCGTGGGATCTGACCAACAAATTGTTTTCGTGGACATCCAACCAGGAGTAAAAATAGCTCTATTGGAAAATTTTCTCTAGTAAAAAGTAGTATTATACCCTAGATGCAGACTGAAGTGGACTTTAGTTAGGTGGTGCGAAGGAGGAACATCCGGGCTCATTTTTAATAAGAAGGAATAAAATTTTGTATTACAATAATACAATCCTGGATGAAATAGAAAGGGGGCAGTTATGATGAGAAACTGGTAGGAAAGCTCTATAATCATAGACCCACGCAATAGTTTCTCAATAACGGGCCACCAGATGTATATAGATTGTCGAACCTTTGATGAGAAGGTGACAACAAATAAATAAAACATCTCAATGGAAAATTTCAGTGAATAACTGCATATATTACAGCTATCTCATCTGTATCTAGACAAGCTGAACTCTAGCGGCTAACTCTGTGAGTAACAATATCCGGCAGGTAAGTATGAGTCACATATGCACCTACTTTTCCATCAATAGCAGTTTAAGCCTAAAACCAATAAACAGAAGATAAACAATCATGTAGAAAGAAAGCTTTATCCAAATCCACAATTTACAGATTTTAAATGAAAATATGGAAAGACATTCCAGAAATGCAGGAACACGTCACAGTGATAAGAACTGACTGAAGGCAGGCCCGTATCCTAGATTTTTTTTCATTTCACACACATTGACAGAAAAACAAGGATTATAAACGACTTGTGATCTCCTGGTAGAGGCCAATAGGTCATGGTATGAGGTGGCATTTACATTAGGGCTACATTTGGCACAGAAGCTATTCCAAGCATATACACTATATTTTAAGACCCAACAACGCCTACTGTACGCCATAGGGTCCTCTGATTGATATATATATCTATATATATATATAAATATATATATATATATAATATATATCAAATCTACAATACAGACCAAAAGTTGGATACACCTTCGCATCCAAAGAGTTTTCTGTATTCATGACTATAAAAATTGTAGATCCACACTGAAGGCATCAAACTATGAATTACACATGTGGGATTATTATACTTAACCAAAAAGGGTGATGAAACAGTTGAAAATAAGCTTATACTAGGTTCTTCAAAGCAGCCACCTTTTGCTTTGATGAACGTGCCCCTGTAAACAAACAGGGGCACGGATCGAAGGGACCGCGGCGCGGGACATCAGCGGCGCCGGAGGAGGTAAGTCCATGTTTATTATGTTTAACTAGCCCTCCCCAGCCCGGCCATAAGATATTTTTTAAACCCGGATAACCCCTTTAAGTACATAATCCCACATGTATTAATTCATAGTTTGCCTTCAGTGTGGATCTACAATTTTTAAAGTCATGAAAATACAGAAAACTCTTTGGATGAGACGGTGTATCCAAACTTTTGGTCTGTATTGTAGATAGATATATATATATATCTATATCAGAGGACCCTATGGCGTACAGTAGGCGTTTGTTGGGTCTTAAAATATAGTGTATATGCTTGGAGTAGCTTCTGTGCCAAATGTAGCCCTAATGTAAATGCCACCTCATACCACTGACCTATTGGCCTCTACCAGGAGATCACAAGTCTTTTCTAATCTTGCTTTTTCTGTAAATGTGTGTCAAAATTAAAGAAAATCTAGGATACTGGCCTGCCTTCAGTCAGTACTTATCACTGTGACGTGTTCCTGCAGTTCTGGAATGTCTTTCCATATTTCATTTAAATCTTGTAAATTGTGGATTTGGATAAAGCTTTCTACATGATTGTTTATCTTCTGTTTATTGGTTTTAGGCTTAAAACTGCTATTGAATGGAAAGTATGTGCATATGTGACTCATACTTACCTGCCGGATATTGTTACTCACAGAGTTAGCCGCTAGGGAGTTCAGCTTGTCTAGATACAGATAAGATAGCTGTAACATATGCAGTTATTCACTGAAATTTTCCATTGAAGATGGTTTTATTTATATTGTTGTCACCTTCTCATCAAAGGTTCGACAATCTATATACATCTGGTGGCCCGTTATTGAGAAAACTATTGCGTGTGTCTATGGATTTAGAGCTTTCCTACCAGTTTCTCATCATAACTGCCCCTCTTTCTATTTCATCCAGGATTGTATTATTGTGAATCAACAAATTTTATTCCTTCTTATTAAAAATGAGCCCGGATGTTCCTCCTTCGCACCACTCTAACTAAAGGTCCACGTTCAGTCTGCATCTAGGGTACATACTACTTTTTACTAGAGAAAATGTTCAGAATAGAGCTATTTTTACTCCATGGTTGGATGTACACGAAACAATGTTGTTGGTCAGATCCCACGGACTAGACGCACTGCACTAGACTGTGAAATCGGACTAACGCACAACTCTGCCACTCTATTTACTGTCTCTGGGAGCAGCTGGAGAAGTTTTAGCGCTGTGCTCAGCTACTTCTATCATTGCCATTCAATAGAATGGAGAGGAATGATCCATGCCCCACTGCTGCCACTCCACCCACTAATGAGAATGGGATCCCCATTCTCTGGAGAGCTGGGGGGGGGGGTCAGCTTGCAGAAAGGGTTACTCAAATCCTGGGGGGCAAACCATATGAGCCATTAGACACTTTATCAGGTCCCTTTATTTCTCAGCTGTCAGTGGATACAGGACAGAAAGCTGATTTACACAAACTGCTTATATAAGGAAAAAAAGGCAGAAAGAAAATGAGGAGACAGGAGAAGATTTCTTTATTATAGTATATTACAAAGTTTACTATTATCATCTGCATTTTGGTTTTTAGTTAAGTTTTAGGTACAGCCATAGAGTATCACTATTCTGTCTTAAAGGGGTTTTCCAACGAACAAATGTTAAGCCCTATCCACGGGATAGGGCCTAACTTGCTGATCAGTGGGGGTCTAAGTGATGGGGCTCGATGGGGTCCCACATTCCTCCGTCGGACCCCTCGTTGCTCCGTCAGACTAATAGTCATGTGCTGCCATCTGCTCTATTAAACTCTATGGAACTGACGGAAATTGTTGAGCACTGTGCTCCAAGATCTCCATCAGCGACGAGGGGTCCAACGGAGGTATGTGGGATCACTCGTTTTTGTGATCTGTGGGGGTCTCATCACTGAGACCCACACTGATTAGCAAGATAGGGCCTAACTTTTGTTTGTGAAAAAAACCCTTTCAGAGCTGTTCTTTATTATTTTGCAAATCCTTTTAATGAGTCATTATGTTACCAACATGGACATGACATGAACATACACTCGTCTTTGTATTACATGCTGAGCAATGTACCAGTGTCTATGATGTCTCGCAACCCTCTGTGAATCACACAAAGCCGTTATGAGACATGTACAATGTCAAGATTTATACATTCTCAGAAGAAATTTGACTCATGTAAAGAAGAAAAAAAATCTTCTCATTGTGCTGGAATGTTGGTTCTACACCATTTACTTGTATATTGGTCCTGCTTTGTGGTTTATATAACGTTTTACTATATTTCACTTATTTATGGGCACATATTCTTAATTCTTATATTCTCACTGCATCTGCTTCTAAAAGTTTCATTGCTTCTAAAGCCTTCTATAGATCCATATTGTTTTTTTTTTTAGTTTTTCAAGCTTTGCACAATAAAATCAAGCTCTACAAAACATTCATTTGTTTGATACCATCATCTTCCAAGACCCATAACATTTTTTAGTGTAAAGGGAAATCTACCTACAAAATCAAGCATGGATAAACCAGAAGCATTTATTCATAGATCCAGGCGCCGTGACTGTGGTAATCTCCTTATATTTGTATCAATTGACTCCTTCCTTCTAAAATCAACTTTTATAATTCTGCTAATAAACCTGAAGGGATATGTTTGTTTTTTTACCAGAGTCCCTCTATGTTGCAGCTTCATAGGCTGTTACACTGTCTTCTCCTCCCCCTGTTTCCCCAGAAAGCCTTTTGCCTGATGTAATCTCACTGCAGCACAGGAAGTTTCAGCACTGTAACAGTCTGTGAATTTGCAGCAACAGAGCCCTTCAGACTCATTAGCACAGGGCCGGATTAAAGGAGGGGCTCATGGGGCTCGAGCCCCGGGGCCCCCACCACTTTCACTTTTTAAGGGGCCCCCACCTGTTGCTGACTGTCTCTGTGTGCAATGCGCAGCGGCCGTGGCCGCCCGCAACGGACATAGGGGTCTGGGATGACAGCTGTGTCAGTGGGACACAGCTGCCTTCACTGGGGGAGATTGCCAAGATCGCCATTTTCTACAGGGGACTGGCGGCTAAAGTCTACAGAGGGCTTTAGGCTGTATACTACAGGGGGCTGGTGGCTGCATACTACAGGGGGCTGGCAGGCTACATACTACAGGTGGCTGGCAGGCTATATGCTACAGGGGGCTGGCAGGCTATATACCTCCAAAAACATTGGTAGAAGGGCCCCCACCAGTTTGCGCCCAGGGGCCCCCACCACCCTTAATCCAGCCCTGCATTAGCATAATTATAAAAGTTGATTTTAAAAGGCAGGAGGCTATGGATAGCAAATATAAAAAGATTACCACAGTCACCGTGTCTGGATCTTTTTTATTTTGACTCCGGAGCTATTTGAGGGCTTGTTTTTTTGTGGAATGGATTGTTCTTTTTATCGGTTCCATTGTTTTCTATATATGACTTTTTTATTGCTTTTTTAATTCAAAAAGAGAGCCCCCTACCTCATAATGCACTTAGATCTCTCGGTAAGCATTGACAGGCTCTATGACCAAACAAAGAGTAGGACAGGCACTACCAATATATGAAGAGAAGTAATGAGTCCACGTATCCTACGGGAGCATGTAACCAACAAAAGAACAAGAGAGAGGATACGTATAATGGAATGAGGTAATATCAAAAAAGCTTTATTAGTACATATACATAAACACAATAACAACAAGACCACAAAATAAAAACACTTAAAAAGTGCACCATGCAAGGTGTACTTAACCTCCCAGGACCTGTATGTCCTGGGCTCCCCAGCCCAAGATACCATCATCTTCCAAGACCCATAACATTTTTTAGTGTAAAGGGATATCTGCCTACAAAATCAAGCATGGATAAACCAGAAGCATTTATTCATAGATCCAGGCGCCGTGACTGTGGTAATCTCCTTATATTTGTATCAATTGACTCCTTCCTTCTAAAATCAACTTTTATAATTATGCTAATAAACCTGAAGGGATATGTTTTTTTTTTTTACCAGAGTCCCTCTATGTTGCAGCTTCATAGGCTGTTACACTGTCTTCTCCTCCCCCTGTTTCCCCAGAAAGCCTTTTGCCTGATGTAGTCTCACTGCAGCACAGGAAGTTTCAGCACTGTAACAGTCTGTGAATTTGCAGCAACAGAGCCCTTCAGGCTCATTAGCATAATTATAAAAGTTGATTTTAAAAGGCAGGAGGCTATGGATAGCAAATATAAAAAGATTACCACCGTCACCGTGTCTGGATCTTTTTTATTTTGACTCCTGAGCTATTTGAGGGCTTGTTTTTTGTGGAATGGATTGTTCTTTTTATCGGTTCCATTGTTTTCTATGACTTTTTTATTGCTTTTTTAATTCAAAAAGAGAGCCCCCTTCCTCATAATGCACTTAGATCTCTCGGTAAGCATTGACAGGCTCTAACGGTTAGACAGTCCCAATCGTGTATCCGTTAGATGCTGACTTTCAGAGCAGGTGCCCACCGGTCATGACCCATAGAGCACTTAGGTTAGGTCGCTGTAATATATATATACGGGCAGTCCCCGGGTTACGTACAAGATAGTTTCCTTGGGTTTGTACGTAAGTTGAATTTGTATGTAAGTCAGAACTGTATATTTTATAATAGTACCCGCGTTGCTCCTTCACGACTACTAGTACATGTGCTGCCATCTGCTCTATTAAACTCTATGGAACTGACAGAAATTGTGGCACCGTGCTCCAAGATCTACCATCCACGACGAGGGGTCCAACGGAGTTATGTGGGATCACTCGTTTTTGTTGATCTGTGGGGGTCTCATCACTGAGACCCACACTGATTAGCAAGATAGGGCCTAACTTTTTGTTCGTGGAAAAACCCCTTTCAGAGCTGTTCTTTATTATTTGCAAATCCTTTAATGAGATCATTATTACCATACATGGACATGACATGAACATACACTCGTCTTTGTATTAATGCTGAGCATTTACTCCAGTGTCTATGATTGTCTTGCAACCCTCTGTGAATCACACAAAGCCGTTATGAACATGTACAATGTCAGATTTATACATTTCTCAAAGAATTTGACTCATGTAAAGAAGAAAAAAATCTTCCATTGTGCTGGAATGTTGGTTCTACACCATTTACTTGTTAGTGGTCCTGCTTTGTGGTTTAATAACGTTTTACTATATTTCACTTATTTATTGGCACATATTCTATTCTTATATTCTCACTCTGCATCGGCTTCTAAAGTTTCATTGCTTCTAAAGCTCTATAATCCATATTGTTTTTTTTTTTTAGTTTTTCAAGCTTTGCACAATAATCAAGCTCTACAAAACATTCATTTGTTTGATACCATCATCTTCCAAGACCCATAACATTTTTTTAGTGTAAAGGGAAATCTACCTACAAAATCAAAGCATGGATAAACCAGAAGCATTTATCATATTCCGGCGCCGTGACTGTGGTATCTCCTTATATTTGTATCAATTGACTCCTTCCTTCCTAAAATCAACTTTTATAATTCTGCTACTAAACCTGAAGGGATATGTTTTTTTTGTTACCAAGTCCCTCTATGTTGCAGCTTCATAGGCTGTTACACGGTCTTCTCCTCCCCCTGTTTCCCCAGAAAGCCTTTTGCCTGATGTAATCTCACTGCAGCACAGAAGTTTCAGCACTGTAACAGTCTGTGAATTTGCAGCAACAGAGCCCTTCAGACTCATTAGCACAGGGCCGGATTAAGGAGGGGCTCATGGGGCCGAGCCCCGGGGCCCCCACCACTTTCACTTTTTAGGGGCCCCCACCTGTTGCTGACTGTCTCTGTGTGCAATGCCAGCGGCCGTGGCCGCCGCAACGGACATAGGGGTTCTGGATGACAGCTGTGTCAGTGGGACACAGCTGCCTTCACTGGGGGAGATTGCCAAGATCGCCATTTCTACAGGGGACTGGCGGCTAAAGTCTACAGAGGGCTTTAGGCTGTATACTACAGGGGGCTGGTGGCTGCATACTACAGGGGGCTGGCAGGCACATACTACAGGTGGCTGGCAGGCTATATGCTACAGGGGGCTGGCGGCTATATACCTCCAAAACCTTGGTAGAAGGGCCCCCACCAGTTGCGCCCAGGGCCCCCCACCACCTTAATCCAGCCCTGGCATTAGCATAATTATAAAAGTTTATTTTAAAAGGCAGGAGGCTATGGATAGCAAATATAAAAGATTACCACAGTCACCGTGTCTGGATCTTTTTTATTTTGACTCCGGGCTATTTGAGGGCTTGTTTTTTGTGGAATGGATTGTTCTTTTTATCGGTTCCATTGTTTTCTATATATGACTTTTTTATTGCTTTTTTAATTCAAAAAGAGAGCCCCCTACTCATAATGCTTAGATCTCTCGGTAAGCATTGACAGGCTCTGACCAAACAAAGGTAGACGGCACTACCAATATATAAGAGGTAGTATGAGTCCACGTATCCTACGGGGAGCATGTACCAACAAAAGAACAAGAAGAGGATCGTATAATGGAATGAGGTATATCAAAAAAGCTTTTATTAAGTACATATACATAAACCAATAACAACAAGAGACCACAAATAAAACCACTTAAAAGTGCACCATGCAAGGTGTACTTAACCTCCCAGGACCTGTATGTCCTGGGCTCCCAGCCCAATACCGACCAAGTCAAAACGACAATGTCTGATCAGGACATGAAGAAAGTGCTAAATACAGCTGGATAACGTCAAATTGCGGCATGGACAATATGTACATACATAGTGACCAGTGCAAAGAATAACCCACAATCCTGTATGTGTGGCCTAAATGCTAAAGTATACGGTACCTAATGTAGATCCATATAATAGGTAAAGGAGGCAGAAGCAAGGTCAGAGTGGGGAGGAGGAGAGAGTAGCGAACCCCCACGCGTATCGTCACCTACTCCGTGACTTCCTTTCTCAGGGTATAACATGTATAACGTTATACCCTGAGAAGTCCCGGAGTAGTGACGATACGTGTGGGCCTCTTGTTCTTTTGTTGGTTACATTGAACACTCTATAACGGTTAGACAGTCCCAATCGTGTACTGTTAGATCTGACTTTCAGAGCAGTGCCCACCGGTCAGACCCATAGAGCACTGGTTAGTACGTACAGATAGTTTCCTTGGGTTTGTACTTAAGTTGAACTGTATATTTCATAATAGTAGTTCCAGACAAAAATTTTTGGTCCCAGTGACAATTGGATTTTCTACATTTTTAGTTGTAATGGGACTAAGGATTAGCAATAAAGCTTCATTACAGACACCTTACAGCTGAGTGTTGCAGCCTGGGACTAAAGTAACATCCAGAGAGCTTCACCAGAGGTAACGGGGGGCAGAGGGGGCCGTCTGTAACTAGGGGTCGTCTGTAAGTTGGGTGTCCATAAGTAGTATATATATAAATACCCTTTTCAACAAATCATAGAAATTACTGTGTATAATAATAGTTGATTCATGCAACAGAAACATAAGCCTTTCCCTTTTGTTATGTATGGGCCAATTCCTGTAGATGCATGACTAAATATGCGTTTTTCTAGCTTGAATGTATTTTTTTTGGTCTTTTCATATTCTATTCTGATTATAAAAAGAATGAATGTGTCTAATAATATTCCTGCAGGTAGATGCCAGCATTGCACCACTTTATAGTGTATGATTAAATCCTCTGAGTGTTTTGGAGGCTGGCAAGCATTAACTTGTTGTATTCTACATTTGGACTAACCCAGCGTTTAAGGACCACTACGCCATTATGTGTAGAGTGATATTGGAAAGATTACACTTCTCGCTTGCCCAAGGGGTTCACAACAAATGATAGAAGTGGTGTCTAAACATAGATATGGTATATATTCCCACAGGTGGGGTGGAGGGAAAGCTTGACCCAACAGCTCACCTTCAACTAGATAAGTGTGCTCGTCCTGGTATGCTAACAAGCAGTTAGGATGAAGGGCTTATTTTCATGTAGCTAAAGGCGAGTCGATAATGAATAATAAAAGGCATCTTCCCTCTACTTGACTTGAGGTCCTCGTAAAACCTGGAATGTGAGAAGAACATCTCCTTAAATGTGGTGTAAGGGGTTCACTTTTTTGTGTATGCTGAAGAAGATTACAATTTTTTTCTTTCTTTGTTTTGTGGGTCTTGGGAACAATCTTTTGTAGATTGTTATAATTTAGGACCTAAATTGCTAAGGGGGGTTATCCCCATCTCATGAATTAAAACATTCTCCCGAAATTGGTGAAGTAATGGTATATTACCTAGTTCAACCAAGTAGCAGATTATTTTTGCTGTAAGCCCTGAAAGTATAACAGTATGGGCCATCCTCTGATTAAAAACACATAGAGATAGTCCTCTACCTAGGATCTTAAAAAAGCAGCCACTTCTAAATCAAAAACGCTGATAACACTACTGATAAGCCCCCACTCCCATGTGCACCCGACCTCACAGTTGGAAGACAGACCTGGTTCACTAACACTCTGTAAATGACACATTACAAGCTGCAAGTTGCCTTGCAAATTATTAGGTCACACAATGCTACAATTCTGGGTAAATTTTCATCTGGGTTTATGAGAGATCGGTCCTCCCAGACTACTCTGATTGGTTTCTACGAGGAAATAAGTTCCAGACTGGACCTGGGGGACGCTGTAGATGTTGTATATCTGGACTTTTCAAAGGCATTTGATCCCATGCCACATAAAAGGTTGGTATATAAAATGAGACTGCTAGGAATAGGAGAAAATCTGTGTATTTGGGTAAGTAATTGGCTTAGGGATAGAAAACAGAGGGTGGTCATTAATGGCACATTCTCAGATTGGGTTGACGTTACCAGTGGAGTGCCACAGGGGTCAGTATTGGGAGGGTGCTGCTGTGAGTGTTATTCTCATTCTGGGATGTGGGAGAAGCAGAGAGGAGCTTGTAGCAGGATCACATGTAAGTGCCCGAATCTAACATTGCGCCTAAACTGTGTTAAAGTAAAGTGATTAATAAGAGGCAGGAAATATACTTATCACAGATGGTTGTAGCTTGTGATAATTCTGGCAAAACAGTGCGCCTGAATTTAGGCGCAACTACTACACTTAGGCGCACAAAAGTGATAAATGTGGCCCTATATCTATCTATCTATCTATCTATCTATCTATCTATCTATCTATCTATCCATCCATCCATCCATGTATCTAACTAACTGCCTATCTATCCATCTATCTATATAAATATATACCTACATATCTGTCTATCTGTCTATCTCATATTTATCTATCTATCCATTCATCCATCCATCTATGTATCTATCTGCATATCTATATTCAAGAAAAAAGCAGCAGCACAGGTTCAAAAGTGAAAAATCAAGTGGATTTATTCATACCACACCGGGGCCACGTTTTTAATATTTATTAATGACCGTGTATTGTTTGTAGTGGTGTACAATAGTCAGTTTCAATTATTTGCAGATGCTAGATAACTGTGTAAATGCAATTAATCTGCGGTTGATCGTTTCAGCATACAGAGGGGATTTGTGTGAAGCTTGAGGGAATGGGCAGTGAAATGGTTGATGCAGGTTTATGTAGATATAACTGGTAAAGTTATGCAACTGGGCCATGGAAAACAAAGTATAATTATGTTAAACTGTCAATACTAGCGTAACTGAACTGAAAGGACTTAGGGGTATTGTGAGGGTAACTTAATTTAATGGACAGAGAGCGGCAGCTAATTGCTAAGAGTAAATAAATTTGGATGTATCAAGAGAGGATTAGATTCTCATGTAAAGACCATTGTTTTGCCCTATACAAATCCTGTCAGCCCACACCCACACATGAGAAATAGTGCGTACAGTTTTGGACACCGTGTATCCAAAGACATAATAGAACCTGGAACACGACTGCAGTAGGGAGCACCAGGATATTAGGTGGAATGGGTGGATTAGAAATACACTGCACAGATTTCAAAATGTTGGTATTAGCGTTAAGAAAAAAGAGCACTGAGGAGGAGACCTCATTCCACATGTACAATCCTGAACCGGCACAGTACAAGAGATCTCTGCAAAGTATCTTTATACCTAGGCTGTGACTAGGACCTAGGGAGATCCTTTGCGGCCTAACTGAGAGGCGATTCTTACATCACCATACACAACCAGGGGCTATCCTCTACGCCAGAGGAGAGGCATTCTATTCTAACCATCAACATAGGACAAAGGTTCTTGATACTGTAGCGAAGCCGTGAGACTATGGAAACTCTCTGCGCAGGAGGGTGTATGGCGGGACTCATATGTACATGTTCACGCGAGGCCTGGATGACGTTCATGTGGAGAAAAAAATATCAGGGTATGGAGATAAACATATTAATTCTTTAAAGTTGGACTTGCATCTTTTTCTGGCCTTATATACTATGATACTATCTAGTAACTCACAGGTGAAAATCTGCTCAATTGAGTAGCAGATTCTGTTGCACTTCCCCTTGTGAAAAACCTCATCAGACGTAGAATTTGCTGCACCCATCATGTTTCATCTTTACTATGCACCCTACAGCGTGCCTAAAAATAATGTAGTCTCTTACAGAATACAATACACTACAATAAAACTAACTATCCCTGGAAATAAATGTACACACAGTCTGAGCATAAGAAAACATAACATATTGGTCATACATTTATGTCAGTAAAAATAAACTGGTATTGGTAATTGGTAGGGGAAGGGGGTTCTCTGATTTAAGAATTAATTCAACACTTTTTGGTGGCACCTAACATCTGATTTTATAGTTTGACTTCGGGATAAGAGAAGTTTCAAATCTCACAATCCAACAACACATCTTGGTGACCTGGATAAAAACTGTCCCACACTATGCCCCTAAATAAAAAAAAAACTGGTCCCATGGCAAATATCCAAAAACTTATGGAGAGGCAGGCTGAAATATATAGTGACATAGACACCCATCTATAATGTAATATCCTATGGCCCTCTGAATACAAATTATTCACTTATACCTCTCATACGAAATTACCATAAGATGTACTGTAGCTGGCAAGCTATTAGTCTTCCAGCATGAGTCTGTATGCTCCTATGGCACATTCCATACGTTAAGCAAGAATCTTTTATGTGTCCTACCCATCCAAAGTATACTCCCTATTCCACTATGAATGTATTGCATATTTCCATCACCAGTCCTCACATGTATGGAGATACAAAGAGACGGACTGTTCAGTAAGGAGTGCCGCACAAGACTGCAGAAGAGCATTAAAAGGGTTTCCCTGGGTTCAGGATAGGGTAACTCAATAAGATGTCTCTTTCCCACTCTATGTAATAGTTTAGGGGCTTGGTTCAGATTTTGCATTAGGGTAAAGGACCCCCTTGTTGTGGCCACCACTGTGGTCCAGTTGTGGACCTTCAATACAAGTCTTAAAGTACTCTTCTTTGAAACAGCAATTAAGGGGTCTCTCATACTGAGGAAGGACGATTATGGTATCAATCCTACACGCAGCTTATAATTTTAGCATTTAACCAGCGTTATGTCATTTCTGAACATTTCAAACTTACCCCTGGGTAATGAGCACATCCAAAATTGGCCAGAGTAAATACTAATCTGAAATACAACAGATACAACAAATTCTATGAAGCCACTTACAAAAGATTAGATCACGCTCGGTCTGAGATAAAGGCTTGTGCTATCCTCTCGGACATAACACAAGTTCAGTGTTTGACATAAATTTTAAGTGTGGAGCTGCCTTTTATATGCATTTTCTTTTCACCGTATGCGTTGTAAATAGGACAAGCTGAATAACCATTTGCGTGTCAAGTGAGATTGTATATTTTAATTAAGTGGACCTCAACCCACATTTTACCCCCTTAACTAATCGATCTGAAAAGAGCCCGTCGACAGCAGGGATCTTTAGAGGTACTGCTTTATGGCAGGCAGGATAACTAGGTTAGGGATTCCGGGCTTTGTAACTGGCTGCGGCCCCATCCACATGCATGTTCAGCTGCGGCATCCAGCAACAATCTAGATATAATGAGGAATAGAAGATGAGCTTAGTTTTACTTCTTTAAACTAAGTCAGCTCATAATGTCGAATTTAATTGTGAGAACCTTCAATGGTTCTTCGCTTGCAGTTCTCTCTGCATTATGATGCTGTAGTCTCTTATTTACCAGGCTGAGACTCGCTATTTCTCGGCTCATTGACATGGTCCAGTTATATATACCTCACCGGACACTTTATTAGGTAGACCTGTCCAACTGCGTTAACCTTCATTTCTAGATCAGCCAATCACCATGGCGGGAACTCATGCATTTAGGCCTGTTAGAGATCATGGTCAAGATCACTCTCCGCAGTTCAACCAAGCTCAGTATGGGGATAGAGAAAGGTGATTGAGTGCCTTGTAATTTTGGCTTATTGTTGTTGGTCCAGAGGTCTGGTTCTTCGGTTATTTCAGAAACTGCTGTCTACTGGGTTTCCACGCACAACCATCTCTAGGGTTTACAGAGAATGGTACGAAAAAGAAAAAACATCCGGAGCGGCAGTTCTGTTGGGCGGAAATGCCTTGTTGATGCCAGAGTCAAGAGAGAATGGGCAGACTGGTTCGAGCATAGAAAGGCACAGTGACTCAAATCGCCACCATGTTACACCAAGGTAGGCAAGAACGAGCATCTTCTGCGCACAGTACGTCGAATTTTGAGGCAGATGGGTACGGATTACAGCGCAGAAGACCACACGGGTGCCATCTTTCAGCTACGACAGGAAACTGAGGCTACAATTTGCACAAGCTCATCGAAATTGGACAGTAGAAGATTGGAAAAACGTTGCCGGTTGAGTGAGTCCACACGATTTCGCGCGACATTCGATGTTAGGGTCAGAATTTGCGTCAACAACATGAAGCAGGCATCATCTCCCTTGTATCAACGGTTCAGGCTGGTGGTGGGTGGTGTCATGGTGTTTTTTTGTGCAACTGTTCTAGGCATCTTTGGGCCTCCCGTACCAATTGAGCATCGTTGCAACGCACCGCCCTACCTGAGTTTGTTGCTGACCAGTCCGTCCCTTTTGACCACAATGTACCCACATCTGATGGCTACTTCTCAGGGTAATGCGCCATGTCATAAAGACTGGAATCATCTCGACGTTGTTCTCTTGAACATGACAATGAGTTCACTGTTACTCAAATGGCCTCCACAGTCAAGATCTCCAATCCAATAGAGCATCTTTGGGATGTGGTGGAACGGGAGTTCGCATCAGGAGTGTGCAGCTGACAAATCTGCGGCAACTGTGGTGATGCCCTCACGTCAAAGTGGACCAAAATCTCTGAGGAATGCTGCCAGCACTTGTTGAATCTATGCCGACGAATTGAGGCAGTTCTGAAGGCAAAAGGGGGTCAACCGTTACTAGCATGTGTACCTAATAAAGTGGCCGGTGAGTGTCGATACTCACACCTACCATAGGACTTATGAGGCGCCTCTATACGAACTCCATTCTCATTAGATTTGGAAGTTATCAGATTCTGAGCCACCAGCATCTCAATCTTATCTCTCAACTAACATACTCATTCCATTATTCACACATTATCACTTTCACTATAAACGCTAATTAATACCAAATAATATTACCGAGTAACAGAAAGTATAGATTAGTTTAACCCAATTGTTAATAAACTCTACTTGATTTAGCACAAGATGTTTTTTACACCCCTTAAGGCGCAGAGTTTGTGTCGGTTAATTTTTCAGCTTCTCCACTTTTGATTTTTCGTGTATCCAATAGTTGGTGAGGGCTTATTTTTCGCATAACCAAGTTTCTTTCCTCGTGGCCGGTGGGGAGTGTATTTTCATATTCAAATCACTCATTTACAAAAAAAAAAACTTGTTGTCTGGAGTGTAGGGCCTCCATGCATTAAGCTTCCTATTCTTAAGGACCTAGACTACCACTTAATGGGTGTTCACAATGTCCTTAACTAGAGATGACGCGAGTATACCGTCGAGCTTGTTGCTCGTTGTTGAGTATTAAGGTACTCGCGACGCTCGTTCTCGGACGTCACGAGTATTTTCCCCTGTCGAGATCGACTTTATAAAAAAACACAGTGACAGAGAACATGAAGCAGAATCAAACCAGTGACCACAGTGAAACACAAGGATCATTTAAGTGAAACATACACAGTGCAGAAACACAGTGGCGAATAGATTAAGATGTCGGGGCACATTACTGCTATACTGTCGGAAGATCGACGCGCGGAACACGTTGTCGCGAACAAATAGACGGTTGAAGAACCACATTTATGGTGTGAGTAACACGTGAAGCAGCCACGCAGAATGGTGGCACGGCAGGCCGGAGCATCCGGGTCTCACGGGGTAGACATCGAGGGGCAACGGAGCCATCGAGGGGCACGGGATGAGGTCAGGAGTACATCGAGGGTGCACGGAGACATCGAAGGGGCACGGGATAGACATTACGTAGGGACATACCGAGGGGCACGGAGACATCGAGGGGCACGGAGACATCGAGGCTGAGCCAGCAACGGAGACTCGAGGGCACGGGGAGAACGAGGGCACGAGACATCGCGGGGGCACTGGAGACATCGAGGCGTCACGGAGCCGAGGCACGGATCTTCAGAGGCCGGGATGAGGGGCGAGCACGGGACACGAGCAGGCACAAATCGAGGGGCACGGGAGCAATCGAGGGGCACGAGAACGTGGACTGAGCGGGGCACGGAGACATACTAGGGCCGGAGACATCGGGGAACGTGAGACATCGAAGGGGCAACGGAGACATCGAGGGACGGCGGAGACATCGAGGGCCACGGAGACATGAGGGGCACGGGCCGAGGGACGGAGACATCGATGGGCCGGAGCATCGGGCGGGTCATCGATGGGCACGGGGAGACATCGAGGGCACTGTACTGAGGGACACGAGGTCATCGGGGCAACGGAGACATCGAGGGAGCACACGGAGACCATCGGGGGCAGCGAGACACTCGAGGGAGCTCACGGAGGACATCGAGGGGCACGGGGAGAATCGAGGAATGGGGACCCAGCACGGGAGAATCGAGGGGCACAGCCCCGAGGGCACGGAGACAATCGAGGGCACGGAGACATCGAGGCCCGGGAACGATGGGCCACGGGGAGAGACATCGAGGGCAAGGCGAGAAATCGAGGGCACCAGAACATCGAGGGGCACGGAGACATCGAGGGGCACGGAGACATCGAGGGGCACGGAGACATCGAGGGTGCACGGAATCATCGTATTGGTGGAGGGTAAACTTAATTTTAATGACCAGAGCCAGGCAGCTATTGCTAAAGTAAATAAAATTATGGGATGTATCAAGAGAGGATTAGATTCTCATGATAAAGACATAGTTTTGCCCTTATACAAATCCCTGGTCAGACCACACATGGAATATTGTGTACAGTTTTGGGCACCAGTGTATAAAAAGGACATAATAGAACTGGAACAGATGCAGTGGAGAGCAACCAGGATTATTAGGGGAATGGGGGGATTAGAATACACTGACAGATTTCAAAATGTGGTATTATGCAGTTAAGAAAAAAAGACGACTGAGGGGAGACCTCATTACAATGTACAAATACCTGAACGGACAGTACAAGGATCTCTGCAAAGATCTTTTATACCTAGGCCTGTGACTAGGACAAGGGGACATCCTTTGCGCCTAGAGGAGAGGCGATTTTACCATCACCATACACAGGGGGCATCCTCTACGCCTAGAGGAGAGGCCATTCTACCATCAACATAGACAAAGGTTCTTTACTGTACGAGCAGTGAGACTATGGAACTCTCTGCCGCAGGAGGTTGTTATGGCGGACTCTATGTACATGTTCAAGAGAGGCCTGGATGACTTTCAGCAACCCGTTACTAGCATGGTGTACCTAATAAAGTGGCCGGTGAGTGTAGATACTTCACAAATACCATAGGACATTTGAGGAGCATCTATAGCGAAAATACTTCACAAATACCATAGGACATTTGAGGAGCATCTATAGCGAAATCCATTCTATTAGGATTTGAGAAGTTATCAGATTCTGAGACACACAGCTCAATCTTTATCCTCTGAAATACCACATTCATATCATTCACAAATTAATACTTTCAATATAAAAGTATGAATACAAAATAATATTAACAGAGTAAGAAGTAATCAGTGTATTTTTAACCCAATTGTTAATAGCTCTACTTGATTTAGCACAGATGCTTCTTTTAACCCCTTAAGGACGCAGCGTTTTGTCGTTAATTTTTCAGCTCTCCACTTTTGAATTTTTCTGTGTACAAAGATGTGTGAGGGCTTATTTTCTGCGTAACAAGTTTTACTTCTCAGTGACGTTATTTATTATTCCATGCCGTGTAAAAAAAAAATTCTAAATGTGGTGAAAAAACGCATTTTCGTCAATTACTTGTGAGCTGAGTTTTTACAACTTTAACTCTGAGCTCCAAATGATACATTACTTTATTCTTTGATTCGGAACGATCACAGTGATACCAAATTTATATGGGTTTTATTAAATGAAAAATTATGTTTTGATTTTTTTGACCTTTTGATTATTTTTATTACATTTTATATGTGATATAAAATGGTGTAAAAGCGTTGATATTGATATCACCGTCGTCAATATCCGTTATATTTTGTTAGATCGGGCATTTTGAGATGTGGCGATACATAACATGTTTGTTATTTTTACTGTTTATTATGTTTTATATCTGTTCTAGGGAAAGGGGGGTGATATTTTTTAGAGCCTCTAGGGTACTTTAACCCTAGATGGCCTGATTCTTCCTTCCAGGGGGCCCTATGACCATCTGAACTAATCTCCAAGTTTGATGCTGCCCTATAGAGATAATAAAGAGAAGGACCTTCAGCCATAAAATCCTCATGCTTTCAACATATACTGTACTTTTCAAGGGTCCTTCCGGGTGGACAAAGGGAACCTCACCTCCTTTCCCGAGTAGCTTAATTCTAGTACCATGTGAAGGAGTGGCATTCTTAATACGCCGCTGCTTAAGGCGACTTCCTGCGCGGTCGGACACCTCCATGTGTGCGCAGAGCTCCAATGATGCCGAAGATGGGCCAATGCTGGATACTGGCAGGTAGAGGAGGGTCAGTAGTGGCTACTGGGGTTGTGAAGCAGCATTTGACCCACCTTGGAGCTGCCTCAGGCCTTATAAATTAATTTGAGTATTCACAAATTAAACTTTATTTCGGCAGCAGCTGCATCCCGTTCTTCCCTAATCCAGGGATGCAGCTGCTGCCTGGACGGGAATCCCAGATTTCCCATGGTAGATTTCCTCTTAAGGGGTTTTATAGTCCCAATATCTAATGACTTACGCATAGAATATTAGTCAGAGGCATATACAGATCTGTCCAACTTGTGCTTAGTGCTTAGCACTACAGACTTGCAGCGCTGGTGTTCTGGGTTCAAGTCCCATCCAGGTCAACATCTGCAGGTCTTCTGGTTTCCACCCACACTCCAAAAACATACTAGTAGGTTAATTAGATGGTGAGCCCCATTGGGGACAGGGACTAATTTTGCAAGCTCTGTGCAGCGCTGAGTAATCTGTGTGTGCTATATAAATAAAGGAATTATTATTTTTAGGCAGCTGCTACTTTATGGACCAAGTTGTCCGCAATACCCTTACAGGAGTCCCATCCCCAAAATAAACTGTTTAGTTTGGGGTTGAAAAGTCCCTTCATTTTATTTTAGTAAAGGGCTTTCCTAATTTCTTTAGTATTTTTAAATTTAGCCAATGTATATTACTATATAACATTGCTGTGTCCCATAATATCCTTGACATTAATCTCCAAAGTATAGAACAAACAAGGTGTTACCATAGATGTAGAGTCATCATACCTGGAGGTCCCCTTTAATAATGACATACAATTAATATGAGGGGTGCAGATCATCTTAATGTAACAGCTTACAGTTTATGGATAGAGTATAATATATACGTAGTGGCCGAGTGGTAGCTCTTCATTGTGGAGTTAATGTGTACAGGGATATCAGTGCCCGGGGCTATGTAGACAGAGCGGTGATTTAGTGCTGGCGACTGATAATTACTGCTCACTGTCATCAGTCAGGGAGAGGGCTCAGGGAGTGCCCCTGCAACACATTTCATGCTCACTGCATCAGCTCATCAATCTGTCATGGCACAATAAATCATATATCTATAAGACTGTGCTTAGGGGTAATATGGGGTCTATAGGGGCATCGCTAGTGCTCCCCTCATAGTGATACGCCACAGTCACTGGAAGACCTCAGTGTCTTCCACACAAAAGATTCATCTTTCTCTCCCTTTCATATTTATAGAAGATTGATGACCTGGAAAGCCACATGGGGCAACAACTGTGCCTTTTATTAAACGATATATAGAAAGATATGACCAAATTCACTTAAAGGATATCTACCACCAGGATGCAGGACTGTAAACCAAGCATATTGACCAGCTGGTGTGTGCCCCCTCTGGTAGGTTTCACTCTTCTCTTAGCTTCTTATGCCCTTGTTTAAGGAAAAAAGGCTTTCAATGATGCAAATGAGCACACCTTTGCAGCCCAGGGCCCCTGAGGACCATTTGCATAATTGTAAAAGCCTTTTTTTAAACCAGGGCATGAAAAGATATGAGAAGAACAGATCCTGCCAGAGGGGGAACACACCAGTATGTCAGTGTGCTTGGTTTACAATACTTCATCCTGGTAGATGTCCTTTTACATATGTGCTAAAGTTTTCAAGCATTTAGTACTCTTAAAGTTAAATAAAACATTCCAACACTACAGCTACCTGGACTGGCACCAATGCTTAAAGGAAATTTACCATCAAAATAAAGTATGATAAACCAGGGACACTTGCTCATAGATCCATGTACTACAACTGTGGTAATTTTTTCATGTTTTTTTCCCATGCCCACCTTCCTTCTAAATTCAACTTCTAAAATAATGATAATGAGCCAGAAGGGCTCTGGGGGCCTTACCAGAGTCCCTCCTTTCTGCAGATTCACTGTGCAGGAGCACTTCCCCCTCTCACTGTGTGCTGAAATTTACTCTGCTGCAGTGAGATAACATCATGCATAAGGCGGAGGGAAGTGCTGAGGGAGTGGTGGCCTGTGAAGCCACAGCACAAAGGGGCTTTGGTAACACCCCCAGAGCCCTCCAGGCTCATTAGCATAATGGAGGCCATGGATAACAAATATAAGAAGATTAACACAGTCACGGTGCCTCGATCTATGATCATCATGCTTGATTTTGATTGTAGATTTCCTTTAAAGCAGTTGCACCAGGTTGGTGGATAGGGGTTAACAATCTGATTTAACAGTGGGGGCGGACTTTTGGGGTCCCCAATGGTCTATTTCTTGCTAATTTATGAATCGGCAGGTTGAGCATGCATCCTGCTGTTTAATTAAATATTAAGCTACTTTTGGAAATTTCTGAGCACAGCGCTTGGGTATATCAGCCACTCCCAATATCAGAGTTGCAGAGATAGTCAAGCACTGTACTCACTGTACACTGCAATTTCTAGCATTTGCAAAGTATTGAATGGTGTTCAGACCCTATTATTGTGATAGGTGTCCAATTATTGGACAGTCGGTGTCCCAAATTGTTGTCCCGCATCATGTGGATAGGGGAAAAGTATCAAATTTGATATGGACATACACATTAGCATCATCTTGACCAAATCCAGTGCTTGTGGTGGATACTAGGTAACTGAAATGTAGGGAGATGGACCACCACCACAATAGTTTGGCAGTGGCTTACTCCCACATTGCTAAGCTGAGTGTGCATGTGTATGGATATGTCTGGAGAGATGACTGTCACCTGAACATGTCTTGTGTGTATGGTCAGCTTTAAAAGAGCTGCTATTCAGCGTAGTCCTCTTAATTGAACTTTCTCTTCTAATTTCCATTGATAATTGACTTGACCCACTCTGGATCTGCAAGTCCTCCTTGTGTAGGATTATCTTGATGTATAATTTATATTCCTTCATGCCACCTGCCCAATCTTCCTGTCTTATATTACTTTATTTCCTATTATCCATTTCAATCCTCCCTTCGAAAAGATGTGTAATCTTCTCCCATCCGGCGGCTGAATGATTGATACACGAACCTCCCACCTGCTTCATTGTCCTTACAGCTACATTTAATGCACCTGTCCCAATTTACCATCCGCTGCTTGTTTCAGCATTTCCTGCCATACATTTCAGATATTTCTCTCTTATATTATAGCATAGATGCTGATTTATTGTCTGGGTTCCACATTTTGCCTGCTTGCCGGAATCCGTTCACAGTCCATGTCTATTTGTCTGAATATAAATGCGTTTTCTATTATATTATAAATCATTTAAGAGATATAGCTGCTGTGGGCGATTCAAGACATTTAGCCAATATTATTAAACAGGATGTTACAAATTACACAGTTGCCTACGATGGCACGATAGGAATCACTCATTATATTTACTGGATGTCTCTTTTATAATTGTGAATGTGCTTAAAAGCTTCACATTTGGATTTTTTTCCTATATAATACCCATGTACATCAGTATATTATGCCTTCTCATAGGACTCATTGTCTGCCTATTGAAGCGTTTCAGTGGAAGATCCGTCTGTGCGCCAACCCCAAGCTTTATCATTGTGGTAAATGCAATACAAACACCACTTGTGGCCGAGGCCTGAAGCCGTCAAAGACCCCATCATTGAAAATGGCATAATTCACTAAATAGGTTATCATTATCATTGTACAAAACAAATAAAACAATGCTGGATGGGATAGTTTCAGTATATTTCATACTCACTTTTTCATGCACACTAGATGTGAAAGTCCACCCAGAACAATGCATAAAGTTAGTGGAAATCAAACAGTTTCCAAAAAATCTTGAAACACTCACCTCCGCTGCTCTCATCTAGATTCCGGCTCTGTCTTTCTCTAAGCTTGACAGGCCTTATAATTAGCAGCAAGAAAAGCGGGGACAAGATGTCCGGCGCTCTGGGCTGCTAATTATGCAAGCTTTTTCTCCTCCCTCTCCCATGCTGGAAACATGGTAGAGGTAGGTGGTGAGGGCTTGCATTATTAGCAGCCAAGAGTGCCGGACATCTTGTCCTCACAGTTGATTTTTTTTAACTGGTTGATTTCCTTTAATGATTAACCAATGCCAGTTGGCTACTTTTTTGAGGATAAAATAAATTGCCAAAACTGATTCTGGTAACAGTACTTTAAAAATCCATTACACACTAGATGTGAGTACAGTACAGTTTACCATTGTATGGGCCGTATGCCAAACAAACATATCTTTGTCTCATATTTTAACAGGTTAGTTAGTGATTACAGTCAATCACAAACCGTAGTGGCATATAACAACTTACAGGTAACAATTCTTCTCTTTCAGGTGCAGAACTTCAGGACAAATGTAACACTCCTTGCCATGACTGGTTGCTGCTGAATTTATCCCCATATATATGCCCCTCCCTCAAGCACACATCCCCACCATGCCCCTAATATTAATACAGTCACTTATAGTATAGTGTCCCCAAGATAACCACACTTGGCTCCTAAATAATATATATTCCTCAAAGCTCAATGGCAAAGATAATTTGTAATAATTATAATTATGCCCCCCTAATACATTGTTTAGAACCCGCGAGAATAAAAATATATATGCTAGCAGTCATATTAATGAATCTAATGCCCTTTCATGAATTATAATATATATAGTTCCCCATAAAAAGTGTTAAAAAAAAATTTTCTACTACTATTTTAATGCTCAAGCAGTTTGTTTTGGGGGTATTGGGCATTAGGTCAATAGGTCAGTGATGGCGAACCTTTTAGAGACAGAGTGCCCAACTTACAACCAAAACCTACTTTTATGTCGCAAAGTGCCAACATGACAATTTAAGCAGTAATCTGCTGTATCACAAGTTTCAATTGTATTGAGAGAAATTATAGCTTCATTCCAGGTTCCCCTGAAGAGAAACAATTAGGGGACCCAGAGCAGGAGCTCCAATGATAATCCATCTCTGTCCACACCTTCTTGTTTCTTGTGTAGTCCTAACAGCCAAGGAGGTGTCGCTTTAGCATGGCATTTCCATGGCTGTCTTGGACCACAGGAGAAAGCCATTAGTCACATCTAGCAAATTCTGTGCTGGGGTGAAGGCCTGGGTGCCCACAGACAGGGCTCTGAGTGCCACTTCTGGCACCCGTGCCATAGGTTCGTCACCACTGCCATAGGTGATAATTTTTTGTATGACCAGGTCCCGCCAGTACTGCCCTTTTAGCAACACAGTAGGGGATAATATCACAACATTTATTCTTAGTCTTCCTTAGGTTCTGCACACTTGGGTATTGATTCTGATTTTCCTTGTGTGAAATTCAATTAGAGGAGATTCTTGGTGTGAGGAACGTTTTCTTTGCACACATTTGTCTCCTTAAAATGACTTTATTATTGCTTTCATGCCCCAACTACCTGGCTCTAAGCATCATTTCATTTCATGGTGGTAGGTAACAACTGTTCTAGTAGCAGGATCACATGCAGTGTCAGCTACAGTTCTCAGTAGGCCCCTGGGCGTCAGAGCCCCAGTGGGCCCCTTTGCAGTAAACTCACATGGCTGTATTAAAAATTCAGAAACTATAACAGTTTCCTGTTCCCTAGTTTATCATAGCAAACAGCTTCCTCACTGTTATTTTATATGGTCTGATATATCATGTTTGATGGGGAGATTGCAGCCAAAACACATTTGCTGCAACAATTTAATAAAGGACCAAAATCTGTAATAAACATTTTTTAAAAGCTAATATCACAAAGAACTGTGTTCTAAGGGCCGGAAGAGAGACAGATAAACTACTACATTGTTATATAGAATACCCTATGCAAACAACGTCTCTAATGAGGCATGTGTGTAATAGGTAATTTATAGGCTTTTCAGGTTAATATACCAAAATTATATGAGACGATTGAAGAAAATCTGCCATCAAAAGCCTAATAAAGCAGCGACACTTCTTAAAAGATAAGTTTAGAAGAAAGGAGGCATTGAATATCAAATATAAGAAGATTACCATAGTCACGGTGTCTGGATCTATGAATATTATGCTAATGAGCTTGAAGGGCTATGGGGGAGTTACCAGAGACACTCACTGCTGCTGATTCAGAGGCTGTAACAATGAGCAGAACATGTCTCATCCAACCTCCTGCTCTCTCCCTCCTCCTTCTGGCTGTGTAAGTACATGGGGAGGGGAGACTTGCTCTTCTTATTGTAATAGCCTACGAAGATACAGCTCAGAATGGCTCTGGAAACAACCCCCAAGAGCCCTTTAGGCTCAATGACATAATTTTGTACGTTGATTTTATAAGAGGATTACCACAGTCACAGTGCCTGGATCCATGATTAAGTGTCCCAGCTTTATCAGCCTTAGGCTGGCGCCGCACGTAGCGCTTTGTCTGCGCTTGCAAACGCGCTAAATTAACGCAAAACACCGGCGGCTCGTTCCCGATCGCAGGCGTTTCCGTAGAAACGCCGATGCGATCGGGCCGAGGCCCGCCCCGGTGGGCGCGACTTTGTCTGCATTTGCGTTTGCGCCAGCATTTGCGCCAGCCTTAACTAGTCGTAACTAGTGTGCACCCACCTGTCTGCCTGAACTTTCTAAATGAGCCCCATTATATCAATTTTTAAAGGTAGCCCGACATCTCTTTTGACATATATTTTGGTAAAAAAAAGTCTCTTTCCATAAAATGACATTTCTGCAGAATTCTATCTTATAACTGTATTGTGTTGTTAATCTATTGTTCAAAAGTATAGTTTGTTTTAATGGACAACTGGGTGTTAACATTACAAGCGGTCCCCTACTTAAGGGCACCCCACTTACAGACGACCCCTAGTTAAAGACAGACCCCTCTGCCCCCTGTGACCTCTGGTGAAGATCTCTGGATGTTACTTTAGTCCCAGACTGCAATGATCAGCTGTAAGGTGTCTGTAATGAAGCTTTATTGATAATACTTGGTCCCATTACAGCAAGAAATTTTAAAACTACAATTGTCACTGGGACGAAAAAATGTTTGGTCTTAAGAACCTGTGGAACCTATCTTGTATGTAACCCAGGGATTGCCTGTGTATTTGTGAAAGTGATGTATCCCTAGCAGCCCTGATTGGCCAATGGAGGTTTTTGGTCAACTTTGACCCCAGGTGTTACTGTTAGCCCACAAAAATGTGGACAGATTATCCTAGTGCTTATATACTGGGAGAATGATAAGGGATGTGATGGTGTCAAGCAACATCAGAATCAAGTCACATTTTAACGGTAGCATATTGACCCATCACACTGAAATTGAAGTTTTAATATCCCAAATGCCTTAACTGGAAGTGCCCCAAGTATATCTCTTTTATTATAGCTATAGAACATTTTGGTGTAAATGTATTAATTTTAATTAAAGATGCTCTATACGACACCGCAGCATTTTTTTGTGTTAAAATATATATATACTTAATATATGCTGGGAATTCTCAGGATATGAGTTGTTATATTTAATCCATAAACATGTTTAAAGCACAATCCATGCATGTTAATTGTACAGTAGAGTCCCCTGCTGAACTCTACCCTGTACTTTAATTTGGTCTTCTACAATTCTAAGCTTTATGACTTCAATTTTTACTATTGAGATGGTCTTAATTACAACCTGTCAGTCAGTGTTACAATTACAGAGTCCAGAAAGTCTTAACATATTGCTAAAGAAGCACGGACTGAGATGAGGAATCCCTGTTATACCTCCTTCCGCCCCAGGGAAATTGCCCTGGCCTCATAAAACTCACCACAACACAGAGCGATTGGCGTGTAATCTAAGATACTCGCTTTTACATTACCAGACAAAAGGAATGTGATTAGTTCGTCAATGAGACAGATTTCCTAAATGTCCACCTCTTGAATTGTGTCCATAATGACCAATCCTTCTGCACAACATGAAAAAATCGAACACCATTTATGCTTTTCCACCTGTGAAATTAGCTCATCTGAAAATCACTTCCACTTACATCTACAGCACATAACCCATATATACACTGTATAAATCAAAGTGTGAAAACACAAGAATTATTAAATGTCAAACATTTATGTCTGAATGGGTAAGTGATAAGGGTAGGCGGTTTGGGTGGTAGCTCTGGACCCAACCACCCACCAACTTTTGTAATGAAAAGGACCTTTACCCATGAAATCCTCTTATATATGTTCACGTTCTCAATACAGATGTACACAAGAGCCATTTCAGGACCTTTGAAGGTCCTCCAATAGTCCTAAAACTGCAGATTGAGAGCAGGAAGAAGGGACTCATCCTCCATTCCCCAAGAAGCTTGGTTCTAGTACCATATGTAGGAAGTGATTCCAGACTTGTACATTCATACAGCCCATGGCAGTTTTAAACCACCCCTGGTTATTTTTTATTTTATTTTCTATTTTTTATTCTTTTACAATGATATGAGGAGTATAATTATCCACCTGATGTTACATTTTTAGTTACGTCCCCAGTCACTATAATGCATGTTATAGGGGGTTTTTTTTAGCTATAATTACCAGTTCTTTATTCAATTAAACATGTATCAAACCTTGCACCTTCACCTCTAGGATCATGACTGGTATGTCTAATATATGGGAGAACTGAAAATCAGGATATCTGGTCTGAATTAGGGTTTTATTTAGAGAGATTTTTCATTAGATGAGATAAGCTAATGATGGTAGATCAATATGGGTTCAAATCCTGATTCTCTAAGATCAGCACCATTGTCAGTGGTGTCCCTGCGATCCATGCCTCGGATCGCAGGCACACCTGTGCCTCTCTCCGTGATGTTGCTGCCCCGTCCCCTGGCCTGCACTCACCTCTCCACGCTTCTGTTCCTATTCCGCCAGCACTCAAAGATTTAAAGGGCCAGCACACTGCTGATTGGCGCCGGCCCCTTCCGGGTCCCATCACTCCCCGCCGTATCTTTGCGCCAAAAGCCATAGAGAAAGCTCTCTGTTCCTTGTTCCTGTTCCGTTCCCTCTCTGTCTTGATCTCCTGTTGTGACCCCAGACCTGACCTCTGACCTCTGCATCTCTGCCGCCTGCCCTGACCGCCTGCTTGTACCTGACTCTGAGCCTGCCCGCTGTATCTGTACCTTAACATTGGCTGCCACTGCGGGCTAGTCGCACCTGTGGAGTGACCTGGTGGCACCCTGTCGCAGCAAGACCATCCCGCTTTGCGGCGGGCTCTGGTGAAGACCGGGTGCCACTTAGATTCTGGTCCCAGATGTCGGCTAGTACCATCTCCCGCGGTGGTCCAGGGGTTTACTGACCCCGAGCCTTGACAACCATCATATTTTCTTTGATCATTGAGTTGATTCAGCGAGCAGTGGTGATGACTAGGGCCTACAATTGTACAACTACATGATGCAAATATAATCTCCCCAATTCCTAAATCCCTCAAACATAACAGACACAAATCTCTTTTAGTATTAGCCCTTGCCTTGAACTGTAAAATGCCTGTCAGTCACCTGCTGACTGGCTCTCGCCTTATTATAGACCCTCTTAGTTCTGTGAGCCATATTATGCCGCAAATGGATAGCATGGTAGAAATGCTGCGTTCAGAATATCCAGAGGTGGAATTCTAATTTTTAACAAAGTACTCCCTACTTTGGGAGAGAGAAGTCTGTCATGTAGCGCTGTGCGATTAACAAAAATTATACTTATTCAAATCAACATCTACAGTGTTTAAAATGCACTTTATACTAATATATTATTAAAATAAACTATTTTGTATCAAAAATTATTAACATTAGGTTATATATAGGTTATATTATAGATACAGCCCCTTTATTAAACCATGAATACAAAGGGTTTTCCCATGAAAGAACATTCTCACATCTCAATCCCCTAGTAAGAGGATAATTTTAACCTCTTACTTTACAATTTTACAGTGTTATTGCAGTTTTAGTTCCTATCACTCAGTGATGGTCTGTGCAAAATCCCAGGGTGTGGACCCTCTCAGCAGGGGCTAATTTACTAAGAGTCGCGGATCGCACTTTCATCGTAGTTTGAACTGCTTTCAGGATTTGCACAGCTTTGACAAGTATTTAACAGGTGTCTGTGCTGGGATTGTGTCACACGCGATCGTTTTTTGGCGCAGCTACGCTGGCTTCAGACAAATCAGGGGACGTGCCCTCGGACAATCCGACTGATTAGGACTGAGCGCGGGATTTAACTTTCACATTATGTCGCAAGACAATGCACTTACATGCACCAGGGAGAAGAAGGTGAACTCAGTCAGACCTGAGCGGGGAAGCAACACACGCAGGATATGGGGCGCACGATATTAGTGAATCACAGCACAGTGCATAATCGTTGGACAATGCACTTTTGGTGAACTTGGCGGACCGGTTTAAGTAAATGTGTCCTCATTATGATTCATCTAGTAATGTGGGGTGACAATGTGGTTACATTTTCAGGGTACAGGTGTATATACACTTTCATCTGGCTTCTGACATTGTACACTGTCACATAGAGAGATGAGATAGATCACAGATGCATGAGATAACTAATACACAGAGGCATGTCAGAGGCCGAAAGACTTTTACACTGCCAGCTCTGCTACATCTCACAGATATGTGCCCTCCCCCGCTTCCCCCGGATCACTTATCTCCTTGTAGTTTGTAGTATGCAGCTACTCTCTGCTCACTATGTGCTGGCAGGAAGTGAAGCAGTGAGAGTCTGTGAGCTCCGTGCTGCAGGGGGCGAAGCTACAGGCACAGAGGAGAAAGACACAGAAATTTAGCAAGCACCGCCTTCACACAGAAATCCAAGATGGTGGCCCGACCCTAAAGTCAGAGGTTAAAGGATCGTGTCTAGGGGAAACTAAAATTGTGTACAGTAGAACTAATAGAGACAGGTTGGACTTATATCTGTGAAATGCTGAATTTTTGTTAATAACAGTGAATTAGAGAATGTGTTATTTTGATGTGCTGAGTACATATAAGAAACTTGTCTTTGTGGGAATATCCCTTTAACTGCATAGATCCAGAAGGCGGGACACGTACAGCAACAGAACCAAGTAAAATACAGCACCAAAGCAAAAATCATACCATAAATACTGCCTCATAACCAAATTCTGTACATAAATACAGAACCAGAACTGTGATCAGGACAAAATATACAGCACCAGAACCCAGTTCAACAAGTAAATGCAGTTCTTCAGTTATGTAAGTTATGGTCCCAGCTAAGTACATAAAAATAGACCCAAGCTCAGAATAAAAAAAATATTGAGTATTACGTGCAGAATTGTGAGCTCATATGTAACACCAGAGTTTACTGTAAAGAAAAACTAACCAATAGAAACAGTGCCTGTCCCACAGTAGCCGATTGTCACAGTGCCTATCCCCAATAGCCAGTACACACAGTGCCTGCCCTCAGTAGACAGTAGTCACAGTGTTTGCCATCCAGTAGTCAATACTCACAGTGCCTGTTGCTAGTAGCCAGTAGTAACAGTGGTTTCCCCAGCGGCTGCTGTGTCTGCCCTCAGTACCCAGTAGTTGCAGTGATGCCCCCAATAGCCAGTAGTCACAGAACCTTCCCCCAGTAACCGGTAGTGACAGAGCCTGCTCCAGGTAGCCGGGAAGTCACAGAGCCTGCCCCCAGTAGCGAATAGTGACAGAGTCTGCATCTAGTAGCCAGTGCCTGCCCCAGTAGTTACAGTAATATCCCCAGTAGTCATTAGGAACATTGCTTTCCCCAGTAGTCACAGTAATATCCCCAGTAGCCAGCTGTCGCATTGATGCCCCAGGTAACCAGTGGTTATCACGGGCCTCTGCACCTTTGACCAGATGCAAGGAGATGCGTTATCATACATCGCCTGTTCTGAATTTAGCATCACACCGACCGTGACTCTGACAAACTATGTGATGGACAGAGAGCAAGAAATAACAGCTGGGAATATCCGTACCACTCATACAGGAGCTTGGGGGCAACTCATGAATTCACCTGTTCACTTAGTCCGAATCTGGTGATGTCAGCCCTTTGTTTTGAATATTGGTGCCTGCAATACCGAGCAATCTCCTTCTAAATCTACCTTCAACTACACTATTTTGCCACTGAGGATTTCAGTGCACATTGGGCACGGACCAGTACCTCCGGACCCCTTGTCGCTCCGTGATAGTAATAGAGCAGGCAGCCACGTATGACTGTTCTGCTCCATTCATCTCTATGGAGCTGACAGAGATCAGTGAGTGCGGCGCTCAGCAATTTCCGTCAACTCCATTGAGATGTATGGAGCAGAACGGTCATTACTCTCATGGAGCGACGTGGGGTCTGACAGAGGTACGTGGGACCCCTTGCTTTTGTGATCTGTAGGGGTCTCATCACTGAGACCCCCACCGCTCAGAAAGTTAAGCCCTACCTTAGACTTACCTGGGCCAAGGAGAGAAAGAACTAGACTGTTGCTCAGTGGCCAGAAGTTGTTTTCAGATGAAAGTAAATTTTGCTTTTCATTTGGAAGTCAATTTCCCAAAGTCTGGAGGAAGAGTGGAGAGGCACAATCCAAGCTGCTTGAGCTCTAGTGTGAAGTTTTCACAATCAGTGATTGTATGGGAACCATGTCATCTGCTCATGTAGGTCCACTCTGTTTTATCAAGACCAAAGACAGCGCATCCGGATAGTGGAAAAATTATAGAGCATTTCCCGCTTCCCTTTGCCGACCAACTTGAGATGGAATTTTCATTTTCCAAAAGGACTTGGTACCTGTCCACACTAACAAAAGTACTAATACCTGGTTTAATAACCACAGTATCACTTTGTTTGATTAGCCAGCACACTCGCCTGACCTTAACGCCATAGAGGATGGCTTCTCTATGTGAGACACACTAGGAAGATGAGAGATACCTAACTCAACAATGCAGATGAGCTGAAGACTGCTATCACAGAATCTGGGCATCCATAACACCTCTGTATTGCCATCAGCCAATCGCAGCATTGGTGCAGTCATTCATGCAAAAAGATTTGGGCAACATTTCTGTTTTAAAAAAAAAATAATAATAATAAAAAAATATAATAATAATATAATAAAAAATCATATAAATATAATATTATTTATTATAATAATATTCTCCTTGTTTGAGATGATGACTTTTGGGTTTTCCTTGGCTGTAAGCCATAATCTTCCACATGAACATAAATAAAGTCTTGAAAAGTTCTCTATGTAATGAATCTATATAGTATGAGTTTTACTTTTTGGATTGAATTACTGAAAGGAAAAAAAAACTTTTTGCTGATATTCTAATTTATTTAGAAGCACTTGTATATGCTGCCTAAGTGCAGTGAGTGCACTTAGCTATACAGCACTCGGGCAGCAAAATGGCACTGTTGGCCTAATTTGGCTCAGAGGCCAACTGGGAGATTTGCCTCCCCCTTCTGTGGACAGTTGTAGATTTCAGCCCCTGGCAGGGGTCCTCAGCTATCAGGAATAGAGGCTGATCAGTTATGAAAAGGAAGCCACAGTACAGGTGTGAACAGAGCTTAATCAGATTTTTTGTGCAATGAGCAGAGTAGTCGGTAATTGCACCCTGCTATTGATCCCAGCAAGGTATAGCACACTAGAGACCTCCTCCACCAAGTGTATGAGACCATGAGGGGAAGAAATCATTAGTGTATGTCTTCTTAATTAGTAAAGTCTTCATTGGGAATTGCTATATTCTTATTGTGGAGACCTTATGGTACCAGTGCTTACCGCGTCCTCTCAGAGATCACGTGTTCTGTATTATTGGGAGATATACTGCTCCCCCTGGGCACCAAGCGAAAAAAAAGAGAAGTGATCACTGCTTAATGATCTAAAACAGAAACAATCACAGGTGATTATGGGGAGTTATTCTTTAAAGAGCTCTTTCTCCCTTTTTTTCGATGCTTTGATGTGAAGTTCAACCCATTCTCATCCCTCAGGCAGCCGTCCCCTGATTTATTGGGCTGTTACAGCTCAGACGCTGAAATTATTTTCTTCTTCAAAGGCCGGAGAAAAGGGACTGTAATAGACAATTGTCCTATCACTAATTGTGCCTGTTGATAAAACTATATTTTAGATAATCTGATTGTGTTAATAAATTAAATGTGGCTTTGATTTCTTTGCTTTTGGGATAGAGAGAATGGAAAGGCAATTTGTCAAGATCAGTAATCGCTTATTTCATAATAACACCTATAAGTAAGTGAAAGCCAATACATCAAATTTTGGGTTTATCACATGTAACGGTGAAGGGATAGAGTGAGGAATATCGGTCTAAAAAAAGTCTCCAAAAATCTATCTAATTTACATATTAATCCATCTTTCTATATTTCTCTGATTTAATTTATCTAGTAAAGTGATAGTGATGGATATCCATCTATGTATATATCTGTCTATCTATCCATCTGTTTGTCTATCTATGTACCGTATTTTTCGGACCTTAAGGCGCACCAATAATAAATGCATGGTAAAATGTCTAGGAAATAAGGAGCACCAGATTATAAGGATGAATGACCAGCAGGTGGCAGACCTGTGCACAGTTCAAGGCAGCTGTTGTCTGTAAGTGCGGTTCAGATATAAGGCGCACTGGACTATAAGATGCACCATTGATTTCAGAGAAAAATACGGTATATGTATTAATAGATCTGTATTTCTAGACTAAATTCTAGTGACAATGCAAGTATTTGGAGCTCATGCTTATAGTAATGGAAGAAGCAAGGGGATTTTATGAAAAAGTTGCTACAAGGATGATGAAAATTGGGTATAAAATATGCACTGGTGAAGTGATAGAGGGATTATTATCATTCTATATCTAAAAAAATCCATCTATCTATATAAATATAAATCTACATATCTGTCTATGCATCTATCTCATATTTATCCATCCATGTATCTAACTAACTGCATATTTATATCTATATCTATATCTATTTATATCTATATCTATCTATCTATCTATCTATCTATCTATCTATCTATCTATCTATCATCTATCCATTCATCCATCCATCCATGTATCTAACTAACTGCCTATCTATCCATCTATCTATATAAATATATACCTACATATCTGTATATCTGTCTATCTCATATTTATCTATCCATTCATCCATCCATCTGTATCTATCTGCATATCTATATTCAAGAAAAAAGCAGCACCACAGGTTCAAAAGTGAAAAATCAAGTGGATTTATTCATACCACACCGCAACGTTTCAGCTTCAACTGAAGCCTTTGTCAAGCATTTACTCTTTGTTACATACAATTCTTGAATTGTAGAAATGCCTTTATAAAATACATATATCTCATAATTCCTAGATTAAAAGTGAATACGTGACTATCTGTATGAATTCCATAACTACATATTTCGATCACATATAGTTACAATTCCATTTACAATCGTATTTTATACAAAAGTGAATATGTGCAGCCAATAAATAGTTAAAATACCACAGGTGACATATTTATCATATTTACATCACCCACGTTGTTCCAAAGAGATCCTGCATAAACACGCTGGGATCTGAGATTCTATATATCCTCTCTTTCTGATCTATATAAAAATATATATCTACATATCTATCTATGCACTAATCTATCTTATCTATCTATCTATCTCTGTCTACCATCATCTATCTATCATCGATCTATCTGTCTGTCTCTAATATCTAGCTATCTATCATCTATCTAGTCTATCTATCTATGCTATCTATCTATCACTTCTATCCCATCATCTATCTATCAATCGCATCTATCTGCTTCTCTAATCTCTATCTATCTATCTATCTATCTATCTTATCTATCTATCTTCTATCTATCATCTATCTAGGTTCGGAAATGGTAGGCATCACTCCAAATGTGATGAAAATTGTGTAGGTTCTTTATTCCATAACATGCAACAAAACCAGCGACGTTTGCTCAAGGAGTCTTTTTCAAGGCCGCAAGGCTCCTTGGAGCCGAAACGTCGCTGTTTTGTTGCTGATTATGGAATAAAGGACCTACACAATTTTCATCACAATTTGGAGTGCTGCCCCATTTTCTCGAATATATTGCTGAGGGACCTACGCCCAGTCCCGGGACGCTTGCACCCACTCTATCCTATGGTCTGTGCTGCTTGGACTTTCCTCTTCTATCTATCTATCTATCTATCTATCTATCCATCTATCTATCTATCTATCTATCTATCTATCTATCTATCTATCTCCTATCTATCTATCTATCTATCTATCTATCTATCTATCTATCTATCTGTCGATCTGTCTTCTAGACTAACGTCCGGTCTTTGGAGCTCTTGCTTATGGTAGAGGAAGTAGTAAGGGGATATTATGAAGAAGCTTTTATAAAAGATATTGTACAATTGCTTGTTTAGTTTGTAGGATTTTGAGAAATGAGATTCACTATTTTTCCTTCCTTTTCTTTGTGCATGGATGCTACATTAATCAATACCAGTCTATCAGTCTGCATCTGTCTCTTCCTGTATATGTCAATGGAAGACACCAATGAAGATTAATGATGGCAATGCACCAATCCACATGGGAATAACAAGTCATAGACACTGCCACAGGAGATGTTCTCGTTCTTGTAGAAAAGCAAGGAGTTTTTTTTTTTACATCTTGTTTGAAGATTCACAGGGGTTGTCCACTTTCACTAAATAATTGATATTGTGTAGATTTCTATCCACAGGAAGTAAACTATGAAGCTTTCTATAGAATGACAGCAAGCAGAGATCTAGAAAACCATAAGGACTTGATACAGAAATTGTATTTGAAAATTGTAGAACTTTTCATTATACAAACCATATCAATTATTCACTGAAAGTGGACAACCCCTTTAAGTGCTCGTCCCACTATAGCCTTTATTACTGAACTCTCCCGAATTACTAGAATGTAGGCCTAGATTTGTGTGGACAAGTAGTTCTCACTTAACTTATTTTTTAACCATACTGGTTAAATCGTGTTGTAATTTAATAGATGGGATCATAATGGATGCAATAATACCAGAATTATTTCAATTTTCCTTTGAATAGAATTTTTTAGGACACATAATTTACACATTTTCAAGAGAAAGTAAGGCTTTTCCTCAGCACTTGTGCAGTGAGCACTTCCTGCTGTTTTCTCAGTGCCGAGGGAGCAGGGGGCGGTGGTGAATCAGCGTAAAAGGCTTTAAAGAGCCCAAATTTGTCACCCAAATTTTCGCCACTAGGAGCAGCTCCTAGTGCTTGAACAAACGCCGCAGTGTTACAATGATAGCGTTACCGGAAACCTCTGTGGCAGGGTATAGTGTAATTGTCAGACAGCTCGCAAAGCTGTCCGACGTATTCATGAGGGGGCGGGGTTGGGGCGTGGCTAGGGGCGGCCTGGTGTGCGGCAGTCACTGCCGGCCTATGGAGTGAGCGCGGCGGTCCGGGGAAGAGGCAGCGATGATTGCATTGTACCCCGCTGCAGTGTTAGATAGCATTACCAGAGGTTTCCAGTAACGCTATCACTCTAACACTGCGGCGTTTGTTCAAGCACTAGGAGCTGCTTACTGTAGTAAGCAGCTCCTAGTGCCGAAAATTTGGGTGACAGGTCCTCTTTAAAGTCAGATCCCACAGGGGCCAGGGTAGCCTCTTACGCTCATTAGCATAATTTGAAACGTTGATTTTAGAAGGAAGGAGGCCATGAATAACAAATATAAGATGGTTACCACAGTCACAGTGCCTGGATCTATGTTAGTCAGTTTATGATGATGAATTTTGATGGTAGATTTCCAATGTTCTTTTCTTGTGTTCATTCTTTTTTTGTAACTTTTTTAATGTCGTAATAAAGTATAGATTCATTGGATTAAGTGTTTTAAATATTTGATTAGTTAAGATAGGTAATACTTTTTTTTCTAGTAATACCAAAAATCTTATATTGTAATGAAACTAAGGCCTCATGTATATGACCTGGGCTTGAACTTCCGTGAAGCACATGGCTGCTCACCCATCCCCTTTCTCCATAGGAAGCTGAGTGGCTGCGCCTCAAATCTGGCCAAAAATAAGACCTGTTGTGGAGCAGCCCCTCGCCTTGGTCTTCAAGCGTTGAGACAAGGGTGAAGATTTACTTACCCGGTCCTGTCGCGATCCTGCGCTGCGTTGTCCGACGAGGATTTGGGTCTGCCGTGATTCACTAAGATCGTGCGCCTGAGTTCCTGCATCCTGCGCCAAGGTCCACCGGAGTTCACCTGCTTCTTCCCGGTGCTTGTAAGTGCGAGTCTTGCAACACATTTCTAAATGTTAATTCCCGCTCATTGTCTGAATCCGTCGGGTTGTCCGACGGCCCGCATCCCGATTTCTGTTGCGTGCAAACCGGCGCCGAAATGTGCCAAAATCCGATTGTGCGCACCAAAATCCACGGGCAATTCACCGCAAAATGGAAATCATCGGGAAACCTGACAAAAATGCATCCAAAGGATCCTTAATAAATGAGCCCCAAGGTGTTCATACCACACTGTGACCTGGTGTAATGGACCTCTAAGGGGGTAGTGATCTGGCTGCAATTTGTGTGACTAGATCATGGCCTCCAATATGGTTGTGTGAGTGGGAACTTAAATGATACCCACTTGCAAATACTAATACTATATAAATCAATGCAGCGCTTGACTTCATTCTCCTCTGATTTCCTTCAGCTTGACTCGTTGACAATAGAGAGAAGGTGATCTCGACTGCAGAATTAGGGGCAAATATCATAAAATAGGATAGGTCTTTTCCCTCTGTGTTGAGATGGGAACTACTGAGATTATGTTGAGGGCCTATTGTTGAACCCCTCCATGTGGTGGTTAAAAGTTCTCTTGAGTTCCCCAGGGAGAGAGCTGTTCTGATCTTCAATTATCTTTTACAATGGCATCACTGCATCTTTAAGGGGTTTTCCCATGAAGACAAGTTAGGCCCTATGCACAGGATCGGGCCTATCTTGCTGATCAGTGGGGGTCTCAGAACTGAGACCCCACAGACCGCGAAAATGAGGGGTCCAACTGATCAGCATGTTAGGGCCTATTCCGTGGATAAGATCTAACTTGTCTTCGTGGGAAAACCCCTTTAATCGGGGAAAGCATGAAAGGCCCCTCTTCATGTCCTACAATGGTCTTCTTGGTGAGACAATGGGGGAAAACCCGACGGATTCGGAAAAAACTTGGACACACGCTTACCTGCACCCAAGATAGGACGGTGAACTCCAGCGAACTCCGATGGACTTCAGCGCAGCAGCAACACCTGGTGGACATCGGGCGCACTACCTTAGTGAATCGCCAGAAGACCCGAATCCTCGACGGAGAATGCGCCGCTGGATCGCGACAGGACCAGGTAAGTAAATCTGCCCCAATTACTTTAAAGAACTTCCTTCCACTATTTACTCACTGCCACCTTCTATTCTCACAAGTAGGGATGTGAAAACAGTATAAGAGTTAACCCTGTGTAACTGTGCTAGGTATATGTATCTTGCTCATCTTTTAATTTGTATTGTTACCTTTTTATTTTATTTAGCGTGATTTCCTTGCACAACCAGTCTCTTGGTGGTGCGCTGGATCACACTGTTGGGCGCCAGCCCATATTGATATTGTACTGTACTTTATTATAACTTTTTATAGCAATTTGCTGAAAATGTTCTACTCATCTTTTTTGTTTTTACTTTTATTGTTTTGCTGAGACATTTTACACAAAAGAAAAATAAAAGAATACTATATTTTTAGGGCCAATTTTAGTTTCCTTTTCCAATTAAGGGAATTATACATTAGTACAAGATTCAAATTAAGTATTTGTATTATGGAAATTATGTTGCTTATGCGAATGAGAATTTTTTGTTAAACGGAGATCAACTATTTCTTAACAATTAGAGCATTGTGATTAATTGTATTAAATGTATCTGTTCTTTTGATGTATAATGATCTATACCATGATATTTTTTTCCCATTATATGAGAGAAGTATCAGGAGGAGACTCCAGCATCAATGTGATCCTTATCTGTATTCATACACTGACTACAGGACAAGTACAGTAAATCTGCCCTACTGTCTTTTCACAATAAGGAATAAGGTCCATACATCACAGTGTCCTTGGCTATTTGTTCTTGAGATGTCAACTAGATTTGGAGGTTAACTTCATGTACACTAAAAAGAATGCAGTGTGATCCCTTTATAGTCTTTTTTATATAAAATTTGGTATGACCATAAAATTATGGATTCTTATGTAAATTATTTCTGCGCTTAATATCTTGTAAATATTCTTTCTATCAAAAAGGTGTGAATTGCACTATATCCCTGTATTATTGGCCCCTCTGGCAGTACAAGTTTGAAGGTGATCAGCTAGAATAGATTTAGAGGAAAGACCTGTAATTTGTTGTAAAAGGAGAACTACAGCGTGTATGCTGTGTAATTTGGCAGATCAGTATGTCAGAGTACTTACTACAGGCATTTGCATGTTTTCTATGATCTTTTTTGACAAAGCTATCAAACCAAGCCCTGTCTACCTGCAGGCAGGTAATAAAACTGAGATACTAGTTACCTCTTAGAGACTTACGAGGTATCATAAAAAAAGAAGGCACGTTACTTTTAAAAAGCAGACCGCCCTTCTAGGGAGTGACTTCGAGAGGGAGTGGAAGGACTGAAGTTAACACCAAATCTTTAAAAGCAGAGCAAAGACGAGAGAAATCTAAGATAAACTAATCTCATCTCTGGGCTGGACTTGGAAAGTGAGGATAGCGGCAATGAGCCTTATTGAGTCAGACTTCTCCGATGAGGAGCAAGAGATAGAAGATGGAACAAATGATGGAGATGATCAGACTCTGCAGAAATTACAAAGGCAAGAAAGTGAAAGTGAAGTAGAAGACGCCAAGCCAAAGAAGAGGACCAGGCCGGTAAGGTCAAAGGCAAGGCGAGTAGCAGCCAATGTCAGAGAAAGAAAGAGGATCTTGGACTACAATCAGGCGTTCAATGCATTACGGCTGGCCCTTAAACATGACTTGAGCGGAAAAAGGTTATCCAAGATCTCAACCTTGAAGAGAGCAATCAATAGGATATCAACTTTGTCCATGCTCCTGCATTCAAGTTCTGAGCAAAAATGGGCCTGCAACCACCCAGAGTGCCACCTTCAACATGAAAGGCACAGACAGCCAGAGGTCAATGGCGGAAGTCCTCAGGCCTATGTAACACCACCTCCGTCTCATCAAGATGTACACTCTGAACTCAGCTATGGGGAGGCTGCCCATCTCCACTCTCCTTACTACACTAGACAATCACCTGAGGCTACTTATTTACAGTGCCAATATGGAAGCCCGGCGGAGGAGAACTCTATGCCAAGCTCCCCCTACTCTTACTATGCCCATGGTGGCTACAGCATCGGAGTAAGGGGCACATGCTTCCCCCATCAGATGGACAATCTTTCAGAACATTCCTCTGGACCATTTCCATGGCAATTTGGTTACTTACAAGGATCAGGTTATCAGCATTCTCTCTCCATGCACTAGACTGCTGTTCTCATGGACTATTCTAGAGACACATGCAAATGTTGTCCTCCACAAACACTAGGATCTCTGGGAAATAGACTGACATACAGTATATTATTTATGCAAGACAAATGGTAACGTGAACTTGTACAATCATTCCTTTGTCTTGTCTATTACACTGGTTAACATATGATGTATTTGATTTGTATTGAGATTATTATATGGCTGCTAATGGGATTCTGAAGAATTCATGAAGAATTTCTTTGTTTTGACCAACAATGAACTGCAATCAGATCAGATAGCAAATAATGTTAGACAAATCGTTAATAGATTTACAAAAATGCTAAACCAGAACTGGGTAAAATCAATGCTTTCAGAATATGAAGAGAATTGTTGCAATTTTACGCAGAAAATCTCAGGAACATGGGGGGCTTTATCAACCATGTATGGAAATTTTGAGCTCATATTTTCATATGTGTTCACTTCTAAGGGCAATATTAGTTCTATATTTAGATACATTTATTAGAGAGTGCTATAGGTTTACCAGCAGTCCAGAATTATCTACATCTATCTCTGTGTTTCCTATTAAAATCATTTTTACTAAATATTGTTTACCTACAGCCATCTGGAGGTATAATTTTCTGAATGTCTAATACAGTCCATCATGTATTGCTGTCCAGTAGAGCTTGAAAAACATTACTGCCTCATATATAATTTCTGACTTTTTGAATCACACAATAACACAATACTAATGATACATTGTGGTTAATGAAGTCTATCCTCAATTATTAGTGGAAGTCACAAATACAGTATATGCTGTCACTATTCTACATTGTATCACTGTTCAATGTGCAATACATTTCCTAGCGGCTTTTATGTATATTCTGTGTGCAGGGACATGTGCAACACCAGGAAACCGAAATGTGAATATATTTTGATATGTGAAATAAAGGTTTTATATTCTTTAAGTGTTTGCATGGTTTGTGTAATTAGGGTGGAAGTGGCTGCAAATAATATGTCCCTAATATGACACACACACACACTGGCCCCACATTTATCAGTTTGCCTGTGGAGTGTGCAGTCTTCATTAATCTGGCGCACCCTGCACTGCTCGGAAGTGTACGCCATTTTTTTTTGGTGCACTATGTTCATGCTGCAGAAATGCGGCGCATGTCAGACAGAAATTTGGCACACGGTCCGACTAAGCAGTAACAGCCCCTTTACGTGTATATTTTTTCTGTGTTGTCGGACACAGAGCAGCCACGACACAAATCTAGCGCAGACATTTTATATACATGTTCAAGCAGTTTACACGTTCTTTTCAGTGCAAAGTCAGACAGAAAAATGGCACAAACAGCCAGTATACAGCCAGCCAGCCCCCATGTAGTATACAGCCAGCCAGCCAGCCCTATGTAAAATACTAACAGCCCCAAGTAGTATGCAACCAGCCCCAAGTAGTATACAGCCAGTCCCAAGTAGTACACAGCCAGCCCCATGTAGTATACAGCCAGCCCCATGTAGTATACCTACAACTAGCCCCAGTAGTATACCTGATCCCCAGTAGTAATACATCCCAACAAAGATCCATCTCCAATAGTATACACTGCCAGTTCCAAGTAGTATACAGACAGCACCCAGGAGTATACAGCCAGCTCAAGTCAGTATATAGCCAGCCCCAATAGTCTACTAACACCCAAGCCCCAGTAGTATACGCCGCCCCAAGTAGTACAAGCCACGCCCCGCATGTAGGTATAGCCAGCCCCATGTATATACAACTAGCCCAATAGTATACGGCAGCCCCAAGTAGTATACAGCCAGCTCCAAGTAGTAATACAGCCAGTTCCAAGTAGTAATACAGCCAGCCCTATGAGGTAGCATCCAGGCCCCATGAGTAAGACAGCCAGCTCCAGTAGTATTATAGCCATCCCCAAGTGTACACAGCCGTAGGTACCCGCCAGCCCCAAGTAGTATACAGCCAGCCCCCCATATCACACTCCAAGTAGTATACAGCCAGTTCCAAGTGTCTAATAGCCAGCCCATATAGTAACTCCACCAGACCCATAAATATACAGCCAGCCAGCCCTGTATGTTAAAGCACATTAAAAAGAAAAAACGATATACTCCCTTCTGGCGATTCTCGGCGACGCATACTATGATGTGGCAGTGTGTGTGCTGGTGGGGAGATCGCATGGACGCGTCTCCGCCGGCTAGAGAACAATGAAGACAGAAGGTGCCGCCGGGGATCTGGGGTGAGTATCGACGAAGGGGATTAAGTTTATGTTTTTATGTGCAACATCGGGATTGTGTAAGCAAGGTAAGGTTTCAGCCATTTGTCTCTGTGCTGAAAAGCTGGCTTAATCAATGAGTAATACGGTAGGGAAGGCAGAGGTACGTTTCACACGGCTAAGGATAAGTACACATCCTATTAGTGGTGTCTATTACTCTCTTCTGTTATGGAAAAAAACTGACACATTAATACTGATATGAAAGCCTCAGAAGTGTATAAATTACAAATACAGTGGACACCACTAATGGTGGTGAGCCGTGTCATACACTACATAAATAATAATGAACACACGGATGTCACAGTATAGGGATAGTAAACAATAATGTCACAGTACATGGATAAGGCATACATTAGCACAGTAACAAGGAATTAACACACCATTGAGTAACAGGAATACCAGTTTGAGTAAGATAAACACAAGTGAATGTACAGTACAGGTGATAATAGCACACAGTGATGTCCACAGTACAGAGAATAATACACCCAGTGATGTCACAGTACAGGGTATGCACATGTGTTTCACATCAGAGCATAAACGTGATGTCATCAGTAATCAGTGAGCAGATAAGATTAGACACAGTGATGTCACCAGTACAGGAATAATACACACAGTGATGTCACAGTACAGAGATAATACACACAGTGATGTCACGGTATGGGATAATACACACGTGATGACACAGTACAGGGATAATACACACAGTTAGTCACAGTACGAGTAATAACACAGTCGATGTCACAGCCAAGGATAATACACACACATGATGTACAGTACCCTGGATAATAACACACAGTAATGTCATAGACCAGGGATAATACCACAGTGGGGGGGAGGGGGGGGGTGTTACAAGTACAGAGATAATACACACAGTGATGTCACAGTACAGGGATAATACACACAGTGATGTCACAGTACAGGGATAATACACACAGGGATAAAAGACATAGTAATTCCATAATTAACAACATTTCATAAAGGAATAATACACTCACTTGTATCACAATAAGCAGTATGTCACTGTACAAGGATATTGCATACAGCGAGGTTACAGCACAAAGATCATAAACCGCAAAATGTCACAGTACAGGGATAATCTACTCAGTAATGTTACAGTGCTAGTTAGAAATCACACAAATATATTTTTTGAGTGAACTGCTGCTATACCTGAACTGATACAAGCTCCTTTGGTTGATGCCTCACAGCGGCTGCTGCCCTGGTAAGATGTCAGGGGACACATGAGTCGGGCGTTTCGAGAGCCTAATACTTTTATTTACATGTATATATGTAATACAATACACCAAACATAAAAAAGTCAAAAACTATCACTTTAGAGCTCCAGTAGATATACAATGACTTGTTAGTAGATGGTAAGTAAGAATGAAAAACATAAATGGAAAGGTCATGTAGCTAACACATACAGAAACTGAGACAGGATTTGTCACTCATTGGTGCAGGTCATTAGTCATCAGTCTCAGACAATGAGGAAGAACCTTTTTGGCTCACACCTTACAGAGATAAGTCACTGCTAGGATATGAAGGTGAGCATGTGTACCTGGAGGGCAGCATGGCTATGAAGAAGTCCTCTACATGTCAGATAACCCTTTCACCGCTAGAAATGACTTTCTGACTAGTCAGTGTCTGGCCAGAGGGTGTCTCATTCCAAGAAGTAACGACCAATAATTGGCTTAAAGCAAAAGAAAATTCAAAAACACAACATCGGACCCTCCCTTAAGAGCCGACAGTGGAGACACTATTCCTGAGCAGCTCTGGAATGAGAGGAATGGGGCCAAGCTCAGACCAGAGGTAGCACATCAGAGGAATGTGTCTAGTGTCTCCCATACTAACAGCTCAAGGTGTTTGTATATAACTTGTGATATTCATATTCTACATCCTGTCTTAAACTATTATTGTCACCTTTAAGAAAAACTTAAAAGAGGTTGTGCCGCCCAATACACTTGAAAGTGTTTCATCAAGTTCGGCTGTTCTACCCTATCTACAGGATATGGTATTACAATCTGACCAGTGGGGGTCCTGCTGGATAACTGTCTGATCAGTAGAGGTCACACTCCCACTAATGGGAGAAGCGGTAGGTCGACCACGCTCAACTATCTCTTTCATAGACAATGTATTGCTGTGCTGAGCCGTGGTGAGCGCCGTGGTCGTTAATTTATCACACTCCCAAAGTATTGAGTGGCATGAAGCTCGCTCCACTTTCCATTGCATCAGTAACTGAGAACAGGACACCCATTCTTCTGATCCCAGCAGATCTTGTGGATAACAATTAAAATTGGTACAACCTCCTTAATGACCATCTAATTTTTTATTTTTCCATGTTCACAGCTGTATAAGGGACGTGATAACGTTTAAATTTCTACAATTTAGGGGGCTGTATGACCTTTTGATCACTTGTGTTGAAAAATGGTGAAAAAGTGGTGTTTCGGATATTTGGGTGCTATTTTCCATTCCAGAGTTCACCGCCGGGAATAACAGTTTTGTTTTTTGTATTTTGATAGATTGTGAATATTGGCGTAACCAAACATGTTTATGATTTTGTTTGTTTATTTAGGTTTTTAAGGACCTTTTAGGTCCTTTTTATTTATTTGTTTTTACTACTTTTAAGTACCCTAAGGGGTCTGATATGGTTACTACCATATACTGCAATAATAGAGAGTTGCAGTATATGAATAATATTCTATGGATCTATAGCAGTGCGCCTCTGGCACACTGTTATAGGTCCTGCCGAATGGCAGGTCCTGGAGTCTCATACAAACTCCAGGCTGCCATGCAGTGGTGTAACTAGAAGCTAATGGGCCCCAGTGCAAAGTCTGTGCAAGGCCCCCGACTATAATGTATGGTTTATAATAATAGTCTTCTCATATGGGAAAGTGACACCATAAGGGCCCCCTAATCCTCTTGGGCCCTGGTGCAATTGCAACCTCTGCACCCCCTAAGGTTATGCCCCTTCTGCCATGGGAGTGGATCTTTGCTCCCCGATGAACTCAAGGTTAGTGCCGGCTAATGGTCGTTGCCAGGATAATTCAGCCAGCAACCACCATGTATGCAGAGAGCTCAGTCTGTGAGCCCTCATTATGCAACCTCTCTCCACATCCGCTAGGTCCGGCATGGATCAGGAGAACAGGGGGAGGGAAAGTTCCCCTGAATCTGAATCTGGCAGGCACTTCTATAGAACTACCAGAAATGATGGTCCCATCAACTCCATAGAAGTGATTGTAGTGGCAGTCACACCAGTAAACTTCACCTTTGTAGGATGGATTGCAGGTGACTGAAGATCCTCCATTCTCCTGGCCATGGAGCGCTCTTGGGTACCAACACCTGATGCTTTTAATCACTCATGGACAAAAAGAAGGGCAGCATGGTGGCTCAGTGGTTAGCATTACAGCCTTGCAGGGCTGGGGATCTGGGTTCAAGTCCCAGGGTCAACATCTGCAAAGAGTTTGTACGTTCTCTCTGTTTTTGCGTGGATTTCCTCCAGGTCCTCTGGTCTCCTCCCACACTCCAAAAACATACTGCTAGGATGATAAGATTGTGAGCCCCATTGGGGACAGCGACTTGGTGAGCTCTGTGCAGCGCTGCGTAATCTGTTTGCGTTATAATTATTTATTATATAATTCATTATTATTAAAGTGGTAGAACCTCAAGTGATCATAAGCTTACCCCCAATGCTGTCAGTAAGGCTTTCATGTCTTTGGTCAGTCCAAGCTACAAACAGCATGTTATAGAGCAGGATAGGCTAAGCTGGGCAGTACTGCCCACCCTTATCTTGGGACTGATTTTTAGGGTAAATAGACACCTGTACAACTCCAAGATTTAGACTGAGTCATTTTAAGATTTCCTAAATGTACAAAACATGAATGTAAAACTGATAGTCATTATCAGATAGTCTTATGACGGCCATGACAGCTCATTCCTCTTAGCGGCGCAGAGCAGCATTACTTACAAAGTGTTCAGTCATCACAGTGCAGTTATCTGACACAGGTTTTTGTTAGAAAATTGTATTTATCTTTATTCCCGACCATCTCTTTGCTCCTTCACTTTAACAACTACGCTACATATTTTCTGTCAATGCAAATGTCAGAAGCATTAAGCATGCGTTCAATCACAGGGAAAATGCACTTTACATCGAATTTTCAGAATATGTAGCTTTCTCTTTTCGCTGCTGAGTCATTAAATCTCTGAACTATGAAAAACTGCAAAACTGCTGAAGATGATTCTAGGAAAAAAACTTAACTTGATGACATAATTTATAATGTGACATAAATGTTCTTACGTTTTTGAATGTGCATTAAAGGGGTTGTTTAATAAAGACGTCCCTAGAAATTGGTCCAAGACTGAAGAGGCACAATCCAAAAAAAGCTTTATATATGACTGTATCTATAATCCCTAATTCACTGGAAAGGTCCAGTGTATAGGAACAGGTCAGTAAGTAAGATTTGCTGAACCAAACTTTAATTTAATCACTTTGTAACATTAAAGCAGTAACATATTTGACGCAGGCATTGCATAGGTTATAATTATTATTTTTGATTATTGCCAACATCATGCCAACATGCCTTTGCAACATCCTCCACCGGGGCCCAGACTTTTCTTGGGGCCTGCAGGCAGCCGGGGCCGGAGTGGCTGGCGATTGCGACCTAGGGCACACTTATGTCACGGTGCTTGGTATGGGGACCGGAGGGCTGTCCTACAGCCTGGCAGGGCTACAGCAGGAGGTGTGTGCAAGAAAATATGGAGGGAGAGGCTGATGTACTGGTTCTCCCTGGGGCAACCCCTGAGGTGTCTGTAGGATGAGTCCCTGGATAATGGATGGGGAAGCATGTGGTGGTAAGCATCCAGGTCCAGGGATCAGACAGAGGCAACATTGTGGAAATCATCTTACAGTTCTTTATTGAACAGCAGGCAATGGTCCAAAAATGGTTAACAGCAGGTTCTGGTTGCTGGAGTGGTCATGGAGAGGGGTCCAAAGGAATGGTGCACCAGCCTGTTAGTAGATGCAGTCTGGGAGAATGGAGGTGGAGCTGTGTCCAAGTTGTGGAAGCTGCAGCTCTGGGCTAGAGTCTCCAGACTCGCCCCAAGTGTCAGGCAGTAGGCCTGAGGCACTAGAAGTTCCTGGGATTAGTATCTGTGGCAGCACTGAAGGTGTGCTGCACACACTGTCTCACTCTTCACTCTGACTCCTGAGACAGACCTGAGACCATGTGCTTCCACCCAGCAGTGGTTTTCATACTCCCCCTGGTCAGGTGGTAGCGCCTCTCCAATAACACTCCAGCTAACATAGCAGGCAGATTATTGGCTAATTACACACACCAGTTAACTGTTGCCTTTCCAGGCAGAATCTACAGCTGCAATTACACAATGTCTAGGTTTCAGAACCTTTCTAGAGAGGTGATCAATCTCCCCAACAGCTCCTGACCTGGAGAGGGCGCTATGTGTAACTTCCCACCTGCCTATGCATTTGCTGAGGTCATGCAACTAGGATTTAGGGAACCAAGCTTTTATACTTTTCCTGTGTCTGTGACCGTGTGCTCTGATATATTCCAGGGCTTGTCTGATTTAAAGGACATCTATCACCAGATTACTGGTGATAGAGTGCCCTTATTAGACTGCTTGTTTTGTCTATGGGATGGGGGGACTGTTTTTATGTTTACTCCACAGGGGACTGTTTTTAAGAAGTTTTCTTGTAAAAGCTTTGGAGGCACTCAGGCTGACTGCACCCAAGCGCCTCTCAGCTCCCCCAGACTTTAATTTATGCTGCAAACCTCCTCCTACTGCCGCCTGGGGAGCTAGGATCGGGCCGGTGACGTCAGAGCCGGGGCATGGAGAGAGCGGAGAGATCTCCCAGTTCCCCAGCCTGCAGCAGGAGGAGGCTTTCAGCGGGGTGGGGGTGGGGTGCATAAACTAAAGCCCAGGGAGGCGCCGTTCATATTTTGTTAATAAAGCGGCAAGAATATATCTTAAAAACAGTTCCCCTATCCCCTAGACCAGTGATGGCAAACCTTTTATAGACTGGGTGCCCAAGCTACAATCATAACCCAATTATTTACCATTAAGTGCCAACATGACAATTTAAACAGTAACTTACTGCTCTCTGTTCTTCCACAAGATTCAATGCTGTTCTCATCTCAAGTTGTCTGGAACTTCAGGAAGATTCAAGTCCTTTCCGATGAACTCTGTCCTGGGGTGACAGCCTGGGTGCCCACAGAAAGGGCTCCGAGTGCCACCTCTGGAACCGTGCCATAGGTTTGCTGTCACTGCCCTAGATCGTACAAGCAGTTTAATCAAGACACTATCACCAGTAATCTGGTGATTCATTTCACCATTCAATCATTTCAGATGATTTCTTCATAATGTTTGGGGGTAGGGGGAGTGTAGTTTACATTTCTCTAATATATTTCATTAAAAAATTCTGTTCGGTTTATAAAGAAACAGGCTGCAATGTGCCTTAGTTATAATGTTACTTCTATGTTGTTATAGCAAATCTCTTCTCTCATGTTTGTTACACAGCTGTGAGTGGTAACTCTTTCTGACTACAGTTTGCTCTGAGTAGTGTTATTAAAGATCAAGTTGAAAGTTAAGGGGGTAATCCTCCCTTCCCAGAGCTGTTGAACCAAACAGAGGGAGATTACATTTGAGCATAATTTGTTAATGAAGTATATTACAAAAATATTCATCACATCCCTCCTCACACAATATAAAAAATGATCTCAAATGACACCTTCACTGTCAACACAAAGCTGCTGAAAGCAGTGACTATCCTAGGTTAACATACTAGTAATAATGAATGAGATAAAAATGTTTTACTGCTTGCATTTCCCCACATTAAATGACAAATATTAAACATTAACCTACCAAACTGCTATCATAGTACATAAAACAAAACATAAAAGTATAATGCTATACTTAAAAAAGAAAAAAAGTTTAAAATAAATTTTAGTTCTAGAATGACAAGTTAAAAAACTTCTAAAACTATGGGCAACTTATTTTTTTTTTACAAAAGTTGCAACGTTAAAATCTGGGAACACTACGGAAAACTAGACAATGCAGAACTTTGAAAAATGCACTTTTGCCACAAAAGTTGCAAAAGAAAATGAAAAAACAAAGGTGCATTTAAGTGCTTCCAAAGGATGTTACGAGCAATATTTGCACAATACTCGTTTTCTCCACTAGATGGCAGAATTATTGAGTATTCGTTTCACTGTGATTATGCTTTAGGCTTTTTTTTCATTGGCACTTTATTTTTTAAAAGAATTTTTAAGAGCCGATATTAATTTAACAATAATGTCAGGGGATTTATCTTAATATTATAAAATAGTAATTTCCTGCTTTATAATTTTTGAATTCTTCATGATGCTAACAAAAAGCATCGTAACTTTCTCAAAACTTTAATGCAACCGTATTAGGGTTGTAAATGTAATATTGGGTAAAAACGTTTATTTACTGCATGGTGGCTGCTACCTGGAGGGACTCTTACAGAAATGTATTATATTCTTCATTCTAAGGATTCTATCTCACAAGTGAATTCACATAGCTGTGTTAAAATGTTTTTAAAATACAGTACCTACCCATGAAATCTCTGCACTGCTGCAGTACTGCCACTCTGATTAATGGCCGCAGCAATAATTTGATCCTTGTTAACATTTGTTTTCTAGTCGCCCTGCTTATGCATCCCAAGAGTTTTACATTGAACCTGGAAAATGGGACCTTAAGGAAAATATTGCAGCCCTGCCCAACCAAAATCCACCACTAAAGAGCTATTTAATATACACTATATTTATATATATGTCACCAAAGTAGCCCATATCGTAACATTGCCCCCTGTAGTCAATTGCCAATTGCCCCCACAATAACAAACAGTCACAGTAGCTGCTCCAGTGGTAGCCAGTAGTCACAGTGCCTGCCCTCACAGTAGCCAATAGCTATAGTGCCTGCCCCTACACCAGCCAAAAGTCACATTGCCAATGCAGTACTGCATGTGAAACAATTTCAGTATATTCATTGTGAATATAGGGTAAAAAGTAGACCCTTTCTACACTACATAAATACAAATTCTTAACAGTCCATTAGACTCCTTCACAGTAGCAAATAGTTACAGTGCCTGCCCAACAGTAGCCAATAAGGACAGTGTCCCTGCAGTCGCTAATATCTCAACAGTTCCCTTACTGTAGCCAAAATGTACAGTGCCCCTACAGAAGCCAACAGTCAAATTGCCTCCACAGTAGCTAATATTCACTGTTCCTGTTCCACAATGCCACTACAGTAGTCAAAATAAGTATCTACTCACCTATTCTACTGGTGTCTCCTTCATTGCTTCTGCCAACAGCCGAACAGCATTGCACTGATGACATAATTGCATTTGCCTGTTCAGGGTCAAATGCATCACAGGTTAAAAAAATAAAACTTGTGACCCCCACACAGGCAGACACGATAATATGGTTGCACCAATTGCACTGGACTTACATCTCGTAGGCTCCTGCACTCTGCTGCACACTATGTCTAGGATCTGTACGATCGGTCCTGATCCCACGCAATGTGCTAACCTCCATTTGCCATTTGCTTCAGTGCAAATTTATGTTTCAGATAGCAAATTGGGAGTCTCAGTGACAGTGGATGGGGAAATATGCCCGTTGCAGGCGGCCACGGGCCACTGCGCATTGCACACAGAGACAGTCAACGACTCAGCAGACTGTCAGAAACTGGTGGGGGCCCCTTAAAAAGTGAAAGTAGTGGGGGCCCCGTGACTCGAGCCCCAGGAGCCCCTCCTTTAATCCGGCCCTGTTCGGCGCAGTGACCCAGACGTATTGCCGGGTTGGTAACATGTCCACCTAGCCAGTCATGGTCATTTATAGTGACAGGGGCGATCAATTCCGGCAATATGTACGTGCCACGCAGCCAAACCTAAACTAAAGATATGGGTCGAATCATCTCTAGTCACAAGGTTGTGATATCCCTAAAGGTCCTGCAGCCAACACTTCTTATCTCGAAGTGTTGGCTGCAGGACCCTGTAAATGAAAATATGGATCATGTAACAGGGATCTAGTGCTGGACCAAAGAAGGCTCTAACCCATAAGAGAATAATAATAATAATAATTCTTTATTTATATAGATCACACAGATTATTTATATAGTGCACAGAGCTTGCCAAATCAGTTCCTGTCCCCAATGGGGCTCACAATCTATTCAACCTACCAGTATGTTTTGGAGTGTGGGAGAAAACCAGAGGATGAAGAGGAAACATGGTGGCAACATACAAACTCTTTGCAGATGTTGACCTGGATGGAAGATATTTCTTGGTTTCCCTGTGTCCTCAGTAGCTGTTTGTACTATCCTAACTCACAAAATTCTCCCTTGCAAAGTTCACTAACATTGGCAAGACTGAGAGTCGGAGCTACCGTAGCATATTTGGAAGCAAAACTGTATACTAAGAAGTAATATCATCTAGCACTTTAGCCTTAGGGTGGTCGTTTACCGTGTTGGCACTCTAATTATGGTCAATTTAGTACTTACCCGGCTGTTTATCCAGTCTGCATGTACGGCCCATTGTCAGCTCATAGGCGTAAGTTTGCAGTGACCCTATACTCCACTGGAGTCCTGAATCCAGGCTGGGAAATATGTTCTCTCTATAACATCTTCATGTTCTTTATTTGCTGATAAAGCAATTTGGCTTCTAGGAAATTGACTCTAGTACTTGTGTGTGTTATGGACCATGGTAGACCATGAGACGTGGATTGATTGCAGTTATTATCATTGTATAGCTCAGTGAATACAATTACAATATATAGTTAATTTGATATAATTAACAGGGAAGAAGTTGACACAATTTAGGGTGAACTTATCGGAGCTTCCCTTAGGTGGTCTGTATGTGTATCTGTATGTAACTTTTAGAGGAAACTGAATCCTTATTTATGTTAAGAGAAGCTAAAGATTTTTTTAATTAAATATCTCAAATCTCTTCAACTTCAGATTGGGGGTCCTAGTCTGGAGCAGGTAGCCTTGCAATGACATATTATAGTGACGATCCAAAACAATTACTTTGATTAGTGCTACAAAGACATCTTGATCAATCTTTGGGGCGGCACTTATTACAAAATGAATTGTATTTGATGGATGGGTGAAAGGTTCTCTTCATCTCTGACCACCATAAAAGAGAGATTATCAATGTCCTTGACACATGCCCCCACTTACTCTGGAGTAGGGATTAAGAAACTGGCCAACCCAAAAGAGTACAAGTTCTTCCAAGGACATTTTTATTGGCTGAACAAAACTATGGGAACAAAATAATATTATATAAAGTATGTATTCCCACAAAGACAAGATTATTAAGTATGCTCAAGATAACAAAATAACATATTCTCTAATTTCAATGTTATTGATAAAAAATAGAGCATTTCACAGATATAATTCAGTCCTGGCGTATACAGTTTTGGTTGCCCTGGGATCTGACCATAAATCTTCTGACTATGGTCAGGCAGGTAAGATTCTTCTCATGAATAGCTTCTCTTTTCTTCACACTGCAGATGTCTCTGCATCCTGCCCATCCCCCTGCATTCCAAGAAAAGCTCAAACACAGGCACTCAAAAATATTTACTGCCGGCAAGCAGGGTCCAGAGGCTACAAGCTACATATAAGATAAGGTTTTTATCCAGGGGAGGGAGGCACTCTGTGTGTGTAACAGCTGAGATGCAGCAGAGCTGACAGAGTGTCATTGTGTGTTATATCCATCTCATTGATCTCATGATCTCTCTTCTATCTATTTCTGTGTAGATAGTAGTGAATGTTCAGAAGCTATATAAAAGTGTAGCTAAACCCTGTACCCTGATAATCTAAGCACATTGTCAGGACACAGCATTTCACAGCACAGAAGAGTCATGTGTCTAAGTGTCTCCTTAGAGAGTCCCCGAATATTACACTAAGCATCACTGAATTATAGGAGCTAAGACAGCAATAAAACTGTAAAGTAAGGTGTAAAAATGATGTTTATTGTGTAAAAATCACTAGATTAAAATTGTATAACTTTCTTTCATGGGCAAACCCATTTAAATACATTTTGCCCCTTACATGAACATATCTGTTTGTTAGCAGTTAACAGTTAATAGCAGTTAACAGTTTTATAGTATAAAAATAAGAAAATATTGGCTTCAAACCTCTAGTTGTCGCCATGTTTTATGAAAAACTGCTGCTTTTTCAATAAAAACTGTAGAACATTTCTATGACAGGAGGACACTAAAAGCTTTGCATCGGAGTTTAGTGTTAGTCTTGGTGTGGATAAAGCTGCATTGAATGAAGGGTATAATTTATGAAGGGTGTAGCTAGACTTGGCATTGAAGGAAATTTAATAACAGCAATTCCCAAGTCAGCACCATGGCCAGATATCTACTCAGCAAGTGTTTTGCTGCTTGATGATAAAGGGCTGTCTTACAAGGTAGCAAAAAAGGAGTGGTTTTCCTTGTCCCATCTCGGAAACCTATTTGCATATTTCCGAGAATCTCCTAGTGGAGCATCAATGGCTATAAGTCTCCACATGCCTGCAAGGCTTCCTTAATTGGCAAACTCTCCGTAAGGAGAACTCTTGCTCCCTGACCCTAGCCTAGCGACTCTCATTCAGCCAAACCAGTTCCCTACACAGTACTGAAGAGACACAACCACATCAAAACAGTGAACATCTACAGCTGAGATTGCCAATTGGTTTGGATTTAATCCTACATCATGTCATTAGGCTTCCTGAAAATCATGCTTGATGGTAAGCGGACTGCCCTACAAGGTAGCAAAAGAGCTGTGGTTTTCCTTGTAGCATTTGGGAGAATTTATTTGCATATTTTGCAGTTCAGATACTACACAGATAACAAAGTTGTTTTCCTGGTTCTGCTCTTTATTGTGATTGGTCTGGTTTCCTCTGTGTTGACTGGTTGGGGTTCCTTTGTGTTGATGGGGGAGGGGGGTGCATCTGTGTAGTAACCGGTGGGGGCCCCTTTATGTTGATTGGTGGTGGTCCCCCAGTATTGATTTGTGGGGGCCCCTCTGTGTTGGAACCACACTGATCTGATATTGGTGACCTATCATTTAGACAGGGAGGCAGGGAAAGCTTGACTTCAGCAATGACCTAGCCACCTCTATGACTTTATAACTATTTGGTATATCACTTCAAGAATTTACTTGTCACTTTCCTCTCCTACATTGGTGCTTGTGTCCTCTGTCATAGCCGATGTCTGATTTTTTACACAGAGGTGGCAGCAGTAGACATCATATCTACAGCATGTGACAGCCGCAGTCTAATACTGGCCTCAACTGGCCCTACTGAGTCCAGTGATAGGCAGTAGTGATCATGTGATATTAATGGGACATTCCATATACCAACTATCAACCAGGGCTGACAGGGCACATTCCCAGGAACAAAGGGGAAGAGAGAGGTAATTATGGATTATTTATTGTTTTAGAACACCCCATACTAATGGGCTAGTACTTTGGGGGGTTGAACAGTTTTGGGGGGTTTATAGTTTTTGGCTTCAAATAAGTCTTAACAAACCTGTGGTTTGTCGTTACCCTTCGACATTAGTTAAGAGTGACAGCAGTGGGACTCCCATATAAATAAGCTCTTCAATCAACAAGATCTTTTGGGTGGTTGTAAAAGACTCTACTGTAGACTGAAACATATCCAATTATATTTTCCATAATCCAGATCAATCTTAAATTTCAACCATTCTTACTGTAGTCTAGGCTGTTGCCCTTTTTGACAAATATCTGTGTATTTATGTAGTTTTCTAAATTCTATTAAATAGCTGAATATATCCTGGAAATTTACAATGAAAGATAAATTCTTATTGTATTCTGTATACAACAAGCAAATCGCTGGTCTTTTCTGTTGCGTTTGATAATAAAATCATCATAATGTAAATGTGAGAGCACAGGATATAATCCGGTTCTAAATACCTGTATAACATCAGTGAAGAAGAAAAGCTTTTATGGCTGGAGAGAAGAGCCGAGGAATTCCACAGTTAACACCCAGGAGAATCCTATGATGCTGTTCACTGTGAAAACTGCAATAATCTGCTTGTGTCATCAGCTCAGCGTCTGAGTTGGTTCGTCCTGAGAGGACGATTCCACTTGAGAAGCCTTTAGCAGAGACTGGGGCAGGGCAGCAGCAGTCTGCAGCAAATCTACCAAAGAGCTAGAGCTTCACATAGGATCCTACACCACCCAAGTCTCCATTCAGCTTCTCTATAACCCACCAAGACCTATCTCTCCATCATCACATTCTCCACACTTGCTACTTTAGCATTAGCTCCTGTCTTCCTGTCTCCATGGGATTTTTGCAGCTCTGAAAGAGAAGTTTTTAGCACTTTTGTTAATACTGCAATAGACTGTGTTGACGAGACGACTGTCACTGTCATGGCCATCAACACAGATGCCCAGTATGAGAAGACACTGAGTGGATCAGGTAACCCGCTACCTGCAGATGCTCATGAAACTGAGAAACTCCTCACATCTGCCTCTGAGGCAAAAGAAGAGAATGGCATGAAGAAGTCTTTCTCCGTAACCATGTCCAGCGAAAAGTCCATAGGAGACCTGGACCAGAATGGCCACAGTCTGCCCTACAAGTCAGTTTCTGCAGGACAGCTGGAGTCTGCTCCCCTCTCACCATCCAGGGGTAGTCTTGCCAGGGCTTCTTCTACAGCCACCACCACCGCCCAGGAGCAAAACAGACCCACTGACTATCTGGTCTTGGCCATCTTGTCCTGTTTTTGTCCTGTTTGGCCGGTCAACATAGTGGCTCTGGTGTTCTCCATCATGGTGAGTAGTGTCCCGGTTGGGAATTGCTTGTAGCATGGCACCTCACTTTGTGACAGGTTGCACTGCATGAATTGCTTAATGGACTATATAGATATCATACAACATTAATCTATTCAGAAACATTCCATTAAGAAGTCGTTACTGCATCTTAGTGCATGTGAGGCCCCACCCAACACTAAGGGGTAATGAAATTCTAACTACTGCAAGCCATCATGCACACAGACATGTCAAGCAATGATTTATGATACACAGAGAGTATATCTAACTGCGTGATGATATACATTTGTATAAACCGCTCCACCCCTTCTGTAATGACATATAGCTATACCTTCCTGGTATAGGTTGGGTTTGGCAGCATGCCCTCCATGTGCTGCTTACTGTACCCTATTACAAATACCATCTCTGTTAATGGGACATAGCAAGATGCAGACTCCTCCCTGCTGCTTCCCGCATCCAATATACTTCTGACCATCTCAGCACTTGGAGATTGAGCCTGTTCTTTTAATCAGACAGAGAAGCAGGGAGGGGAGAATGCATGACAAGCGGGGGGAAGATTTATGTGTTATTGTTAGCTGATTTTCAGTATTTAACCCTTGCTTGCGTCACATGCTCAGGAACTTCCAATATTGCTTAGTGATATGTCAGCATTTTCCCGCCATTGTCTTGTATCGATAACCATGGTCATTGTAATTTTAACCGCTATGGATGATTGAGTCTTCTTCCTAAAATACACCCCAGGGGTATATGGCACAGAAGATATTGACTGTCCTGACGCACAATCATGCGGTCATGGAATGTCCTTAAACCAATGCAAATAATAAAGCCTCAATACCTTAATAAAATGTAGATTTATGAGTAACTGCACCAATAAAGGAGAACATCTGCAGAGGAATCTCTGCCCTCTCCTCTATTATCCGGACGCCTTTCACTTTTATAAGGAGCAATTCAGGTAACAGATGTATGTTTAGGGATTTGCTGAAATGCTCCAAAGGGTGGAGTTTCCTTTAAGTGAGCAATAATCTGTAACAGATTTAGAATATATCAGTATTTTTATTGTTTGATACATTGTAGATTAGTACTTTAGGAAATATTGTAGCGTTAAAAATATAGTAACAGATATTACAATGTTTACAAATAAAAATGCAAATATTAGAATGTTTACAAATATTGTAACAAATTTAGAATGTTAGCAAAAAACAAAACAAAAAAAAAACATAGTGAAATAATCCAGATGAGTTATATTCTTATTATCTTATTATATGTATTGCTGGTTTATCATCCATCCTATATAGGATTTTATATAAAAGGTAAGAATATTACAAGGGGCTGCAGGGGTCACATGGAATTGACTGTTTAACAAATGCAAAGGGTCAGACAAGCGCCTGCATGGGAGGGGCTCTTTAATGTCCTAATAAAACACAGCTATTGATTCCCAGATAGATGTGGATCAATACTCTGGGATTTACATCAGACCTGCAGACTTGGTTGACTTCAATTTTTTACTTTCATTCATCTTTAACTCATCAATGTGGGAGCAGAAAGATTGAGCTTGGCCAAATACCTAGCCCTGCAGCTGTTACAGACATATATCATGTAAATGTAGACAGCTGCTGCAGTATCACATGTGATAAATGTGTGGGATGATGGCGTGAGTTCTCTCTCTCTTGATCTCTCTAAACCAGTAATAACTGAGAAAGTGAGTTTTATAGGAGACTGCAGTATCCCACACATAGATTTATTGTAGAGATTCAACATAGTGATGATGGGGCATTCCCAGGCAGGAGCTCTCCATGGTCCTACCTAATTCTATACAATTATGTGTCATATGGGAGATACAATGCCAGTCACGTATCACAGTCATTGCATTATTACTCTCCAGTATGCTATGGGAGGAACTCCATGACACTGAAACATTATATCTAGATACAGAGATCGATTACCTTCGCTTTTGTTATGGAATCGGAACTCAGCCTATATGACAACCACCCAAAATTGTAATGAACGGTTCCAAAGACATTATCTATCTATTATTATTATTATCTATTTATATATACAAAATGGAAAGTCCAGAGCAGCACGGGCCAATAGTTGATGGTTGGTGCGGAAGCCGGTGATCCCTTGGCATGGGTCCTCGATATAGGTAGTGAAGAGGCAGCACTCAATAAATTGTAGAAACGTGGTGATCCTTTATTCCATCAGACAGCGACGTTTCGGTGCTTGAGAAAGGTGCGGTTTAGCACCGAAACGTCGCTGTGTGATGGAATAAAGGATCACCACTTTTCTTTAATTTATTGAGTGCTGCCTCTTCACTACCTATTTATATATACATATATATGGGATCTGTATAACTGGACTTATAAAGAGGTTCAACCGTGTACTAATTCTTTACTACCTAATAATCGACTTTTTGCAACTTAATGAAATAAAAATGATACATTAACTTAATACATAGATTCCTCATATGTTCATCTACATTATCCTTACACCTATTTTACATAAATAAAACACTAGAGTTCATTTATGGAATATTCCATAAATATGTATTAAAAGGTGTTTTCACATATTTACCCATGTACATGACAATGCATTTGGTAATCTCTCACTTTAAGGCTTACTACATCTATAGTTGCCTTGTGGACCACCTGAGACATTGTAGCTAATCTGTTCATATGATACTATTCAAGTCTGCGTCAAAATATAAAAGTAAATGAAGTTTATCCCTTTGGAGATATCTCTTTTGTTGGTATTACATTTTCAGGAAAGTGCATTATAGTATTATTAATAGCTAGTTAATGCTATAGACTAGTAGTGGCGAACCTATGGCACAGGTGCCAGAGGTGGCACTCAGAGCCCTCTCTGTGGGCACCCTAGCTGTCAGCCGAGCACAGATTTCACCAGACAGGACTCCACCTGAAGTCCAAGGAAACCCAAGATGTGCGTTGATTTTTTAAAGCGAGACATCCTTTGACTGCAGGTGGAGGATGTGGATGTGACAGAGCAATAAGCAACTGCTTAAAGGGGTTTTGCACTTTCAGCAAATAATTGATATTGATTGTGTAATGAAAAGCTCTACAATTTTCCAATATACTTTCTGTATCAATTCCTCATGGTTTTCTATTTACTTCCAGTGGATATAAATCTGTCCATGGTCCATGTTATTATGGACATACAGGTGCACACTATTATCACAGAGAGTAATGTGTGATAATAACGGTTCATACACCTGTGTGTCCATCACAAAGACTATGTAACGATTTCTATCCACTGGAAATAAACATAGAAGCTTTCTATAGAAAGACAGCAAGCAGAGATCTAGAATTGACACATAAAGTATACTGGAAAAATTGTATAACTTTACAATTATTCGATTAAAGTGGGCAACCCCTTTAAATTACCATGTTGGCACTTTGCAATTCCCTTTTGGATTTTGGTCGTAGTTTGGGCACTTGGTCTTAAAAAAGTTTGCCATCATTGCTATAGGCCAACATTGAGAGTAATGATTAAGTCCCAACATTAAAATTTAGCAGCTGCAGACACTGAACTTATACTTGTGTAGTGGGAGGTTACAAGGCCTTTGACTACCATTCAAATTCGTGTCCCCTCCCCCAATATGGGGTTTTGTTGGGGTTTCCACCACTATGGATGTCAAGCATAGCATAGCAAGCATAGGTTTCCCTGCAGAGCGAATCTATAGAACCCTAAAAGGGCTCATTATACATCCATTATATGTACGTTAGACACTGTACAGACCTGTGGTTTTGGCACACTCCTAAAATTTCCTTTACGCTGAAGTGCAGATTTGAAAAGAACTTAATCGATGGAACTCCAATGAATCAATCACAAATGTTCACATACCACATACATTTCATGAATAATTTAAAGGGGTTTTCCAGCATATTGATGGTCTACCCAAAGTATAGAGCACTAGTATCAGCTCAGTGACAACTGCAGCTTAGTTTCCATTCAATTTAAGCTGAGCTGTAGTTACCCAGGCTAGCCACTACACAGAAAATGTAGCTGTTTAGTGGCTTTGTTCCCTATGCTGATTTAAATTCAGAGGCAACACTGGGGGTCCTGATTCTCATATCATCACTGATTTGAAATTAATCACCTATTCTATCAATATTAATAATTGAAAATCCTTTTAAGATGTAGAAGTACAAAAATAATTGCAGTTTTAGAAGAAATAAAAAAATACATGCTTTGGACATTTGTCTTTAAAAAAAAAGGTTCCCAAATGATCACATGACGATCTACTGGTACACCCAACAATCCGCCTTTATCTATGGCAGAACCTGCCGGCAGTGCCTCCACAGGACAAAAAAAGTATTACATGGCTCCCTTGAAAGTTAAAGACATATTTAACTCAGAGATGTGACAGGACATCCAGGGTTCTCTCTTTATCTTGGAGGGTTTTTGGAAGTCTAAACATGACAATCCTTTTAATGGTTTATGGTCTAAAACTGATCACATCTGAACTTTTGGAAAATTAATGTATTTTTGCTATGTTTTAAGTTGGCCAATGTATTAATGCAATATGATGGCCTCAAAATAACAATCGTATAAACACCAAGCAATACAAAATCACCTATACAAAATATCTACTGATCAATGGGTTATTAAAGGGGGTTTTCTCATAAACAATATTCTTTCCTTATCCACAGGATAGCAAGTCCCCCATGTCTGACTTCTGGCATTAGCTCATCCTGATGCCGGAAGTCCCACAAAAGTCAATGAAACACAAAGAAAGTTTTGGAACAAGAGAATAAATGATGTGAAAATCCCTGAAATGTAGTGATTAATGAGGATTCCACTTGATCTAACTTCAAATGATGCTGGGGGCAGCGACATGTTAACTTGTGAGTATTATTAAGTCCAATGTTGTCCATTATTAAGTCCATAATGTATCCTATGGGACACATTTAGTTACCTGTTCGGAGGAGTTCCCGAAAGTCCATTGTCCTATGATAATGCACATCTGCCACGATTCACTGAGATTGTGTGCCCGATGTCCTGCATGTGTCACTTCCCCGCTCAGGTCCGCTGCAGTTCACCTTCTTCTTCCTGGTGTACGTAAGTGCACTGGTTGCAACACAATTTGATTCTTAAATTCAGTGCTCAGTCCAAATCAGTTGGATCGTCCGCTGGCACGCCCCCCGATTTCTGTCACATGAAAGCCAGCGGCGCTGCGCCAAAATCTGTTCGCGTGCAACACAATCCCCTTCTAAATACCTGTCCCAGCTGCACAAATCCCGAATACCATGAACAGTCCGACGGAAATGCGATCCGCGGACCCTTAGTAAATAAGCCCCTATGTATAATTTCAGGCAGGTAAGTGATGCACATGTACCCAGTAGACCAAATAAATCAGAGAACGGGGCTTATTTTTGTCAGGTTTTCGGGGATCGCGCCGCTGGGACAGGCATTTAGAAGGGGATTGTGTCGCAAATGGATTTTGGCGGGACGTCGAACGATCCGAGTGATTCGGACTAATTGGGGGATTTAACATTTAAATTGTGTCGCAAGATCAACACTTACATGCACCGGGAAGAAGAAGGTAAACTCCAGCGGACCTGAGCAGGGAAGCTACACATGCAGGATATCAGGCGCACAATCTTCTTGAATCGCGCCAGATGTACATGCCAGTCAGACCACAGAACCTTCACTAAAGCCATCAAGTCCCAAATACAAGTGATGGACAGTGGATGCACCTGAACTCTGACCACTTCACCTTAAGGCTTCTTAACAGCTCAGCATATTGAAGAAATTTCATCATTCTGCACTAAATGATCATTTTAATGTTAAAATCCTTGACCTTATGGGGTGTCCCCCATCATCGGACCTGACACTAAAGAATGGAGGATGTGCACCATTTTATACACAATGGGGCACATTTACTAAGGGCCGAGCGCCAGCTTTCTGTCGGACTTTGCACGTTCTTTTTAGTGCAAACTGCTTGCACAGGTATTTAAGAAGTGTCCGTGACACATTTGTGACGCACGTGACCCTTTTGTGGCGCAGCTGCACTAGTCACCGGAAGAGCGTTCCGGTGTTTAGGCCAACCATGCGGCAGATTTAACAAGTCCGACAGAATTGTGTCACACGCCCTATTTTAAAGGAGCACCAAAAAAAATGGTGCATTCTGTCAGAGCTGTGCTGGGGGAGCCAGATGGCAGTATCAGGACTAGCTAGGGTCATGTCAGGAGAAAGAGACAGAAAATTTGGGTACACAAAAGACAATCAGAAAATGGGCATCAGGAAACAAGAAGCAAGACATTGGGGGTCATTTACTAAGGGCCCGATTCACGTTTTCCCGACGTGTTACCCGAATATTTACGATTTGCGCCGATTTCCCCAGAATTGCCCTGGGATTTTGGCGCACGCGATCGGATTGTGGCGCATCGGCGCTGGCATGCACGCGACGGAAATCGCGGGCGTGGCCGGACGAAAACCCAACGGATTCGGAAAAACCGCCGCATTTAAAAAAAGAAAAGTGTCGCGGAGCTTGCACTTACGTTCACTTGGAATAGGCCGGTGAACTTGAGTGCATTCCGATGCTCTTCAGCACAGCAGCGCCACCTGGTGGACGTCGGAGGAACTGCCTTAATGAATCCCGGCCGGACCCAAATCCACCACAGAGAACGCGCCGCTGGATCGCGAATGGACCGGGTAAGTAAATCTGCCCCAATGGCTCAGGCACCTTTCAATTGGGGAAGTGCAGCCAAGGATTGGCCAGGGACAGTTTATCACAGGGTACACTGGCCCTTTAAATTCCAATGATGTGTTGTGTGCTCGCAGTAGGGGGCAGTAGAGGGCTGCGCGGAAGAGAGCATGCTCACAAGCTGCTGGCTTTACAAAGTGTACTACCTATCTATACGAGTGGCGATAAGGATAATAGAAATGGTGCCACTGCTGGTACCCAACTCATCGTGACCAATGAAATAAGTCATGTGAAGCACGGTGCTATAAAACTCCCTCAGAGGGCAAGTAACTGGCCATGGAAAACACGTGAAGCGGTGAAGTGCTTGCGATTACTTGCTGAATCCGGCTTGTGTTCTTTGCAAATTAATGCAGTAAAAACTGCTGGTGTATTGGCAGCGATTCCTATGTCTCCAAGTAACTGGCAAAAGTATGCTAAGATTTACAAGACAGCTCGATGGTGCGCTCCACGACTAATTGTTATTTTATTCATAGCCGGGACCCTATCGACATTCCTGTAATGATTACTTTGATTTAGCTGAGATTTCATATTTTTACTAAATGTTAATATTGTAGCTGAGGATTCTTTCATGCCCTGGGCATCCTCTAAAGTAGAAGTGCTTCTTCTATGCAACATCAGGAATATTTTACTTCATATATTGTAGATCTTTATGGTAAAAGAGGATAGATTGTCATTGTGACAGGTCTCTTAAATAAAATCTACCATCAACATCCATCAAGATAAACCAGGGACACTTACTCATAGATCCAGGCACCGTTACTGTGGTAATCTTCTTATCTTTGTTATCTATCCTTCTAAAATCATGCTAATGAGCCAGAAGGGCTCCTGGCGGTGTTAGCTGAGCCCCTCCGTGCTGTAGATTTAAAGGCCGTTACACTGTTCTCCCCCCTCCCATTGTGTGCTGAACCTTCCTCTGCTGCAGTTAGATTACATCAGGCATAGAGTGTGCCTGATGCATGATGCATGCCAGTGCATGGTGGGGCTCTAGTAACACCTCCTTCAGTCTCATTAGTATAATTTTAAAAGTTGATTTTAAAAGGAAAGAGGTCATGAATAACAAAAAAAGAAGATTAAGTGCCCCTGGTTTTCCATGCTTGATTTTGATGGTAGATTTCCTTAAATCCTGATTTTTTTTTACATGATTTGATCTTTTTTGTTACCACCAGGACAAAAAGACCATCTTAATGGTTGCCAAATGTGGTTATAAAAAATAAAAACACAAAAAGTGAACTAGTTTGGTGGCATAGCTGCCTTGTAGGATGGATGTGCTCTTTGGAGATCAATAATACCCTTTAAAAAGAGGAATGATATTAACCTAAGCACAAACAAATTATTTTTTTACTGTCCCTTTTGTAGATTTCTAATTTGCTGATCTACCTACTAGTGCAGTGGTGGCGAACCTATGGCACTGGTGCCAGAGGCGGCACTCTGAGCCCTCTCTGTGGGCACCCAGGCCATCACCCCAGCATGAAGCTCACCAGACAGGACTCAAAGAATCTTCCTACAGAATCTTTCTATAATGATAGGGGAATTTGCCCTCCTCCTTTCAACTGCGTTGGTGTCTTTAGGAAGCTGAACGATTGAAAGTTGTCAAAGAACAACGAGAAATAAATTACTGCTTAAATTGCTGTGCTGGCACTTTGCTATAAATAAGTGGCTTTTGGTTGAAGTTTGGGCACTCAGGCTCTAAAAGGTTTGCCATCACTGTACTAGTGCATTGGTGAGAAATCACTTATCCTGTTTACTTGTATATTCTTTATCTGTAAGTTCTGCATAGTTAGAGAATCTATTATGGACCCTAAGATTCCCAGTTTGGATCTGGTACCTCGTAAAGTTGGATTTTGAATATAACAATCCCTAATTTTGTCTGAATGGGAATATACTAATAATACCAGGTTTCTTTATTATGGTACACATCTATACCAAAGACACTTCAGGGTGGTTTATCCTCTTAGGTTGGTTCCATACTAATAATCAGAATAAGTCTATATTCACACTAACGTGTGGCCGCCATAACGTAGTACGGCGGACACGCGTCGGGGGTGGGGAGGAGGGGGTGAGTGCTGCTCACCCCCGCCCCTCTCCATAGTGGTATATGGTGCAGGGCGCCGTATTCCGGGTAAATATAGGACATGCTCTATGTTTCTCCCGGCTAAGGAACGGTACGGTACAGCGCCGTGAGCCCATTGCCGTCTACGGGGGACATATATAAGCCGTATATACGTCGGCCGTAGATAGGTCCCCCATACGGCAGTGTGAATTGGCCTAACAGGGTATTCAGGGTCTTCTTAATATATTTTGGATGTTAAAGGGAATTTACCAGCATAAATGTGTGTGTGATGTTACTAGCAGACAGACAATGAAAAATTGATATATATTCCAGTATTGAAGCTGGACCTGGAGCACTGGGGGAACCTCCTCACACTGCTGTGTTCAGCCTCTGCATTCAAACCCTTCCCCTACCCCTGTTGTTGCTGTTACTCACAGAGCAGAGCTGTGAGATCACACACAGCAATGCACCAAAGTACACTCCTGGAATATAAATCTGTTTTTTCACAGTCCTGCTGCTACTAACCACTCATGCAAAGATATGGATACAACCTAACACTGTCTGCAGCTTTGTGTGGTCAAAATCACTGCTAGACTCACTTTAGGTTTGTAGCACAGATTTATTTTTTTATTATTTAATATAATTTATTTAATGTTTCTTTTAAAATTTCTATATGAAGGATTGTTTTTTGCAGGACCCATTGTATTTTTTTAATGGCGCCTTCCTTATGTACATATAATCAATTGATTAGCTTTTATTATTCTGTATTGATGAAACTAAATACAAAGAATGAATGAACCTTCCCACTATACGTATAGAAGCTCCATAAAAGGTTCCTCATTGAACATGGCCCTTACATACAATGTAGATGAGACCATGTACTGTAACTCAGACACACGGTGTAATCAATATCTCATTATTTCACCCTCTTAAGACTTTTCATGGTAATATAAACGGTACTTCAAAGAATACTCATTCTGCTCCACCTAGAAAAGAATTCCTGAAATATTCATCAGGCTTATTGATGTTTTCTGGATCCACATATAATGTCGTATTGAAACTTTCTAGAGTTCATTATTCTGTGTTGCCACATAGATCTTTTCTTCTGAGCATGAGACCAAATTGAAGGTAATTTGCCCCAAATTAAAGGTTACAATCTCAGCATTTTCATCCTTTTTAGAATAAAACTTTTCATACATAATGGTATTATTTAGCTTGTATACTGAATATTCTAACAGTTTTTCCCACCGTTGTCCTGGATTGATCACAAATCTGAGGAGTTTTTCTGCAGCCATAAAGTCGCATGTCCTTGATTGTGGCAAATCTGTGCCAAAAATTGGTGCAATCACAGACATAAGACTAGCATTATCCCACTAACCATAAGCCTCTAGCTCTAAGCCTACTTACCATAGTCAATGAACCCAATACTACTAACCCAAAGCCCACTAACCAGAGGCGTTTCTTGGGGTGTTAAAAGATCCGGGGCACAGGCCCCCATTAATGTCCTCTCCATCAATAGCATGTGCATGTTAAAAACACAGGTACTTTCAATTGAGGTATACAACAGGTGAAGGCACCTGCTCCATCTACTCATCTACTCCGGACACCACCCCCACCAAGAGTGAGGGTGACACTTTGGTTTAGTGACAGACATTTTATTTTTCTTTTAAGGCTGCATTCACACGACTGTATGAGGGACGTATGTACAAGCGCTAGCTTGCGGCCGTACATATGTCCCCCATAGACGGCAATGGGCGCACGGAGCGATATGTCCTATCTTTCCCCCTGTGCACGGCCCGTATGCCATGCTAGTCTATGGAGAGGGGAGGGGTCACACCTCATCTTCTCCATCGCGACGGAGGTATGCCTGCACGGCTACGGCCCGGAGGACATATGCTCGTGTCAGTCTAGCTTTACAAATACAGTCCACGCTGCCCCGATGCCGCCCTTTTGCAGTGCCTAGTAGTAAATCCAGACCTGGCTGTATAATCATATCTGTGCCTCTATTAGCCTACTTCTCAACTTCTCTTTTACTTTTAGAGATGAAAAAACACATAACAGTCACTTAAAAGAGTTTCTGCAGTCCCTTCATTTTAGTGTACGGCCTGTGTCTCCTTCAGTCTCCTTTCAGTAATTTGTTAAGGTGCTTGGAGTTGAACGACTGCCAATCTACTATTGATGACCAACCTAAGGAAAGATCTGATAATCCCCAATTTTTCTAGTGTAACCCCTGACGGCTCCTATAAATGATATAGGGGTAAGGTTGATTTTGCTTGTATCTGCATTTTTTCCAAACATTACAAAACTATAGAGGGACATGTGTCTTTTTTCAACCTTATAAACTGCATAACTATGTGTAGAAAGAGTCTAAAGCTCTATAATTTGTCCATAAGATCATTGCATGAAATACTCATATGATTCCTAGGTTCTGGTTTTTGGCTGTTTTTGGATTGCTGAGAGTGAATTGTATTTGAAAGGATGAGACATCATTTTTCATCTTATATATTGAGATTTTTTTCGGTTCTAAAGTCTGAGATATCTGTCAAAGAAACCGTATTGCAAAACCATTTACTCTAGTATGAAATGAAATATTACATCCTGATGAATATTTATGTATCCTCCAAAATGGCCTATAATTCAATAAATCATTCTTTAATTATAGTCATTTCACAATTTAATGAACACAGTTGAAAAGATTAATGAAAACTCTTATTAAAAAAAAAAAACTCTAATCTTTGTGCCTATAGCAACCAATCAGAGCACAGCTATAATCTTATTAGAGGAGAATATGTAATGTAGGCTCGGCTGTAATTGGTTGCTGTGGGCAGCAAAAGACAATCGTTCTTTTAGACACTTTCATAAATCTACATGGTAGAACCACTCGGGCTGAGCAGCGTGACAATCTGGGTAGAAGAGAGCGGCAATATCCAGCGCTACCTGCAGGATTAAAAAAAGCAAAGAACATCAAATTACAAAGTTTTACAAAGCTTTTTTGTGACTATATATCAGTGTAGTTTAACAAAACTTTTCCGGGGACCAGAAAGTGAGAGAGAGAGGGGAGTTTCTTCCATGGGGGTAATTTCACAGACCCTATACAAGCTCCAAGGCAGTTTGGGATTAATATATGATACGTAATTGGGGTAATTAATGCAGGGAACATGGAATTACACAATAATTAACTTTCGAGTGCCTGGCATTTATTGTGGTTAAGCCTGTTACCCTATTACAGGCGATCCCCTACTTAAGGACACCCGACTTACAGACAACCCATAGTTAACAGACGGACCTCTCTGACCTCTGGTGAAGCTTTCTGAATGTTTTTCTATAGTCTCAGACTGCAATAATCAGCTGTAAGGTGTCTGTAATGAAGCTTTATTGATAATCCTTGGTCCCATTACAGCAAAAAATCTTTAAACTCCAATTGTCACTGGGGCCAAATTTTTTTTTTGTCTGGATCTACAATTATAAAATATACAGTTTTGACTTACATACAAATTCAACTTAAGAACAAACCTCCGGACCATATCTTGTACGTAACCTGCCTGTATGTAACTTGAGGTCGCGTTCACACATTGGGGGAGATCTATTGATGTGTCTCTCTTTAGACCAGTGTATAGTATGACTAGACCATTCTCTGCTGCACCAGATTAATCCCCGTGTCTGATGCTGGATGATTAATCCGGTGCAGTATAAGACTGGTCATTGGTACTTTGCACCTCCTATTAGTTGGTCCCATTTGCTGCACCACAATATTGAATTTTGTGGTGCACAGACTGAACTTTCTGGTGCACACACTATTGCATGTGAGGTCATGCCCCTGTTTTACGTGCTCCTTTTTCGAACGAGTCAGAAAACTGTCTAAAAAATGTCTAAACCCTAAACCCTAAAATGTGGTGCATGACAGGATCCGTTCTTCATTCAGCTGCTAGTGACTTATTCTTGCAATATGCAAACGAGTCGAGGAACAACTGATCTTGAAGGGGCTTCTATGATGTACTCAAGAGCCCCTGAGACTCATTTTCATATTTTTAAAACCCCTTTTTGCGAAAAATAAGTCATTAAATAAAGCTAAATGAAGAATGGATCCTGTTTTAGGGGGCAAACACGCACCTGTAAGAATGCTATGGTTAAAACTACTGAATCTATCCGGTTGATTTCCTTTAACACATCTGTATACGGGAGTAGCTCCTCCCCTTGCAGCTTTAACTGTTCTCCTAACGTGTCTCAAATGCCACGTGTGGATATGGCCTCATGGTGGTTCAATGAACTCAAGAATCCAGGATATTGGGGCAATTTTGGCAATGCAGGTTATGATGATCTGACTTTGTGTCTTCCTTTAATCTCCTGAAGTTTTGCTTGTAGGGTACTGGGCAGTGGTGCAGGAGAATCCCAGGGGCAGTAGATGATGAATTACTCACCTGCTAATGTCCCCAATATGTCCAGTAGGGTACTGTCCACTTCTGCGGGCGAGGTTGAAGATGGAGACAGTGTTCCATGGCTACTTCCTTTGATTCAACAAAATCAAAATCCTATTTACATTTTTGGTAGTTCTGGTCCTTCCATGGTCCGGTCAAGTTTTGTTGTTTTTGAATAAAGTCCAGAATTGTTCTACATTGTGTAAGAGGATGATTTGATTTTGTGCAGAAGTAAAAATTAAACATTTCTAGAGAACATACAATACAGAATATCCAATATAGAGGGAAGGAAAATGCCCAAATATCACAGCTACAAAACATCAGTAAAACAGCGGACATTTGTGTGAACTCCAGACTGGACCAAGTCAGATGGAATATCCTGTAATTTGTTGATTTTCCTATATTCAGGTTCTTTGGTGTTTTTACTGTGTGTCCTATATTTACCTTGCTAATTAGTAAAGTTTCTTTCTTTTTCTCACTAGTCACGGAATAGCATGCAGCAGGGCGATATGGACGGAGCCCGAAGATTGGGGCGTCTGGCCAGACTACTGAGTGTTGTATCTATCCTGCTGGGAATTGTCATCATCATCCTCTTCATCCTCAGTTTTACAGGTCAGTTTTACGGTTTTATATAATTCCTTTTCTCTTTCTATACGCACAAACTTATAGAACATATCGTTAGGTTCTGAAGCTGCCAAAGTGAATGCAGGTCCACAAGTGCAAGACAACACGATTGCTTCTGGTATATATATCGCTATGGCACATGTACCCTCAGTCTCTTCTCGATAAATATAGAAAGCATTGATTGATTGATTATCATTTACAGGCAACTTTCATGCAATGTCATTTAACAAAATATTAAAAACAGATGCAAATCTTGCAACCAGGGCCGGCGCCAGCACTGGGCGCCCAGAGATCTTGGGGGGCCCACAAGGCTGTACATAAGGAATCCATGGGGGTGAAGGGGGCTGTATCTAATGAATCCTTAGGGTGTGAGTGAGCTTTATATAAAATAACCATATGGGGGCTGATGAATATGATAAAGTAGGGAATATTTTAGGGAACAGGAGACTGTTTATGTTTCTGAATTTTTAATGCCCCCATTTGAGTTTACTGCAAAGGGGCCCACTGAGGCTCTGTTGCCCAGGGGCCTACTAAATCCTGGAGCCGACCCTTACTGCAACTATTGCAGTTTCATTCTTTTACCATTGAATCACCAAATTGCTTTGAGAAGTCACATCCGATACCTTTACCTTGAGTACTTTGGTAATTGCATCTTAGCTTCTAATTTTTTATGCTTTTATCAACACGGGTCCAATATGCCCTGGAATATGGTGGTTGTTAAAGGGGCTTTGTCATTAAAGGGGTTGTGTCATTATCAGATGTTGGATCCTCCACAATTGGTAGAATTCCCATATCAGCTCCATAGCAGAGGGACTTCTGGATCTCGGTGGCGCTGTATGCCAATCCAAAAGTCAATAGAGCACAGAACGGAGCTCCAACCTGTGTAACTTTGACATTGAGGGGACATCTGGTCTTTTAGCTGGACGGACTGATATACTTGTGGCCCCTCGTTCTACCAGTTACTGGGGGTTCAACAGCTGAGATTCCCATGTGATCTAATATTTTCCCCCTATACTGTCGATAGGAGATACATGTAGTTAAATGACACTACAAGGCACATGCTAGACCACAGCTATATTTAATCATTGGACCAGTTTTTATTGTTGGTTGAAGGTTAATGGATAGACTACTACCAATATTTCATGGATGGATGATGATTTGCAGACTTGGAGTCACCCCTTTAAACCAGAACATCTGTAGGATAAAATTGCATGTAGGGTGAGGTCCTATGGATGAGGGGGCTGTACTGCTTCTGTTATACTGGCAGACATGCATGATATAACACTGTCTAATCCCCAATCCATGACAGTTGTTTCTCAGAATCACATGCTGCAATAAAACCAATCCAGATCCTTTAGACGTGAGACTAATGCGTTCAGCTTAATGCTTTCTTCAATCATTTCTCTGCTCTAATTACCATTGCTTACTTCTCTTCTAGTTCTCCACTAAGATTCGCTGATGATCTGGGGCTCAGACGGAGATCCAGAAATGGCCTGCCTTATCGTTTCCTTCAGTTTTTAACCTCTTCATTGCAAAAAGGCCCTTCTATTTTGGAGGCTGGCTGGAGGAAAGAACAGGCCCAACTCTTCCCAAGGTCCAAGGGATTGCATGCAGCACTTTACACGCCCTTGGGGATTGAGAGAGATGCAGGAGAACAGCACAAAATGAGAGGGACTTGCAAAAGGGGTAACAGAGAGATGCCTTGAGGTTGCCCTCCTATCATAATAACCTACAGACGGACAACTTATGGAGGGGCATCTGGGGACTGGCAATCAGGTGATAGCACAACTCCTTTTTTATTTACAGCTTTTGTATCAAAGGAATGAAAGCTATTGTCTGTATTAATAATAAAGCTGAAAACTGCCATAAATAGGGTATGCGATTAGGAAAGAACTTGACACTGCACCGGGCTGTGTGACCTCCCCCTGTTTTGGATGATGCTGCTTCCTCGCTGACAAAATGGAACAGGACTTGTATTCTCTTTTTTAGCATTTTTCATGGGTTGTTTGAAAATACAACATATACAGAAAACTGCGGCTCAACATCTGCATGGTTGCTTGTCCTCCTCGATCAAAGCACCTCTTCTCCTTTGCTTGCAGCAGACTGGCGCTGTGATATTCATACAAGTCAGGGGGTTATTGACACGGGTTGACTTCTACAAAGAGCGTACTTTAGCATTTGTAGGAAATGACCCAGATATATGCAGTAGCTATATATAGCGAGGGCTGCCATTTACTGTCCAAAAATTCTGTCCACATCATAAGACGCTCAAATGCAAAGCATCGAGAGACACATCTTAGGAGACAAGAACGCGATCACAAAATGTATGAGGGTACAGACAGTCCATGGGGGTTATTTATCTGTATTTTTCTTCCTTTTTCTGTCTCTTTTGTGACTTTTTTTTGCGCTTTTTTTGGGGACATTTTGAAATGTCTGTCTGAATTTGTTTTTCATCAGTAAGACACATTTATCTTCTATTCCAGGCGTGCTAAATTTCGCGAATGACATTTATCATTTCAAATTGTATAAAATTAGAGACACTTTTTGGCGCAAAAAGAAAAGTGAGATTGATAAATTACCAAAGTAGAAGATGGAAACAAGCCAAAACAAACAGAGATAAGATAACTGACCCGCCATGAGTTTTACCACTATCTAGCCTCCTCAATTTATTAGACGATCCAACCCAAAAATTTAAGGGAGGATCTCTGGTTATGTTAATTGTTGATATTAAAAGCTACACAGCCTACTAACGACTAAACTTCTGGAAAACAAGTGTACCTGTCACTTATGTGTCACCAGTGATAATCACATGGATTTCTAATACCTCCATTATCAAGATCATATCCATAAGCTTCCATAAGACCACCAAATTGCTATGAGACATCAATATCTGTTCATTTCATAGCATAATAACTCAAGAACTTGGATACTCCATATTAGTTGCTACAGATTTGCACTCAGTCCAGTATAATATTCATCACCCTTACATGTTATATCAGAATCTATAGAACTTTACACTTCTAGGGGGTCATAATGTGGGTTACTCCTATGTTGGGTTACTAATGCCATCTAAAATCAACATTGCCAGGAAGGCCATTAAAGCCAGTGTAAGCTATACATTCTCTTTAATGACTTTTTAATGAGCAAAATACATTTAGCTCTAAACAATAACATTTCAAAAAGTTCTAAATATTTTATTAAAGTATCGTTTAGGTTCTAATGTATCCTGTAGCGCTGCAGTTGACACATAAAGGTGGTGGAGCTCATATATTAGGAAGAACATATTCTCAAACCACCTCAATGGATATAATTCTATATACGTAACAACCAAATAAGAAGTAGCAGATTTTGTTCTTCTGCCGGCCACAGAACAGGCCACATTATAAGGGTTTATTCAAACATGTGAAATATGGTCGTTAACTTAAAACTGCCTGCAGTCAAAAATGATGCAAGGAGTCCCTGCGCTTTATATGAACAACTGTCTTGCAATGTGATCCTGTTGTAGTACATGTATATAGAGATAAATCAGCACTCCAATATTCATCTATGTAGTCCAAAATAATGTTTTGGGTGCACCCGGCCATGGGTCCATGTTGGTTGGACCCCCAATCCACAAAAATTGAAAAAGCAGCAGCACTCTTCATGCATCCATCAAAGTAAAATAAAATTATTGCAACGTTTCGACATCACATCTTTAGCAAGCTGTTGTAGTACATGACAGTAGTCTTGCAGGGGTACAGGGACTCCTTGCATCATCTATGACTCTGATGCTTGGAGCCATAGTGTACACTGTTTGGGCAGTTTTAATATTTTGCACCTACATTTAAGATATCATAGTAAGATGATGAGTAATACTCATAAGCCAATATGCAGTTAATCACCATTTCTGTCCTCATCACTGGATACTAATTGTATTTTTGACATTCTCAGTGTAAATCTTCCAGGATGCATAATTTATAGTAACATACTCTGAGCTGAAAACCACTTAAAAGCTCAAACAGCGTGGGCAAAGCTAAACACTCTAAGTTCTACAAAAGTAATGTATGCTTAATAACATAATCCAATTTCCTGGCTAAGCCACAAAGTCGTGTGAGCTGAGTCAGTCTGACATTACAGTATTTTACATATACTGTATGTGATCTCATTATGTGAAGATTCTACCTTGTACTTGATGAGCAGGTACAATAATGGGGAATGGAACTCATGTTGTTTGCTAAGGATTGCCCCAAAAATGTCATAAAAGATTTGTGTTTGGATTGTATGAGTTACATATGTGTTATAACAGTGTTGTGAACCCTTCAGGACTAGTGCGACAATAAATACGGTATATCCCACCCTTAATATCTGTTGGATAGAACCTAAAGATGTTTGTCCCCAATACAAAATCTGTACCAAGACCCCATATATAATGTATTGTTATTAGTTCTGGTCCATTTATATGGGAAAGAGACACCTTAGGGGTCCGTACGGATCCTGGTGCCTGGTGGTCACCCCCGCCCCTAATGGTGATGTCAAAGAGTTTCAACATGTATTTCCCCCAGGTGACAGAAGGACAATTATTAATTTAAGCTTAAACTATGTTGTACGTTCAAATATTGCATCTTATAACTAATACCGTAATAGTGAGGTTCAGATGTGAAACATTAATTGTCCACCTTAATCCCTAATGTTCTAATTAACACATGGAAATGGTAATAGCTAACAAGCAGCTCATTGCTCTGTCCTTAAAAAATATGTGTAAATCTCACCTACCCCTAGATGACCATCTACTTCCCATAACCGGTACCTGGTGGTTACATTTAGTAAGAATTAGTGCTGGATGACTATACTCTTCTATGTAGCTCATTTCTATCTCTGTTCTTTCTTACTGATTTTTACTATTATTATTTGTGGAAGAGATGGATTCTGGATAAATGCAATGATTTATATTTATATGGAGAAGCATTTGGTGTTTATTACAAAAAAATAATCATCGTAAAAATTAACTTGAAGGGGTCGTCTTGAAATTGGTCCCTGGAGGTATAAAAATAACAAAGAGCAAATATCCTCACCCTCCCCGGCTCTCTGATTCTGCATGGCACCACATGTCACCCCCAGTCTCACCGGTAATGTCACCTCCATATTACACACAACAGCTACAGCCTACAGCTGCTGCTGTAGCGGGTGTATGGTTAGCAACTTTGCGTCAGCATTGTATGTGTACAGAGGCTGGGGGTGACCTGAGAGAGCACCCGAAAGGTGGAGTATATATATGTTCTTTGTTATATATATACCCCTATGATCCTATATATAAAACCCCCTAATCACAGACAGCCCCTTTTATATCAGAAAAGATTAGTACAGGATAGAAAGAACATGACTGTTCCCTTCCTTAAACAGTGTCACTCTTGTCTACAGGCTGTGTGTACAATTGTAGATCTGTTCCCTTTTATAGAACTAAACTACAGCACTAAATACAACCCACAGACGGACAAGATAACATTTCTGTCATAATAAAAAAAAAAGAAGTAGTCGTGTTTTTCTAATCCTGGACAACCCCTTTAAATTTATCACCATCATAAGATTGCTGTAATACTGAAAGTTGTCTACTCTGATGTTCGTATGTTCTTTTCATTCCTATGTTGTTGCAGAATGTTGCCAAATTTGAAGTGTACATTGTTCTGTCCTCCATGCAATGTGTGATACATTGAAAAGTTCTAGAATGTAGCAGAAGCTCGGAGACACAGCGTACAAGATACATGTCCCGTCTGTTGTAGATGCAATGCCCTGTTCAGTAACTCCTATAATCCCTGTCATCAGCAACTTTTTTTTTCTTGCTGATTAGAGGAGACACTTAATGGAGACATAGCAGGAAAGTATTTATGATGAAATGCGGTGCAATGCAGGTAGGGCACAATGCCATGAGACTAGAAGCTACGTGGCTGTGCTCCAACCCTCGCTAAGAAGTGGCATGGCCATTAAGCATTTGCATAAAACCCCCCCACAATTCTCCTCTAGCGTTCACAGCTGACCTTCCCCGGATATTGAGGTCCTTCCTAGAGTCTTATATCACTCAATCAACAAACAGTAGCATGCAGAAATCCCACACTGACTCCCTCTTGCCAAAAAGACAAGGGCATGTTATTAGGAATATATATACAGACATGTAGGGGAGGAGGTGAGGGATTGAATGCATTCCATTTTGTATTTTTGGCATGAACGAAATAAAGTTTGACAATGCATGGGCCACTGGTCTTGGGTCTTATCTGTTTTTTGTTTTTTTGCACACCCATAGGGTGACAGCGGTAAAAAGCTTGATTTGGCCTTTATTTATGAGATACTTCTGCAGGATGGTCTTGGCAGCTTCGCCAAGGAGAGAATGTGCATCGGGATGGAACGCGCTGGATGCCGGCCAGACTTCCAGTATATCCATGGTGAAAAATGAGATGAAACAAAGAGCAGGTTGAGCTCACGGAAGGGGAACATTTATCAAGCTGGGTTTCCTGAGTATTAGTCCTCGCACCTCAGGTGGCATCCAATTTCACAGAGAACTCTGACCATAAGGAAGCTTATGTTACAAAAACGGAACATAAAATTTTGTGTAAAACCTTACAGCCTGGCCTTCATTGTTACAGATCTACAGAAGATGTCAATGGGGAGTATTTAACATGCCTTATACGCAAATTTTCTAGTGGATAAGGCATGTAAAAAGCCACATTTATGACATATTTGTCGGTTTTCTGACCCCGAAAACCCTTTGGGTGACGCCACGAATGCCCTGTTCCGGCGTATTTACTATAACCTATAGCTGTAGACTATAACCGAAATCTCATGTCTAACCTGGCTGAGATTGATTTCCAGTGAACATCCAGTGTACAGTGCAACGGCAGGGGGTTTATTAACACACTGGGGCACATTTACTAAGGGTCCGCACACCGCATTTCCGCTGAGTTTCCCGACTATTACCGATTTGCGCCGCATTTAACAGGGGTTTTTGACCCACGATCGCACCAACTTTCATGCCACACAAATCGGGGGGCGGGCCGTCGGACAACCTGACTGATTCTGACTAAGCGCGGGATTTAAAATTCAAATTGTGTCGCAAGACGTCCACTCACATACACCGGGAAGAAGACGGTGAACTCCGGCAGACCTCAGTGGGGAAGCGACACATGCAGGATATCGGGCGCACAAGCTTCGTGAATCGCGCCACACTTCATCCTCGTCGGACAACGCACCTCGGGATCGCGACAGGACCGGGTAAGTAAATGTGCCCCATTCTCTACAATATGATTTGTGTCTAGTAAAAGTGGGAGGTGGCTAAGAGGAGTAGTAAAGTGCACAAATTTTTGACAAATGTTTGCTTATTTGATATGGGGGTCTAATAGCAGTTTGGACCATATGAAGCTACAGACAGTGTTAGGTATCGTTCCTGGAGAGCTGTGTAACTATATCTTTGTGTCTGTTGTTAGTAGCAGCAGGACTGTGGAAAAAAATCAATTTATATTCACAGATTTTAGCTTCACTTGAAGCACCTTTGGAGTCTCCTCACCATGCTGTGATCTTTGATCTATGCATTCAAACTGCCCCTCCCCTCTGCTATAATATCTAACCAGAAGCCGCTACAGCAGTGACTGTTTTACAGTGTAACTATGATCCTGGGAATATACATGCATTTTTCACAATCCTGCTGCTACTAACAACACAGACAGACATATGATGAAACAGATCTCAAGGGCCCGTACATATCACTGTCTGAAACTTGCTATTGTCCTGCTGGACTTGATGTCTCATCATGCAAACATTAATACATTGTTAATTGCTTGCTGAATTGTTTAGTCTCTATTTTTTACATCAATATTAAGTTTAAATATTGTCAAATAGATCCAGGTAGTGACCAATGAAATATGTGAAATATGCCCCGGCATTACACCGTCTTTGCTGAATAGCTGCTATAAAAATGAGAAAATATAATACATGGGAGGTGACATAGACCAAAAACATAAAAAGATATTTACATCTGAGGGGTCGACTATGTGAAGAAGAATATCTGTATGGAGGTCCCACTTTACAATGTAAAAGATTGGCTTGGAGGCATCCAGCGCTTGCCATAGAGATATCTAATGAGTCTTCAAATACTTAATAATAAAGATAATAGAACCTCATTTATAAATGTTACAAGGGATCCAAACTATGAATTGAACAAACAAGTAAAGCATATCCTATTTATCTAAAGGTCTTCAATGGTTTTACATAAAATGTGCCTGATAAAAATGTACAGGATTACACTATAAAAGTGTCAGCTGAAAAAGGGAAGAGAAAGGAAGAGAAGGCACTAACTCAAAAAGCAAAGTAGTAATAAAAAAAGAGGGTGTAATACATCTTCTGCCCATAAAAAGTCCACATGCAGGGGGCCCCTTTAGGACAGGGGCCTTGGGCAAATGCCCTGTTTGCTGCCATCTAACGCCGACCCTGAATATTTGTTTCCATTCAGTGTTTTACAGAATGTACAAGCCAGAACTTAGAAATCATTACACATTTAAGTATGCTTCTTCCCCAAACTGAATGCACAATATAGAAAAGAAAAGTACAATGCAGATTTGTTTTTCTTGTCTATATAGTCAAAAAAACACCAAAATGACCCGTAAGCTCTTTTATTGTTTTATTAAATACTTACAACCCCAGCGCAACTTATAGCCAAATTCCACGCCATCAAGAGTCTGATTTTAATTCTGGCACAAACCTTCTCAAGATCCAACAGAATAATTAAGAAAGCCAGTACTAAAAGCCCATACTTAAAATACTAGAAATGAAAATAACAGGTTACACGCAGCACATAGCCTCCTGTTACCCCCGATGTCTGTTTGTATAGAGAGATTCAGCTGTGACACCGCCTCCATAGTGAGCGTACCTGCGACAGCCTATACAAACAGAGGCCATAGTAAAACTAAATAAATGAATCCCAGACAATCCCTTTAAGACTTATGCACAAAGCGCCCAATGGCCTAGAAAGTACAACTTTCATCTAGCGCTGAAGGATGGAAGAGCTGAATGCAATACTGACTTCTTCTGTTCTTGTGTCTTAGTGATTCGTGTGGGTTTCAGCACAAAACTTTGAAACAACATCTTTTATAAGACAAGATGAAATATTTTATTCTGATAGGAAAGGGTCAAAAAAACATGAAGACATTGCGGTTTATGGACTGACTGAAGGTCAAACATATTGGGGCACTTCTACTTACCTGTCCCGTTGCGATCCCCAGGGTGCGTTGTCCGACGAGGATTCGGAGCTGCCGCAATTCACTAAGATCGTGGAGTTCACCATCTTCTTCCCAGTCCATGTAAGTGCATGGCTTGCGACACAATTTTGAATGTTAAATCCCGCGCGTTGTTCAAATCCGTCGAATCGTTCGATGGCCCGCCCCCCGGATTTGTGTCGCGTGAAAGCCTGCGCCAATATGTCAAAATCTGATCACGTGCGCCAAAAAGCCCTTCTAAATGTGGCGCACTTCGGAAATCTTCGGATGTTCCGGCGATAGTGTGGTCTGCGGACCCTTAGTAAATGAGCCCCTATTGTTTTCTTTGGAGCTGTATGTACATATTGAACGTGAAGATGTTCAGGCAATTTGTCCTAGAAAACTCAAACCTGCATTACACTGAGGGTCTCCCAGAAGACGGCTGTCACAGTAATAGAGACACATGATGTCTTCTTTTCTGTGGTGGCTCTATAGAGATGTATTGTCTCAGGCAGCATTAAGGAGAGTCTCCTGGTAAGATTTTTTCTGAATTTTCAGAATAGAGAACAATAATAAAAAGCAGTAATAGCAAGTTTTTCTCTATCTCTTGATTTTATTTATTTGTTTATTTGATCGATCTTTTCTTGGCTTATTGTTATCCCTGTCTGTGCTCCCCTGAGATGCAAGTGCTTTGTGCTGGAAACAAGTGTCTGACTGTCAGAATATAAAGACTCTGATGCCTGATTTAAGAGGTTGTCCAGACACCTAAAAATTAAGCAGTCAATAGTCCCTTTTACAGTGTCATTTTAAAGTATATTTTTAACAAAATTACTTAAATTAATAGTGCCAATGATAATAGTAAAGGTTGGAATATACTTTTTAAATGAAATATGTTCCTGTGCCCTTCTTTTTTACCTGCCTTTCTTCTTGATTTTAGCAGTGTGTAGAAATCAGCTTTCCGTCCTGTACTCCAGTGACAGCTGATAATAATATATCTGAATAATAAGATAGATAAGAAGCAGATAAAGCTTCTATTGACTTTAGATCTTTATTCACAGTCACTGGATGGTCACTGTAAAGGGTCAATGGGTGAGGAGGGTTATAAAACAGACAAAATATGAAATGAATAAAGATACCAGATAATGGGATGAGTGCCGCCAGTGTGATTTAATTTATTTGAGAGAATACCTTGGTATCTTTTAGAGCTGTTTATCCCTAGAAGCTTCATTGAATGTCCTACCCTGTGTTGCCCTTTAATTTTAAGAAACAATGCCAACCTCTACAGTTTCCTTTTGGGTGATACAGTTACTAGAAGGATGTATCTCCTTATAGAGTTGAATCTTCAAGTTTTTAAGTATGGAAAGAGTTAATCTTTGACTTCCTTTCCTTATCTCTATGCCATCTATGCAACATCAAATTCATTGCTCACTACAGGAAAAAGTAGTAGCAAAAAAGGCATTGATAGGCTACTTCACTTAAAGGGGTATTCCAGGAATAAGCATGATTCATATACTAATGGGTACGTAAAATATAAGCTAATATGTAATTAGTTGTTATTTAAAGTTTTGCTCCCCTTAACAATAAATTCTGCTGACATACAGTATAATGGAGAATTAAAATGCTACTGGCTCTATAATCAGTCTGTTGGTTTCCTCCGCGCAGAGAAGACACAGGATAGAAGATGGCCGCTGGTCACATGTCTAGATCACATGTCCTGCACCTGCCTGGGCAGGTCATGTGATCACCATTAAGTTTGGCTGTAGTCAGTTGGTTGCAGTGCATCCAGTATGGCCAATCTTTTTGGTGATGGCAGTTACACATCAATACTATGATAACAGTGCAAGAAAGTCTGTTACATCATCACTGGGAGCAGAGCTTAAGAGGGAGGAGGAGTAACTAAGCACTAAAGGATCATGGGACTTGTAGTTTCCAGTGGTGGCCATCTTGGTGTGGCCATGCTTTGGAGAGGCCATAATATTTTCTGAATCAGAAAAACTAACTATTTAATCTCCATTTTATGTCAAATGACATTGACTTTTGTTACATTCATTTCTTTATAGCATTATGGGTTTTGCGTATCAGACATTCATATTCCCGGAATACCCCTTTAATGAATTAGATCACAGAGTTTACGAATATGACCTGTATAAGTCATTTTTTAAATATAAAATTTGATTCAATTTTTCAGTTTAGATTTAAGCAAGACCATTAATCTCCAATCATTGCTCCATTGTTAACTACTTAGAAAAAAAACATTTGTTTGTTTGTCGGTTGATCGGGAAAGTTACATTATCCTGAAAATAATTGTTTTTTGCCTCTCATCTACCTGTATGGGGATATATTATTACCACAAGAATTTATGTTTGCCCGTATAAAGACCTTGTAACCAATCATCAATTGAGCAGGAAAAACCAGTGGGTGAAGGAAGCAATCAAGGGAATAGTCAGAGAAAATGAGGTTACTTATGCATTATAATTTGTAATAATACATTTTTATAGTTATAAGGTTTTATTTAATTTAATTAATACTTGAAATGATATATTTTCACATACCTAGAGTAAGAATTGGTACATTTAACCACTCTGACTCTCACTCTGAAAATTGACCTAAATCCATGTACAGTACTTTGAAAGTGTGAAACATTCAGAGGAGAAAATTGGTCTTTGGGATTCGTCATGACCTGCACTAGTGAATTCTTGATACTAAAATCTTTCTCAAACTCTCTGTTATAGAATAAAACCTAAGTTTGGTACTTCAGCAGTTCATCTATAGCACAGGATGTAATGTGTTCCCCATGGAGAGAGAAAATCCACATTCACATCACTTCAGAATTTCAATGTCTCATTCAGTTCACAGCAAATACTCCAGACAGGAAAAGACTACATTTTCCTTGACAAAATAATCTCAGTGAATCTCGATGGATTTTATAGACAGAGAGCTAAATACAGGCCATGTGTCCATATCCCACGCCACCGGATAAAGGACATGGAAACCAACTTCCCCTCCTTTGCCAAAAACTAGTCCAAATATATATAGTAAACTATTTGCAGGCAGCATGTTATAGAGCAAGGAGGAGCTGAATCAATGTTAGATGGTGTCCTATCTGCAGGCAGTATGTTACGCGGATAGGACAAGGTGCACAGATTTTGCACAGTGTTCTATATGCAGGCAGCATGTTATAGAGCAGGAGGAGCTGAATCGATGTTAGATAATGTCCTATCTGCAGGCAGCATGTTTTTAAAGCAGGAAGAGCTGTACAGATTTTACATAGTGTCCTATCTACAGGCAGCATGTAATAAAGCCGGAGGAACTGAAGAGACAGCATGTTATAAAACAGGAGGGATGAGCATGCTGCCTATAAGTATGGAGAAATCTGCTCAGCTCCTTCTGCTCTATAACATGTTGTCGGCATACAGGACACTATGTACAGTCTGCTCAGCCCTAACTACTATATAAAATACTACTTGTATAAGGGATATTATGGGAATTCTGTTCAGCTACTCCTGCTATATAACATACTACTTGCATACAGGATACTATGGACAATCTGCTCAGCTCCTCCTGCTCTATAACATGTTGTCGGCAGACAGGATACTATGTACAATCTGCTAATCCCTTCCTACTATATAACATACTACTTGCATACAGGATACTATGGAGAATCTGTTCAGCCCCTCCTGCTTTATAACATACAGACTACAAACAAGTAGAATTTACGATTCATTTTCATTGACAGTTCAAAGAAATTTTTGTCTATGTCATTTTACATATTTTTCAGTGTTCCCATTGATTTACACCAAACAGCTTGCTAAGTTCTAGCTTAATGGACTTAATGGCTACATCAAGCTCTGAGCATATGGAAATTTTACCCTTCATTTGATCTTCTTAAAATTTACTCTATAACTGTATATACAGTACAGTCCAATCTCATCACATATTTAGACTGCAGTCTGACATCAAGCTGCTCACAACCAGATTACATTAAAGTTATGTACATAGGATTTTAACAAAACTAATTCACATGTTATAAGTGACCGGTGTCTGTATGTAAGCGACACCAGGCATCCTTGGAACTTCACAAGCAGCAGGATTGGTAAACGCAATTTCCAATTTCTATTTTCTTATATACTAAGTACTGGGATTTTTTTTTTAAAACCCCTTATTTTTTATAATTTCAGATGCCTACATCCATTAGGGGAGGGAAACTAAAAGCTCACCGCATAAAATGCATACATACAACAAAACTGTATGCTATAAGCTCTTGAGCTCCCCCTAGTGGCAACTGCAGGTGGACAGTTTGTGTAAAGGTGAATGGGTGACTTTGCATTGCGTTTTTAAAAGGAAAATTTCCTTTTGTTAATATATATATATATATTGTTAATATATTGGAAATTCCCTTAATGTTCATTGATGTTTTGCCTTCATCATTGATTTGGCTACAGGTAAAAAAGTAAAATTGGAAGCAACATATATATGAAAATTACAAAAGTATTGTTTTAAAAACTACAGGTCATAGTTTTACAATAGGTGAACAGTAGCATTCATAATTTTACAAACCTAAGGGAAAGAGTTTTTTTGCACTAATAACATTCATCCCCGATCCATAGCAATGACAAGATCAGAGATACCAAATTGCCTAATGCTTCACCACTGCCCCATGCACTTCACTGGGACTGTAGGAGATGGTCATTCCATTGGATCCATAGAAGTCAGAACGGACCAAGCATTCACATGGTGACTCCATGACACTTCCAGATCTCTGTGATCAGGGCTCCAGAATTTGCACCCACATTTCCTATCCTGCGAATAAGAGATAAGTATATATAGTAGGAAAACCCATATTAGCTGTAATTACTGGGGAAGCAAAGGAAATTAAAGGACATCTACCACCAGGATCAAGTATTGTAAACCAAGCACACTGATATACTGGTGTGTGCCCCCTCTGGCAGGATCTGCTCTTCTTTTAGCTTCTAATCCCCATGTTTTTTTTAAAAAAGGGGCTTTAAAAATTAAGCAAATGAGCCTGGGGGCTCCAGGCTCCATAGCTGTTACTGGAGCCCAGAGCCCCTCATAATTATGCAAATTATGTGCATAATTTTAAGAGTCATTTTTCTTCAGAACAATTGTATAAGAAGCTAAAATAAGAGCAGATCCTACCAGAGGGGGCACACACCAGTATGACAGTGTGCTTGGTTTGCAATACTTGATCATGGTGGTAGAATTCCTTAAATTGGAAACACTTTTCCACCATACTACTAAGCTAGATTCCACTTTTAGCGCCGTGGCTCAGTGATTAGCACTAAAGCCTTGCAGCGCTGGGGTCCTGGGTTCAAGTCCCATCCAGGTCAACATCTGCAAAGAGTTTGCATGTTCTCTCCATGTTTGCGTGGGTTTCCTCTGGGTCCTCCGGTTTCCTCCCACACTCCAAAACATACTGTTAGGTTGAGTAGATTGTGAGCCCCATTGGGGACAGGGACTGATTTGGGTCTGTGCAGTGCTGCGTAATCTGTGTGTGCTATATAAATAAAGGAATTATTATTATTATTATTGTGGTTGCATCTCTGCTACCAGGTTTGCCCTATACATTGAAAATACTGATAAGATTTCATATCTATATGTGTCCTCCTATAAAGCCAGATATACAATGCATCAGCACAGTGTAATGTCCTGTTACACACAACTTAACAATTATAAGAACTTGGTAGTTGGCGAAATCCATTACTTATTCATTGCCTTGGATCATGACTGTGCACAGGGATATAGAACAGGGTCTGGCTCCAGACAAGATATTAACTGTGTGATAGCGCACAATGAAATGACTGCAGCCGAAGCTTCAACTGCTGGGCATCTGGGACTGGCCCGGGTACCAACATGGCAGATACTGCAAGTGGCACTGCTTCCCTGTATTGTATAGGAAAGGGAAAGCAGCAGCCAGTGCTCAGGCCTGATGAATAATGTATAAAGCAGCCTGATGTGCTGATGAATAATACATGGGTGGGAAATGGCACTTGGTTCTCCTTCCTCCATCCAAGCATCATCCACTTATCCAGTGCAGGACAGGAACATATTTGTTTTTTTCATAACTACACTGTTGGAAGTGCATTATACTATAATAATGCAGCAAAACATTGGAAGTATTAAGTCCCGGAGTAGCTGGAAAATGCAATCTGGTCATGTCCTTACATTGAGGATCAATTATTGCTGAGGGCATCATATGTACTGGAATGTAGTATGGGTGACATGCTCTACATATACCATCATACATAGTTATAAAGATTATAAGATTATATACAAACTTTTATCAAGTTCAAACTAGTGAGGTCAATGCCAAGTACCAATATTAGGTAAAAATTCATTTTGGTCCACAAAATCATGTATATCTTAACAAATGTTCTATCTAGAAAAGTGGCATTCAAGTGGCATTGAATTTGCATTCAAGTTGGTGGGATGGAGCTTGCAGTACCTTTCCTGGCCACTACAGAGTTTATGGTGCTGTAAACTCTTCTTACACTGTGGCTCCCTGTTGATCTGACTGGCAGGGATGCCAAGAATTGGGCTCTTCACTGAACTGACTCTGAATATATGCTAGGAGTGGCTCAAACACTATAACAAATAAATAAAAAGTTTAAAGTCTTCTACTTTTTCGCTAATGGAGAACTAAGTTACGGAATTTGTCATGTTAATAATTCCTTTATTTATATAGTGCACACAGATTACACAGAGGTACACAGAGCTTGCCAAATCGGTCCCTGTCCCCAATGGGGCTCACAATCTAATCAACCTACCAGTATGTTTTGGAGTGTGGGAGGAAACCGGAGGACCCGGAGGAAGCCCACACAAACACGGAGAGAACATACAAACTCTTTTTATCATAAGTTTTTCTATCAAAACCCTTCTTTTTTGAGTAAACGAGTAATTTTTAATGTATATGCACCCATTTTATTTGGATAGAGTAATAGTTCAATAATACAACTCTTGTAGCAGGTGATGACCTTGAAGATCACATTACCACTGAATGAGCTCCCGTTTATTGTAATGACCAAGAGAGTGATTGTCATCATAAATAAATCACACAGTGAGGATGAAGGCAGCATATGATCGTTCTCAATAGATCAAAATTTAATTTGGGAGTATAGGAAAATTTAACACAAGCCAATATAAGTGAAATTATCTTACTACTATGTGATCTGAGTTAAATTGTGATTTTTGTATATCTAAAGTATTACTAAATCCTTGAAGCAATTTTTTTTTATTTCTGAAATTTAAAGAGCAGGTGATAATTGTAATGTTTTTAATATACTCATGAAAGAAGCTTCTATGTGCCTTTTTGGGCTGTTTCTTTCTCCTGCGGTGAGCAGTGTATCTGGAAGCCTTCCACTTCAGATGAGGATAAGGAGGCTAATGATTAACTCTTTTCACGCCTAGAAAATATATTTACCTTGGTGATTCAGCTCTATGAGGAGATTATACTATCCAGGGACTGTCTGTAAAGATTTAAGCCATCAGGAACGCTATCTTTGTGAAAACCTACTACAGGCGGTCCCCTACTTAAGGACACCTGACTTACAGACAACCCATAGTTACAGACAGACCCCTCTGACCTCTGGTGAAGCTTTCTGAATGCTTTACTATAGTCCCAGACTGCAATGATCAGCTGTAAGGTGTCTGTAATGAAACTTTATTGATAATCCTTGGTCCCATTACAGCAAAAAATGTTTAAACTCCAATTGTCACTGGGGTCAAAAATGTTTTTGTCTAGATCTACAATTATAAAATATACAGTTTTGACTTACATACAAATTCAACTTAAGAACAAACCTCTGGACCCTATCTTGTACGTAACCCAGGGACTGCATGTACTTACTTAGTCATCCTAGTACTGGCAGTGGCACTCCTCTTGATAATACCATCCCACAAGTGAGTCTTGATATTTCTGTTTTATGGTATATGTGTTTTTATGTGATTTTTTATATATGTGATGTTTTCTGTCAAATTGTTGTTTTGCGGATGTGACACTTTAAGTTCCCGTTTGGGATAATAAAGTATTATTATTATTATTATTATTATTATTATTATATTGACTGGCACGAAAATTAATGGTTGTAGTTGTAGAAACACCATATTCTCCACCCAGTCCCAATTCCAAATAAACCAAAGTAAGTTGATTTTTAGGGTATGGGAGAAAGGTTTGACAGATGGAGAGAACATTCAAACTTCATAAAATATTGTCCTTGATTGGATTAAAACCCAAGAACTCAGTACGTCACAAGAACAATTCTAACCGCTAAGCCACTGTGGTGCCCAGGATGTAATGGTTGAAAAGGGTTTTCTATGAATATGGAAAGCCAAACCCTGAGGGGGCCAAGGCCCAGGTACGAAAAAGAGAACACATACTTACCCGCCACTGTTCCCTCAATCTTGAAGATCCAGGGATTGGTCTGGGGTCTACTGAAATCATGGGACCCACTTCATCTAATCAGGGGCCACATCGAACAAGAAACGTCACTTCTGTGTTGTCCCCTGGTCTGGGGATGTCAGTAATTGGATGAAGCAGGTCCAGTGACCCCCAATGTAACTTCCAATTGGCAGAGGCCAGAAAATGTAAGTACTGGAGTGACACGGGAACTGGGAGCCGGAGTTGGGTGAGGCCCCTCACATGTGAGTGTGATGCTTCCAACTTGCATCAAACTCAATGCATGTACTGACTGGAACGTCAAAGCCAACCGGATGTGAACTGACATGCTGAGTTCAGTTCTGCCAATAGTAGCTGCAAGTGTGATGAAGTGTGAAGAGTTGGATGCATCACACTGAAAAAAAATACTGTATTTTTCGGACTATAATGCGCACCGGAGTATAAGGCTCACCAGCAATAAATGCCTGCTAAACGTCTATGTTCTTATATAAAGCGCACCATATTATAAGGCGCACCTGATTATAAGGATGAATGACCAGCAGGTGGCAGAACTGTGCACAGCTCAAGGCAGCTGTTGTCTGTAAGTACGGTTCATATATAAGGTGCACTGGACTATAAGGCGCACCTTGATTTCTGAGAAAATCAAAGGATTTTTTGTGCGCCTTATAGTCGGATAAATACGGTAATGTGGTTTAATTGGAATGGAAAACCCCTTTAACGGAATATTCTTAGGCTCTTCTGTAGAACAAGGCTCAAATTTTGAGTTATTTATAAAACCTGACAGAGAAAAGTTTTGGACACCCAATGGCGTTGGCCCAGAGGTGACTGTAACCTTTGTATCGAGTTTAGCTAAGATCCTGAACCAAGTTTTGATTACAGAGTCTGAAGAAAATTTTTTTTACATTGGAAGACAGAATTGTTATTGCACACAATGTTAAGAAGAAGAAAGTTTGCCGGGTTATGTACAGAATAGTTTCTTTAGGTTTGTTCTTAAGTAGAATTTGTATGTAAGTCAGAACTGTATATTTTATAATTGTAGCTACAGACAAAAATTTTTTCGGTCAAGTGACAATTGAATTTTAAAAAATTTTGTGCTGTCATGGGGACAAGGATTATCAATAAAGCTTCATTACAGACACCTTACAGCTGATCATTGCAGCCTGGGACTGTAGTAACATCCAGAGACTTTACCAGAGATCACAGGGGGCAGAGAGGTCGTCTGTAAGTTGGGTGTCCTTAAGTCGGGGACCATTTGTATATTTAATGTGTGGTTTCCTTAAGAGTGGTTTTAGTGCTGGACTGTGTTACAGTAATGTGCAATGAGCTGCCGCCGCCTTCAGCTTTCTCACTCGGAAATTCAATTGCCTACAGGGAATCCCTGCACAAGAAGGAATCATTGGAAACGTGGTCTGCATACAACTGCAGTCAGCACAAGTCTAGCCCAGTGATGGCATGTAACCACAGCCCCTGATTCAGCAGGACAGATCATTTTCCATCTCCACAGCCCCCGCAACCCACCATCCTGTCATCCAGACAAACAGTGTGTCAATGTCAGACAATGTGAGAAACACACTCCATCTATCCACCCATCCATCCATCTATCTCATATCTATCTATCTATCTATCTATCTATCTATCTCATATCTATCTATCTATCTATCTATCTATCTATCTATCTATCTATCTATCATCTATCTGTCATCTATCCATCTATCTATCTATCTATCTATCTATCTTCTACCTAATCTATCTGTAATATCTATCTATCTATCTATCTATCTATCTATCTATCTATCTATCCATCCATCTATCGATCTGTAATATCTGTCTCTAATGTATATTCATCTATCTATCTATCTATCTATCTATCTATCTATCTATCTATCTATCTCTAATATCGCTATCTCTAATATGTAAATAAAGAAATTATATTAATTAAGGCAGGCTTCGACAATGATAATTTTACAGCTTTTATACTTCCCCTATACAGCACAGACATAAGCGGGGGGATGATAATGTTTGCTTGTTTTTGGAGTGCCCATTGCCATTTGTACGCTGCGTGTTGTGCAACATACTTGTTATGTAAAAATAAAAAGAGATGTTTTCAACTCACCATGCATATTGTAGACTGATTCTATAAATTTGTACAGCCGGTGCCACACACGCTGTGTGTGGGGCCAGTCAGGATCCCACAAATCCAAAAGGTGAAGGTCCAGCATCCAGGCAAAAACAGTATCTTGATCGATAAACTCACTTTATTTAGAAAATAGTTTTAAAACATATAGTGACATCTTAAACATACTATTCGACGCTTTCGGCCCGCACCAGTCATGTCAGGAGGCATCATAAATAGTATTGTTATAGGACGTCACAATGTTTTTAAAACTTTTTTCGAATAAAGGGTTTTTTATTCATCAAGATACCACCCTACCCAACAACTACCCCAACTTAGTCCATTCCAGTCCCTTTCACACCCCCCACACCTGGATGCGCAACAGGTCAGGGTGACTTGTTTAAATAACAAAATACTACTCGAGAAGCCATGACAATTCCCCCAACAATGAGGTTTGGCTCCTTGTCAGCTCTGACACATTTCACTATTGTCAAGACGGCAAGTAGACATAAAAATGAGGAAAAATAATGACAATCAATTAAGAAACAGATTAGATGGTTTTCTCTCTCTCTGGTTTTTAATAAATATGGTACCGCAAACCAGACTGCATAGGAATAGTACTGAGTGGTCCCTTTTCAGGATTTCATGTGCTCCAAGATAAGATGATACCTTTAAAGGACAACCAAAGAACCTGCTATGGGGTATGAGGATTGCTTGAGGGCAGGGGTTGGGATCCGCCTGGTTCATCTGTGTGTTCTCTGTAGCTTGCTCTGGGAGATTGGGGCTGTACATTGGCTCCCTCCCCCCTGTGGGCCGCAGAGCACAGAAGTCACGCACCAGGCCCAGGAAAGGTAATACTCGTAAGTATTGGCCTTTGTTCTGGTGCTATATATTTATAGAACTTGGTTATGAGGCTTGTATAAAGGAATCTATCACCACCAGGATGTATTGTATTGTAACCAAGCACACTGACATACTGGTGGGTTGCCCCCTCTGGCATAAGATGCTCTTCTTCTTTGTAGCTTTTGTAGCTGTTTTTTTAAAGAAAAGAGGTTTAAAATTTATGCAGATTGAGCCTTCGGGCTCAACCTCCATGACATCTATGCTCTGGAGCCCCTGGTGCTTCATTTCCATAATTTGTGAAACCTTTTTATTGTAAAAACAAGGTCCTAATAAGCTAAAAGAAAAGTGGAACCTGCCAGAGGGGCACTCACCAGTAGTCACCTAGTGCTTGGTTTACAATCCTTCATCCTGGCGGTAATTTCCTTTAATTGTAAGTCTTGGGGCATTTTAAATATTGGAAGAGTTGATAGAGTAGTACATTTTTCATTGTGTCGCCGTGGTCCCCAGTAGAGAACCTGTTGTTAAAATTTTGGAATCCCACCCTCTGCATAAGGCCATTCTCATAATGTCATCATGGCAGTACAAACTTGGGTGGCCATGACCTCGAGCACCTTGAGATCCGCCATTTTCAAATGGCCATATTGTAATCCACTACTGATAGACTACAGGCATTTATCACTTCCTGGCAAAGTTTATCAGAGAACATGTTTACGTTAAATATATTTAATTTTTTAGGGGTAAATTATTTACTTTACTTCTCTCTGAAGTCCAGGGCATTGCCATAATTTTTACTTAGAAGTCATCATAATCTTTTTTCTTAGTAACTAATAATCATGTTTAACTGGAGAGGCAGGGCCCCTTGTAGACTTCTGAATGGGGTCCCCCTACCATCTGAGAAAATATAACATATTTACTACGTACTTACACATATATTAAATTTATGCTGTGTCTTGTGGAAGATGTGTCACTGTTTAATACACATTATACTTTATAATGTGCAGTGTAGTATGTATATAATGGTGCATTCCTCACCCTCATTCTTTATTATGTCAGGTCAAGAAGCCAGGGCCTCCTACAGACTGCGGGCCCCATAGCAGCTGCTTTGGCTGCTACACCGCTGTAGTGTGCCCCTGATTATAATGACATTTGCAGGGCAACCGCTGTGCAATCGCCTGGCTAAAACATCTTGTGGTGGAGGCCCCCCTTTAGCAAGTTGGTTGGGGCCCTGGGTGTGCACCCTGTGACCCCCCCCAATTCTTCTCCACTCCTGATCCACATCCCATTACAACCCTCACACTAATTTTTTTAGGTGGGACACTTTGGAACTGTAGTTTCACTACAACTGTAGAGGATGTCTTGCACTATATGTAGACTATATAAAATTTTGTGGCTAATAATAACCACTTATATAATTCATCTGTGAAGCTGGAATGGTGCACTAAAAATCTACAAAGTAGCCAACGGCTAAATGGAGCGGGTAAGTTGTTCTTGGTAGAACCAGCATCAGATGAGCCATGCTTAAAAGCGGGATGTCTTCCTTATGACGAGGCTTGGCATAACTCCTCGTATTAATTGTAGACTGAACCTGCAGCTGCTGCTGGTAATATCTCCATTAAATTATTGCGCTATTGACTCTTTGTAAGTAACAGTCATGGATAGAGTGTCTGCTCAAAATTAAGCAGATTTTTATCCTAATGGTCTCTCCAGTGCAACAATCAGATCAGGTTAGCCGAGAGAAAGCTCGTACAATCTCCAAGAGCGAGCAGCAACGTCCGGCCTTTACTGAGAGAGATGTGAGCTCTCCTCCAGCATTTAAGGGACATATTGCTAAACTTATGAGGCAGACTGCTGGCCCGTTCTATGAGATGACTGAATTGTACCAATTATACGGTCTACTAGGTGGTATCACATTTTGGTTGGTCATTTACATGAATGTAGAATTGTAGATGTCCGCTTTCAACTAATATATACGACACAAATGCTTTCTATGGGCACATACACTGGGCTTTAGTTTCCATGGATGAGCCGACTACCGCCGAGCTGCAAATTACATAGTGTGGGCCCTGAATGTCACAGTCAGCGGTACAGTTTTAGTGCTTGGGTGGCATTCTCCTAACACAAAACCCTAATGTGCCCCTGACCACACAGAGGGCTAGTGCGAGGCGGAATAGAAAGGCGACTAAGCACTTGGTTGCAAACGCGTTATAGTGACGTCACTATCCTGGGCTCTACACCAAGACGCGTCAAGAGGGGAACAGAAAGCCTTCATATTTTTGGTTGGTTTTTTTTAATTATTATATTTTAATATTTTTTTTAATTTATTTAATTATAAATTTTAATATTTTTTTAATATTATGCTAGGGGAGGCATGAATTAGTAGACTGTGGGTCAAGACTGGTCAGTATTAAGTGGGGGAAATTATTACGACTGGGGCAGAGAGAGGATGATGCAGTGATGGCGACCCTTTTAGAGACCGAGTGCCCAAACTGCAACCCAAAACCTAATTACTTATCGCAAAGTGCCAGTACGGCTATTAACCAGAAAACTGACGGTTTAGTTTATGAATCAATTTACACATGACTGTCTGAGCTGGGATTCCAGCAGTCCTATACCACTGAAATGCCACTTTTACAACAATTTTACATCACCTAAAAAGTAATAAAAAGTTATCAAAAGGTCACGCAGTCCTCAAATGGTAGCATGAAACCAACAGCTCATTAAGAAAAAAAACCACACCTCCCCAGCTCTGTGCCCAAAGTTATAGCTCACAAATGGCGAACTATTTTCTTTTTCGTACACTGTCTTTATTATTTAAAAAGTATTAAACCCAATAAACCTACAAATCTGGTATTTTCCTGTGATTTTAACCGAACCAAAGAATAAGGAGACAAATGATTTGGAGCGCACACGCGACAAGTATTAAAATCCCTTCCCATACACACACGACATGAAATAATGAGTAGTAAAATATGTTACGCAAAAAATAAGCCTCACACGAGGTATAATATATAAAATGCACCATATAATTACTAATATGCATATACAGTCACCCATAAACTACAATACATAGAAATACATATATTACTACTCTTTGGTTGTCCAGAGTGGCGGCCAGCTGGTGGGCAGAGTTCAAGGTGTCTGTTGTTTCAGCGGGGGGGGGGGGTCAGTAGGGTAATGGCAGAGGGTGGGCGGTCAGAGTTAGGGGGCGGGGGGGGGGGGCGGGTAATGCACATCTGGAGTTCGGGGCATTTTGGGTTATGAGCATGAGTTCCAGGGGAGGGGTGATGGGGGGCGTGACCAGAGTTTGGGGGGGGGGGGTAGTGAGAGCGGCCGGAGTTCGGCCGGGCAATTGCAGCAGTGTGCGGAGTGTTGGCGGGGGGGGGGGGGTGGGGGGGGGGTGATAGTGATGCATAGCGGACTGGGGTTCGGGCGCCAGGGGGGCTTGTGGTAGCGGGTTCTATGAGTTTCAGGCCGGAAATCCGCCTCCTGCTATCAATTTTCCCCCCGTGGATGCGCTGAATAAAAAAAAAAAAAAAAGAAACTCACCTCAGACTCCTCCGGGTGTCACTGCAGCGCACACGGAGTAAGGTGTGCCCAGCGCTGGCAGCGTAATGACATCATTACGCTTCCAGAACGGGGATGCTTACCGTCCTGTGCGCTGCAGTGATCAAGTGACAGCAGGCATGTGTCAGCGCCCTGCTCTGTCATGGGGCTGTTAGCAGTATCGGAGCTGTGCTCCATACTGCTAACACCTTGACAACCAGGTGTGACAGTGGTTGTCCCGCACCTGGCGGTGGTTGGAAGGATGGGGCGCTTTCCAGCAGTGAGGGCTCTGCGTGCCCTCTCTGGCACGCTGGTGCCATAGGGTTCGCCATCGCTGGTATAGGAACTTGGGCTGAGGAGGACTTTATACATACTGGGGCAGAGAGAGGACATTATAAAGACTGGGTCAAAGAAGGATATTATACATACTGGGGCATAGCGAGGACATTATAAAGACGGGGCAGAGAGGAGACATTAATAAAGACTTGGGGCAAGAGAGGACATTATAAGGACTGGGGTCAGAGAGTACATATAAAGACTGGGGCAAGTAGGACATTATAAGGACTGGGGCAGAGAGGGACATTATAAGACGGGGGCAGATAGGACTTATAAACTGGGGCAGAGAGAGGACATTATAAATACTGGGGCAGAGAGAGGACATTATAAAGACTGGGGCAGAGAAGGACATTATAAGACTGGGGCAGAGAGAGGGACATTATAAGGACTAGGGTAGAGAGAGGACATTTAAAGACTGGGGCAAGAGAGGACATTATAAGAAGGACTGGGGGGCAAGAGAAGGACATTATAAGGACTGGACTGGGGCAGAGAGAGGACATTATAAGGACTGGGGCAGAGAGAGGACATTATAAGGACTGGGGCAGAGAGAGGACATTATAAATACTGGGGCAGAGAGAGGACATTATAAAGACTGGGGCAGAGAGAGGACATTATAAAGACTGGGGCAGAGAGAGGGCATTATAAGGACTGGGGCAGAGAGAGGGCATTATAAAGACTGGGGCAGAGAGAGGACATTATAAATACTGGGGCAGAGAGAGGACATTATAAAGACTGGGGCAGAGAGAGGGCATTATAAAGACTGGGGCAGAGAGAGGACATTATAAAGACTGGGGCAGAGATAGGGAGAAAGAAATAAAGACTGGGGCAGAGATAGGGAGAAAGAAATAAGGTTTACCGCTGTACTTACCTTTGCCACAATGGACCAGAGGTCAAGATAGAGGTATGTAAAAGTTCTTTCTTATTTTAACACAACCTGGGACTAAAATGAGGGGCATTGTAAGATTGGGTGCACTCATTGTGTGATGTGAGCTATTGCTGTATGATGAAAATGCTTTTATTTTTACATGCTGAACGAGCTGAAACTAAGATGACGCCTGCCCGTGGATGAAAGCTGATGCCGAGTGCCTGCCTTGACCTGATAAGGAAGACTCTCTGGGCTGATACTCTGTCCTTTGCTTATGCGATGCCCATGTGATAATCTACTAACCAATGAACTATGGACAAAACTTACTCATTCCAAACTAACCATCCGTGCCCACCAGGTTTTCTGTATAACGCAAATAAAGGAGATCAGATCTGCCTAAGCTTTGGATCGGGTCACATCTCCACGGAGAAAAGATCTTACATCACACTTCTGTCTTGGTGTGATTTCTTGGAGCTCACTCGGTGGATTATATTGACCATCAGAGAACTTACGGTTCTGTAAACAAAGGCAGATCTCACCAGCGGTACTTATACTTTCAGGGGAGGCGTTCTGTATTTTTGTATATGTTTTAATATTTGGGGTGCACAGTATTATGGGTAGCAGAATGATAGCTACGTTAGGGAACAATGTAAAGTTAACAAAAAGTAAAGAACATAAGATGTCTATGTGATAAACTCCAGAGGAATGGCTGGAAGAGGAGACATAATGATGGTAAGCCTAATGGAGAAGACAAGGAACAAGGAAAAACTAGAATCCGAAGACACATCAATTGCAGGCACTGGATGGAATTGCATGAGCACAGGTGTGGAGTTTAGGTAGGGGTCCGGTGGCTATCTGGGCACATACGTACTTTAGCAACACCCCTGAAACCTACTCATACATCCAGACAGTGATTGCTGTAATGTTCTTAAATTTGTTATCTAAGGTCTCCTTCTTTTTAAAAAAATATGCTAATGAGCCTGAAGGGCTATGGACGTGTTACAGAAGCCCTCTGTGCTCTGGCTGCACAATCTGTTGTTACACCGCAGCAGAACTTCCAGTAATGTTGGCAGTAGTGAGCGCACAGTGGCAGAGGGAAGTGCTCCTTCAGAATGCAACATCCTGTGGAGGGGCTCTGATAACGCACCCATAGCCTTAATGACTCATTAGCATAATTTTAAAAAGTTGATTTTAGAAGGAAGGAGGCCAAGAATAACAAAGATAAGCAGGTTACCACAGTCCCGGTGCCTGGATCTATGAGTAAGTGTCCCAGGTTTATCATGATGGATTTTAATGGTAGATTCTCTTTAAGAAATACCCTTGAAGGCACTTGGTCTACAGTATTGTTTGGGTAGGTGGTATGAGTCACAGTAACATCCACATGTTGGAGTGTCACACGGGGTAAGCGATGCACACCTACCTGCCTAAATATAGATTGCTATATTTAGTTTCTAAACTCGTGGAAGAACTTCTTAAAAAGTCTTTTCCTTGATAAAAAATATCTATCAACGTGTAACCTTTTTACATTCCTTCACAGAGGAAATGATGGTGTACACACCTGGAGTGCAAAATACTGACGTCAACCATTTATCTGCTGAATTCTTATTTTAGACTGCAAAATCAGCAGCAGATTATGCAAAGTGATAACTGGAGAAAAAGGGAAATGAGGGAAATACTGAGGGCAAAGCTTCATCATATTGTGGTTTATTCCCTCCATTGTATGGAATGAAATAGATACCTGCTGTACTCCATGATCATATATATGGTGGCTACAGGGGAGATCCAGAATTTCTTATGCCACATGCACACAATAGTTGTTGCAAGGGATGTCACCAGTTGTCTGTGGGTGTGAAATTAAAACAAACAGTGAGACAGGGAGTATAGGGCCAAATTTACCCCCTAGGGGAGCAAAACCAGAACAAAGGTGGAACTTATATCTTTCTGCTCCATCTCTCTGCGAGCATCCAAGTTACTTTACTTATAGTGAAGATCCTGGGTCTGCCCCTTACAGGCTAAAGATCACATAGCAGCTCATATGTTGCCATATTAATGCTTACCTAAAACTGATGATGAAGCCAACAAGTAAGGGGGAAATGTCTAGCTAAGAGTCCAAGTTAAAGATGACATTTTACACTGCTGTACTTTGTCTATTATTAGGAAAGGACACAACCCTGATGAGGGTACAGGATCTCAGTGCTAGTGAGGAAGAAGGGACTGCTTAAAGGGAACCTGTCACCACAAATACAGCTGGCGACAAGTTCCCATAGAGTTCTATTAACTAATTGTTTCACTCACATTCCAATAACATCAACTTGATCTAATATTACCGGTCATCAGAGGGGGCGAGTCCTGCTCAGCCAGCCCCTCCCCATGTCGGCATTCTGTGATTTCATGTGATAAGATAAATACAGGGGGTAGATGTTGCAAATGTAACAGGACTTTAGATGACATCACCCTAGTCACATGACATGAAGTGCCCAATTCTGTAACACAACACTCTCTCAATGTTCCACACAGCGTTCTGTTCTATGAGTGAGACCTGTCAATCAGGAACAATGAGGTAGGGCAATGCAATAGTGGTGGGATGTCCGGCTCTTCTCAGTAAACTGGATCCTTAGGCTCCGCTCACTTGGAAAAGCCGACTATTCTGGCTCCTGAATGGTTCCCTATTAAATATATAATAGGGAGCCCCAGTCCAGCCAGTACCCCCAACTGCACACCACTTTTTACCCGATTTTATCGGGTTAAAAGGGGCATGGTGAGCTGTTTAGGATCAGGGCTAAGAGAACTATTACCTTGCTGAAGGGAGCCGACTCCTGTCGTTCACACAAAAGAGCCGGCTCTTTGTGCCGGCTCGTTCGCAAACGTCCCATCACTAGAATGCAAGCACAATTTATGCAACTTATGCAGGACTCACATCAGGTGAGTTCAAATAAGTTTACATGCAGATTTTTTAACATTGTAGCCATGGAAAGGAACCATTTAGCTATAAGGGCATCCTCTGCGCTGGGGTCGTTCTGTGAAATCCTTAAGTCAGGAAAGGTTAATGTGTGCGTTTCTTGTGTATTACGTATTACCTTTATCTCAGGTCGAAGATTATAATGTCCTCCTCGGAAGGATAACAGGAACAGTATTTGCCCTCTAAGTTCTGGAAGTAGAACCTTTTAGAACTTCATGTATTTACCATTGTGGCTACAACTTTTACTTTTCCCAAAAAACGTCACAATTTCTCTCACCTCCTTTTACACCAATTTTTTTTAATAGAAATGTGACCCAGTCGTAGAAGAACACAATCACACCAAAATTAAAATTCTTGCCCTGAGTAATCCAACTCATCGGAGATATAAAGTAGGTAAGGCACTGAATGTATCATTCTGCATTGGCCACGGTGATAAATCTGGTTCGCTTTTAGGGCACTGCCTCCCTAAATTTATACCGTCTATTAATAAACGTGAGCCTTTATGTGCGTCCTGTTGAAATAAATGACTCGCAGAACATCTTGCTATAAACACTAGATTAAAACATATATCAGTACAACGCAGGCAGCGGCTGATCAGCTGTTCACTTCTCTGTATAGAGTCAATGCTGTGTAAAATATTGCTCTGCATTGCAGCTCCTGAATTCTAGGCAGCGCTATGAATTGTCTAATGACTGAGTAGAACCAACAGCTGCTATTCCAGGAAGGTTTACGCTTAGAACAAGCGCCGCTTTATCTTCATCCACAAGTGAAACACAACTTTGTCTTCTTTTAAAATGACCCTCTGTCTGTGAGAACTGCCTTTCCATGCTATGTCCAAATAAACGAGAATGACCGAGGTCGTAGCTAGAGAGGTTTGTGGTCTAAAGGGACGTAGAAAGTAGAATTTTTTTAGAATCCGGAGATCATTGTGTATTGTGGACATAAACACATGTCCAGGGATAATATAGGTTATATACAGTATATAATGTACAGAGGAATCCCTCACTGTATCAATGGAAGCTTTAGAACAGGGGTCCCCAAACTTTTTACATAGGGGGGCGTTTACGGTCCATCTCAGACCGTTGGAGGGCCGGACTAAAGTTTAAAAATAAATAGCGGTACATGTCACCAAATCCGTAATACACTGGGACCCCCCCTGAATTAATTAATATACTGCACCCCCTTGTGAACTATTAATTAGTAAATATACTGGGACCCCTCTCCACGGATTATTTTCTATGCTGCTCCCCCCATTAATTATTTACTATGCTTCCCCTCCATCATTATTTCCTATACTGCACCTCCATCATTAATTATTTCCCATACTACCCCTCCATCAGAGTACTCTAAAGACTGGGCAAAGACGGACTATTATAGCATGAGGGGGCCAGAGATGGACATTATCAAGACTGCATAGAGAGGACTGCTTGGGTCGAGAGATAGGACATTAATAAGGACTGGGGGGCATAGATGAGAGGACATTATAAATTAACTTGGGCAGAAGAGGACATTATAAAGACTGGGGGCAGATGAGAGGACTTATAAAGAACTGGGGCAGAGAGCAGGACATTATAAGGACTAGGTAGAGAGAGGACATATAAAGACTGTGGCGAGAGAGGACATTATAAGACTGGGGCAAAGAACATAAGAAGAGGACATAGAGCGCAGGTATATAAGACTGGGCAGAGGAGCCATTATAAGGACTGGGGCAGAGAGAGGACATTATAAATGGACGTGGGGCAGAGTAGAGGACATTATAAGACTGGGGCAAGAGAGAGACATTATAAAGACTGGGGCAGAGAGAGGACTTATAAAACTGGGGCAATAAGAGACATTATAAGGACTGGGGTAGAGAGAGGACATTATACTGTGCGGGGGCAGAGAGAGGACATTATACTGTGCGGGGGCAGAGAGAGACATTATAAGGCACTGGGGCAAGAGAGGAACATTATAAAGACTGGGGCAGAGAGAGGACATTATAAATACTGGGGCAGATCGGACATTATAAGACGGGGCAAGAGAGGACATTATAAGGACTGGGGCAAGTGAGGACATTATAAACTGGGGCAGAGAGACGGGACATTATAAATGGGCAAGAGAGACATTATAAACTGTGGCAGAGAGAGGACATTATAAATAACTGGGGCAGAGAGAGGACATTTATAAAGACGGGGCCAGAGAGAGGACTTATAAAGACTGGGGCAGAGATAGGGAGAAAGATAAATACTTGGGCAGAGATAGGAGAAGAAATAAGGTTTACCGCTGTACTTACCTTTGCCACAATTGACACAGAGGTCAGATAAGGTATGTAAAATTTTCTTTATTTATAACACAACCTGGGACCAAAATGAGGGGCATTGTAAGATTGGGTGCACTCATTGTGTGATGTGAACATTGCTGTATGATGAAAATGCTTTTATTTTTACATGCTTGATGTGCGTGAAACTAAGAGCCCGCCTGCCCGTGGATGAAACTGATGCCAATGCCTGCCTTGACCTGATAAGGAAGACTCCTGGGCTGATACTCTGTCCTTTGCTTATGCGATGCCCATGTGATAATCTACTAATCAATGACTCATGGCACAAAACTTACATCATTCAAACTAACCATCCGTGCCCACCAGGTTTTTCTGTCTGTAAACGCAAATAAAGGAAACATCAATCTCCTAGCTATTGGATCGGTACACATCTCCACGAGAAAAGATCTTACATCACACTTCTGTCTTTGGTGTGATTTCTTGGAGCTCACGCGTGGATTATTGACCATCAGAACTTACGGTTCCAGTAAACAAGGCAGAACTCACCATCGGTACTTGTACTTTCAGGGAGGCGTTCTGTATTTTTGTATATGTTTAATATTTGAGTGCCGTATTAGGGTAGCAGAATGATAGCTACGTTAGGAACAATGTAATTAACAAAAAGTAAAGAACATAAGATGTCTATGTATGAACTCCAGAGGAATGGCTGGAGAAGGAACATATTGATGTTAACCTAATGGAAAGACAAGGAACAAGGAAAAACTAGAATCCGAACACATCAATTGCAGCGCACTGGATGGGAATAGGTTTTTTCTGTAGTGAGTACTATCATGAGAGTACTATTTTTTGTCATGAGCACAGGTGTGAGTTTGGTAGGGGTCCGGTGGCTATCTGGGCACATACTACTTAGCACACACCCCCTGAAACCTACTCAACATCCAGACAGTGATTGCTGTAATATTCTCTTAAATTTGTTATCTAAGGTCTCATTCTTTTTAAAAAAATATGCTAATGAGCCTGAAGGGCTATGGGACGTGTTACAGAAGCCCTCTGTGCTCTGGCTGCACAATCTGTTGTTACAACACCGCAGCAGAACTTCCAGTAATTTGCAGTAGTGAGCGCACGTGGCAGAGGGAAGTGCTCCTTCAGAATGCACACATCCTGTTTATACTCAGCACGGAGGGGCTCTGATAACGCCCCTAGCCTTATGACTCATTAGCAGATATTTTAAAAAGTTGATTTTAGAAGAAAGGAGGCAGAATAACAAGATAAGCACGGTTACCACAGTCCCCGGTGCCTGGATCTATGAGTAAGTGTCCCAGGTTTATCATGATGGATTTTAATGGTAATTCTCTTTAAAAATACCTTGAAGGCACTTGGTCTAAGCAGTGATGGCAAACCTTTAGAGACCGGTGCCCAACTACAACAAGAGACCCCGCTATTATTCGCAAAGTGCCAACACAGAAATTCAATTTGTGATTTACCTCCCTGCTCTGTCACATTTTTCATTGATACCAGCACTCTGAGGACACCAATAAAGCAGAAAATAGTCCCAGGTTTGACTGTCACTTTAAAATACCTCGCACAGCAAGTCTTGGCCTGTCTGGGACTGCAGGAAGATACGGCAGTCCTTCGGTGTGGCCTGAGTGCCCGCAGAAAGGGGCTCTGAGTGCCACCTCTGGCACCATGTGCCATAGGTTAGCCATCACTGTGTCTACAGATTGTTTGGGTAGGTGGTATGAGAGTCACATAATATCCACATGTTGGATGTCACACGGGGTACGATGCACACACTACCTGCTAAAATAGATTTGCTATTTTAATTTCTAAACTTGTGGAAGAACTCTTAAAAGTCTTTTCCTTGAAAAAATCTATCAACGTGTAACCTTTTTACATTCCTTCAAGAGGAAATGATGGTGTACACACCTGGAGTGCAAAATACTGACGTCAACCATTATCTGCTGATTCTTATTTTAGACTGCAAATCCCAGCAGATTATGCTAAAGTGATAACTGGAGAAAAGGGAAATGAGGAAATCTGAGGGCAAAGCTTCATCATATTGTGGTTTTATTCCCTCCATTGTAGGTGCATGAATAGATACCTGCTGTACTCCATGATCATATATATGGTGGCTACAGGGGAGACCAGAATTTCTTTGCCACATGCACACAATAGTTGTTGCAAAGGGATGTCACCAGTTGTCTGTGTGGTGTGAAATTAAAACAAACAGTGAGACAGGGAGTATAGGGCCAATATTTACCCCTAGGGGAGCAAAACCCAGAACAAAAGGTGGAACTTATGTCCTTCTGCTCCATCTCTCTGAAGCACCAAGGTACTTTACTTATAGTGAAGATCCTGGGTCTGCCCTTACAGGCTAAGGATCACTAGCAGCTCATATGTTGCTATATTATCTTACCTAAAACTGATATAAAGCCGGGAAGTAAGGGAGAAATGTCAAGCTAATCCAAGTTAAGGATGACATTTTACACTGTTGTACTTTCTATTCTTAGGGAAGGACACAAACCCTGATGAGGGTACAGGATCTCAGTTGTGGCGCTGGTGCGCGAAGAAGGGACTGCTTAAAGGGACCTGTCACCACAAATACAGCTGGCGCAAATATCCCATAGAGCTCTATTAACTAATGTGTTCACTCCATTCCAATAATATCAACTTGATCTAATATTACCGGTCATCAGAGGGGTCGGCCCCTCCCATCTACTTGTCCCCATGTCAGCATTTTGTGATTTCATGTGATAAGATAAATACAGGGGGTAGATGTTGCAAATTAACAGGACTTTAGATGACATCACCCCCTGGTCACATACATGAAGTGCCCCCAATGCTGTAACCCAACGCTCTCTCAATGTTCCACACAGCAGTCTGTTTCTAGCGTGAGACGTCAATCAGGAACAATGAGGTAGGGCAATGCAATAGTGTGGGATGTCCGGCTCTTCTCATGAGCTGGATCATTAGGCTCCGCTCACCAAGAAAACCGACTCTTCGTGGCTCCTGATGGGTTCCCTATTAATATATAATAGGAGCCCCAGTCCAGCCAGTACACCCCCCCACACTCCACACCACTTTTTACCCCGATTTTTCGGGTTAAAAGGGGCGTGGGTGAGCTGTTTAGGACCAGGGCTAAGTGAGCTAATCACCTTGCTGAAGGGAGCCGACTCTCTGTCGTTCACACAAAAGAGCCGGCTCTTTGTGCCGGCTCTTCTCGCAAACGTCCATCACTAGAATGCAAGCACAATTTATGTCAACTTATGCAGGACTCCATCAGGTGATTGCAAATAAGTTTACATGCAGATTTTTTACATTGTAGCCATGTAAAGGAACCTTTAGCTATAAGCCATACCCCTCTGTGCTGGGTCGTTCTGTGTAAATCCATAAGTCAACGGAAAGGTCAATGTGTGCGTTTCTTGTGGTATTACGTATTACCTTTATCTCAGGTCGAAGATTATAATGTCCTCCTCGAGGATAACAGGAACAGTATTTGCCCTCTAAGTTCTGGAATTAGAACCTTTTAGAACTTCACTGTATTTACATTGTGGCTACAACTTTTACTTTTCCCAAAAACGTCACAATTTCTCTCTCCCCTCCTTTTACACAACAATTTTTTTTTAATAGAAATGTGACCCGGTCGGTAGAACACATCAATCACAACCAAACATTAAAATTCTTGCCCGAGTATCCCAACTCATCGAGATTATAAATGTAGGTAAGGCACTGAATGTATCATTCTGCTTGGCCACGGTGATAATCTGGTTCGCTTTTTAAGAGCACTGCCTCCCTAAATTTATACCGTCATTAATCAACGTGAGCCTTTATGTGCGTCCTGTTGAAATAAATGACTCGCAGAACATCTTGCTATAACACTAGATTAAAACTATATCAGTACAAACGCGGCACGGCTGATCAGCTGTTCACTTCCTGTATAGAGTCAATGCTTGAAAATATTGCTCTGCATTGCAGCTCCTAATTCTAGGCAGCGCTATGAATTGGTCTAATGACTGAGTAGACCAATAGCTGCTATTCCAGGAAGGTTTACGCTTAGACAAGCGCCGCTTTAATCTTCATCCACAAGTGAAACACAACTTTGTCTTCTTTTAAAATGACCCTCGGTCCTGTAGAACTGCCTTTCCATGCTATGTCCAATAAACGAGAATGACCGAGGTCGTAGCTGGAGAGGTTTGTGGTCTAAAGGGAACGTAGAAAGTAGAATTTTTAGAATCCGGAGATCATTGTGTATTGTGGACATAACACATGTCCAGGGATAATTAGGTTATACAGTATATTATGTACAGAGGAATCCCTCACTTTATATCAATGGAAGCTTTAGAACAGGGGTCCCTCAAACTTTTTACATAGGGGGCCGTTCACGTCCATCTCAGACCGTTGGAGGGCCGGCTAAAGTTTTAAAAATAACTAGCGGTAACTGTCACCATCCGTAATACCTGGGACCCCCCCTCGAATTAATTAAGATACTACTGCACCCCCTTGTGACTATTAATTAGTAATATCCTGGGACCCCTCCTTCCACACGGTTATTTCTATGCTGTCCTCCCCCATTAATTATTCCTATGCTTCCCCCTCCATCATTATTTCCTATACTGCCACCTCCATCATTACTTATTTCCCATACGGCCCCTCCATCTAATTAATGATGGAGCGGTAGTATGGGAAATAATTAATGATGGAGTGCAGTATGCCAAAATAATTAATGATGGGGTGCAGTATGGGAAATAAGATGGAGGGGCAGTATGGGAAATAATGATGGAGGGGCAGTATGTAAATATTAATGATGGAGTGCAGTATATGAATAATGATGGTGGGAAGCATAGGAAATAATTAATGGGGGAGCAGGAGGCCCTGCCCGACTGCCCGACCCACCGTGGGCCTCACATGAGTCGCTGGCCTCTCCAAGTAACTGGATGCGGTGGGGGCTGCGATGAAAACGGCCTGCGGCCCATAGTTTGGGGACCACTGCTTTAGAACATACAACAGCAACATTACACATGGAACCGGACCAGTATATTAGCACGTTCAAGACCAAAAATGATTTTTTCCAGTTTTTTCTCCACATGTTGGCCTTAATGCTCTAAACTTTTTATTTTTTTTTGAGCTAGTGATGAATTTTAGCTGGTTTTTTTTTGGCGGAAAATAAACTATTCTTCTTCATATACAAAATTTTAGGCTTAAAGGGGTGTTCCCATTTCAGCAATGAATGAATATGGTCTTCTAAAAAGTATACCATTTCAATATACTTTTCGTAATCTATTCCTCACCGTTTTCGAGATCTCTGCTTGCTGTCATTCTATAGAAGCTTCATTGTTTACTTCCAGTGGACAGAATCTGACCATGGTCACACAGGTGCACGGGCTCGTTATATCACACGCTCTGATTACTCTGATACTAACGATCGTGCACCTGTGTGACATCACATGAACAGGGATATCACGAGCCGTGCACCTGTGTGACAGCACATGAATAGGGATATAACAAGCCGTGCACCTGTGTGACCATGGCCGTGTCACATGTCAGCCTCACAATGTAAAGAGGGCTCAAGGGCTGGTGTTTGGCACGTGGGCGCACCATTTATGGATTTTATCTCCGCCCCTTGTGAAGTCAAGCGGCCAGCGATTGTTTACTATGACAACCTCGAGTCTTACAAAGACCCAGGCTGTCTTGTTTTAACAATGTGCTGCCAAATGCACCAAATTCCCACTTTGTTATGGAGAGGGCTCCGCCCTTGAGCACTCTCTATACCCCCCCGCAGCCGACGCGTGACGTACAGGTACAGTGGCATCAAGGGACCGTGTGTCCTAATAACCTTATGGCAATCCCACTTCAAATTGGATTTACATTTATATATGCACTTTATGCCAGTGACCCTGTAGTTTTTGTAACCATAACCACTACATGATTTACAACCCCCCACTCCCCTCTGATGTGTTATGTTCCCTATAGTACGTAAACATGTTTTTAAAATCATGTTTTTTTTGTAAACCATGATAATTTGCATTGGATTTTCCAACAATTTTGTAAGTCTGCCATGTGTTTTTTGCATATAAGGTTTTTGTTGTCTATTACCAGTGGTTAAATAGTAGTTAGATAGATGTTCATATCCTGTGTACCTGTCATACTGCTGGATGCCATGTAATGAAAAATAAAGTGGGTTTATCCTTCACAACAAGCTGGATCTGTGAAGTGTTTGTCGTTAAATGTCCAACATGGAGGAGTTATATGTATTTGGCACAATGTATATTTCTATATTTAACAGCTGTTATGCATAGTATATTTAGCTCTCTCTGCCCCAGTCCTTATAATGTCCTCTCTCTGCCCCAGTCTTTATAATGTCCTCTCTCTGCCCCAGTCTTTATAATGTCCTCTCTATGCCCCAGTATGTATAATATCCTTTCTCTGCCCCAGTCTTTATAATGTCCTCTCTCTGCCCCAGTATGTATAAAGTCCTCTCTCAGCCCAAGTCCTTATAACAGCGATGGCGAACCTATGGCACGCGTGCCAGAGAGGGCACGCAGAGCCCTCACTGCTGGCACGCGCCCCATCCTTCCAACCACCGCCAGGTGCGGACAACCACTGTCCACACCTGGTTGTCTTGGCTGTTAGCAGTATCGGAGCGCAGCTTTCAGTGTGTATAGGACTGCTGGAATCCGAGCTCAGACAGTCCTGTGTAAATTGATTCTAAACTAAACCGTCAGTTTTCTGGTTAAATAGCCGTACTGGCACTTTGCGATAAGTAATTAGGTTTTGGGTTGCAGTTTGGGCACTCGGTCTCTAAAAGGTTCGCCATCACTGCCTCATCCTCTCTCTCTGCCCCAGTCTTAATAATTTCCCCACACTTAATACTGCACCCAGTCTTACTAATAATGCCTCCACTCTGTATAATATAAAAAAAAGATTCAAATTTATAATAAATCAAACAAAAATATTAAAATAATATTTAAAAAAACAACCCAAAAAAATGAAGGCTTTTCCTTTTCCCCTACTTGAGTGTCTTGGTGTAGAGCCACAGGATAGTGACGTCACTACTTAACGCGTCTTGCACCAAGTTGCAGTCGCCTTTCTATTCCGCCCTCGCACTCAGCCCTCTGTGTCCTGGGGGCACAATTAGGGTTGAGTTCGGAGAATGCCACCCAAGCACTAAAACTGTACCGCTGACTGGGACATTCAGGGCCCACACTATGTAATTTGCAGCTCGGGTAGTCGGCTCATCCATGGAAACTAAAGCCCAGTGTATGTGCCCATAGGAAAGCATTTGTCCGTGTATTATTAGTTGAAGCGGACATACAAATTCTACATTCATGTAAATGCAACCAAAATGTGATACCACCTAAGTAGACTGTATAATTGTGTACACTGCATAGAACGCCAGCAGTCAGCTCCTCTATAAGTTTCAGCAATTGTCCCTTTAAATGTGTGGAGGAGAGCTCACATCTTCTCAGTAAATGGCTGGACGTTGCTGCTCGCTCTCTGGAGATTGTATCAGAGCTTTCTCTTCGGCTAACCTGATCTGATTGTTGCACTGGAGAGACCATTAGGATAAAAATCTGCTTATTTTTGAGCAACTCTATCAAATGACTGTACTTACAAAGAGTCAATAGCAATAATTTTAATGGAGATATTACCAGCAGCAGCTGCAGGTTCAGTCTACAATTAAATACGATGAGTTATGCCAAGCCTCGTCCTAAGGAAAGACATCCAGAGCTTTTAAGCTATGGCTCATCTGATGCTGGTGTCTACCAAGAACAACTTACCTGCTCCATTTAGCCTTTGGCTACTTTGTAGATTTTTAGTGCACATTCCAGCTTCACAGATGCATTATATAATTGGATTATTAGCCAAACATTTTTATATAGTCTACATAGTGCAAGACATCCTCTACAGTTGTAGAACTCCAGTTCCAAAGTGTCCCACCTAAAAAAAATTAGGTGAGGGTTAACTGGGCTGTTGTATCAGGAGTAGACAATTGGGTGGGGTCCCAGGGTGCACACCCCAGGGCCCCAACCAACTTGCTACAAAGGGGGGCCTCCACCACAGCTGTTTTAGCCAGCGATGCACAGCGGTGCAACTGCAAATGTCATTATAAATCAGGGGCATCACTACAGCGGTAGCAGCCAAAGCAGCTGCTATGGGGCCCGCAGTGTCAGGAGGCCCTGGCTTCTGACCTGACATAATAAAGAATGGAGGGTGAGGATATGCACCATTATATACATACTACACTGCACATTATAAAGTATATTCCACAGCACACAGCATAAATTTAATATATGTGTAAGTACCGTAGTTAAATATGTATATTTTCTCAGATGGTAGGGGGACCCCATTCAGAAGTCTACAATGGGGCCCTGCCTCTCCTAGTTACACCCCTGATTATAATTACTAAGAAACAAGTGATTTATGATGATTCTTGAGTAAAAATTATGGCCATGCCCTGGACTTTCAGAGAGGAAGTAAATAATTTACCCCTATAAAATATTAAATATATTTAACGTAAACATGTTCTCTGATAAACATTTGCAGGAAGTGATAAATGCCCTGTAGTCTATCAGTAGTGGATTACAATATTGGCCATTTGAATGGCTGGATCTCAAGGCTGCTCGAGGTCATGGCCACCCAAAGTTTTGTACTGCCATGATGACATTATGAGAATGGCCTTAAGCAGGGGTGGGATTCAAAATTTTTAACAACAGGTTCTCTACTGGGAGCGACACAATGAAAAAATGCTACCTACTCTAATCAACTATTCCAATGTTTAAAATGCACCACGATCATACAATTAAAGGAAATCTACCGCCAGGATGAAGGATTGTAAACCAAGCACACTGACATACTGGTGAGTGCCCCCTCTGGCAGGTTCCACTTTTCTTTTAGCTTCTTAGCACCTTGTTTTTACAATAAAAAGGTTTCACAAATTATGGAAATGAGCACCAGGGGCTCCAGATTACATAGATGTCAATGGAGCTTTGAGCCCCGAAGGCTCATCTGCATAATTTTTTTAAACCTCTTTTTCTTAAAAACAAAAGCATACAAAGCTACAAGAAGAGCATCTTCTGCCAGAGGGGGCACACACCAGTATGTCAGTGTGCTTGGTCTACAATACAATACATCCTGGTGGTAGATTTCCTTTAATACAGCCTCATAACCAAGTTCTATAAATATATAGCACCAGAACAAAGCCCAATACTTACAGTATTACCTCTTCCTGGGCCTGTGCTTGACTTCTGTGCTCTGCGGCCCACAGGGGGAGGGAGCCAATGTACAGCCCCACTTCTCCCAGAGCCAGCTACAGAGAACTACAGAGAACCGGGCGGATCCCACCCCTGCCCTCAAGCAATCCTCATACACCCATAGCAGGTTCTTTGGATGTCCTTTAAAGGTCATCTTCATCTTGTAGCACTGAAATCCTAGAAAAGGGACCACTCAGTACTATTCCTATGAAGCTTGGTTCTGGTACCATATTTATTAAAAACCAGAGAGAGAAAACATATCATCTGTTTCTAATATTGATTGTATATATTTTTTCCTTCCATTTTTATTGTCTACTTGCCATCTTGACAATAGTGAATTGTGTCAAAGCTGACAGGAGCCAACTCATTTGTGGGGAATGGCTTGTCATGGCTTCTATGCTATTTATTTTGTTATTTTGAAAATAATGGAGATATTACCAGCAGCAGCTGCAGGTTCAGTCTACAATTAAATACGATGAGTTATGCCAAGCCTCGTCCTAAGGAAAGACATCCAGAGCTTTTAAGCTATGGCTCATCTGATGCTGGTGTCTACCAAGAACAACTTACCTGCTCCATTTAGCCTTTGGCTACTTTGTAGATTTTTAGTGCACATTCCAGCTTCACAGATGCATTATATAATTGGATTATTAGCCAAACATTTTTATATAGTCTACATAGTGCAAGACATCCTCTACAGTTGTAGAACTCCAGTTCCAAAGTGTCCCACCTAAAAAAAATTAGGTGAGGGTTAACTGGGCTGTTGTATCAGGAGTAGACAATTGGGTGGGGTCCCAGGGTGCACACCCCAGGGCCCCAACCAACTTGCTACAAAGGGGGGCCTCCACCACAGCTGTTTTAGCCAGCGATGCACAGCGGTGCAACTGCAAATGTCATTATAAATCAGGGGCATCACTACAGCGGTAGCAGCCAAAGCAGCTGCTATGGGGCCCGCAGTGTCAGGAGGCCCTGGCTTCTGACCTGACATAATAAAGAATGGAGGGTGAGGATATGCACCATTATATACATACTACACTGCACATTATAAAGTATATTCCACAGCACACAGCATAAATTTAATATATGTGTAAGTACCGTAGTTAAATATGTATATTTTCTCAGATGGTAGGGGGACCCCATTCAGAAGTCTACAATGGGGCCCTGCCTCTCCTAGTTACACCCCTGATTATAATTACTAAGAAACAAGTGATTTATGATGATTCTTGAGTAAAAATTATGGCCATGCCCTGGACTTTCAGAGAGGAAGTAAATAATTTACCCCTATAAAATATTAAATATATTTAACGTAAACATGTTCTCTGATAAACATTTGCAGGAAGTGATAAATGCCCTGTAGTCTATCAGTAGTGGATTACAATATTGGCCATTTGAATGGCTGGATCTCAAGGCTGCTCGAGGTCATGGCCACCCAAAGTTTTGTACTGCCATGATGACATTATGAGAATGGCCTTAAGCAGGGGTGGGATTCAAAATTTTTAACAACAGGTTCTCTACTGGGAGCGACACAATGAAAAAATGCTACCTACTCTAATCAACTATTCCAATGTTTAAAATGCACCACGATCATACAATTAAAGGAAATCTACCGCCAGGATGAAGGATTGTAAACCAAGCACACTGACATACTGGTGAGTGCCCCCTCTGGCAGGTTCCACTTTTCTTTTAGCTTCTTAGCACCTTGTTTTTACAATAAAAAGGTTTCACAAATTATGGAAATGAGCACCAGGGGCTCCAGATTACATAGATGTCAATGGAGCTTTGAGCCCCGAAGGCTCATCTGCATAATTTTTTTAAACCTCTTTTTCTTAAAAACAAAAGCATACAAAGCTACAAGAAGAGCATCTTCTGCCAGAGGGGGCACACACCAGTATGTCAGTGTGCTTGGTCTACAATACAATACATCCTGGTGGTAGATTTCCTTTAATACAGCCTCATAACCAAGTTCTATAAATATATAGCACCAGAACAAAGCCCAATACTTACAGTATTACCTCTTCCTGGGCCTGTGCTTGACTTCTGTGCTCTGCGGCCCACAGGGGGAGGGAGCCAATGTACAGCCCCACTTCTCCCAGAGCCAGCTACAGAGAACTACAGAGAACCGGGCGGATCCCACCCCTGCCCTCAAGCAATCCTCATACACCCATAGCAGGTTCTTTGGATGTCCTTTAAAGGTCATCTTCATCTTGTAGCACTGAAATCCTAGAAAAGGGACCACTCAGTACTATTCCTATGAAGCTTGGTTCTGGTACCATATTTATTAAAAACCAGAGAGAGAAAACATATCATCTGTTTCTAATATTGATTGTATATATTTTTTCCTTCCATTTTTATTGTCTACTTGCCATCTTGACAATAGTGAATTGTGTCAAAGCTGACAGGAGCCAACTCATTTGTGGGGAATGGCTTGTCATGGCTTCTATGCTATTTATTTTGTTATTTTGAAAAAGTCACATGACCCCTGTTGCCACTTCCAGGTGTGGAAGGGGTTGTGAAATGGACTGGAATGGACTAAGTTGGGGTAGTGTTGGGTAGTGTGGTATCTTGATCGAATAAAAAACCACTTTATTTAGAAAAATAGTTTTAAAAACATATAGTGACGTCCTATAACATACTATTTCTGATGCCTACGACTAATGACTGTGAGTGGTCCGAAACGCGTCAGAAATAGTATGTTAAGATGTCACTATATGTTTTTAAAACTATTTTTCTAAATAAAGTGGATGTTTATTCGATCAAGATACTGTTTTTGCCTGGATGCTGGACCTTCACCTTTTGGATTTGTGGAGTCCTGACTGGCCCCCACACAGCGTGTCCGTGCACCGGCTGTACAAATTTATCAGCATCAGTCTACATATGCATGGTGAGCTGAAAACGTCTCTTTTTTTTTTTACATAACAAGTATGTTGCACAAACGCAGCTTACAAATGCAATGGGCACTCCAAAAACAAGCACACAACATTATCATCCCCCCCTCCTTATTGTCTGTGCTGATAGGGGAAGTAGAAAAGCTGTAAAATTATCAGTTGTCATGCAGCCTGCCTTAATTAATAATAATTTCTTTATTTACCTATTAGAGATAGAGATATTAGAGATAGATAGAGAGATAGATAGATAGGTAGAAAGATATTAGAGATAGATAGATAAATAGATAGATAGATAGATAGATAGATAGATAGATAGATAGATAGATAGATAGATAGATAGATAGATAGATAGATAGATAGAAGGCACATAGTTGTAGATAGATAGATAGATAGATAGATAGATAGATAGATAGATAGATAGATAGATATGGGATAAATAGATATGAGATATATAGATAGATAGATAGATAGATAGATAATTAATTATTTCCCATACTGCCCCTCCATCATTAATTATTTCCCATATTACCCCTCCGCGCATCCAGGGTGGTGTCTTCCGGCCACATCGCTCCATCTGTAAAATAGTGCTCGAGCGGCCGAAACGAGCACTATTCAGCGACGGGCAGGAGCTTCCTGTCCGGAAGGACGGAGGTCCCTGCCCGACTGCCGCGACCCACCGTGGGCCTCAGCAGGAGCCGCTGGCGCTCCAAGAACTGGATGCGGTGGGGGCCGGATGAAAACGGCCTGCGGGCCATAGTTTGGGGACCACTGCTTTAGAACATACAACAGCAACATTACAATGGAACCGGACCAGGATATTAGCACCTTCAAGACCAAAAATGATTTTCCAGTTTTTCTCCACATGTTGCCTTAATGCTCTAAACTTTTTCATTTTTTTTGAGCTAGTGATGAGATTTTAGCTGTTTTTTTTTTGGGAGAAATAAAATATTCTTCTTTCATAATACAAAATTTTAGGCTTAAAGGGGTGTTCCCATTTCAGCAAATGAATGATATTGTCTTCTAAAAAGTTATACAACTTTCCAATATACTTTCTGTATCTATTCCTCACAGTTTTCGAGATCTCTGCTTGCTGTCATTCTATAGAAGCTTCATTGTTTACTTCCAGTGGACGGGAATCTGACCATGGTCACACAGGTGCACGGCTCGTTATATCACACGGCTCTGATTACTCTGATACTAACGAGTCGTGCACCTGTGTGACATCACATGAACAGGGATATAACGAGTCGTGCACCTGTGTGACATCACATGAACAGGGATATAACGAGCTGTGCACCTGTGTGACAGCACATGAATAGGGATATAACAAGCCGTGCACCTGTGTGACCATGGACGTGTCACATGTCAGCTCACAATGTAAGGAGAGGGCTCAAGGGCTGGTGTTGGCACGTGGGCGCACCATTATTGGATTTTATCTCCGCCCCTTGTGAAGTCATCGGCGCCAGCGATTGTTTACTATGACAACCTCGAGTCTTACAAAGACCCAAGGCTGTCTTGTTTTACAATGTGCTGCAAAATGCACCAATTCCCACTTTGCATGGAGAGGGCTCAGCCCGTGAGCCCTCTCTATACCCCCGCAGCCGACACGTGACGTACAGGTACAAGTGGAATGCAAGGGACCGTGTGTCCTAATAACCTTATGCAAATACCACTTCAAATTGGAGTTACATTTATATATGCACTTTATAGCCAGTGAACCCTGTAGGTTTTGTAACCATAAACAATACATGATTTACAACCGCCCACTCCCCTCTGATGTGTATGTGTCCCTTTAGTACAGTAAACATGTTTTTAAAATCATGTTTTTTTTTTTGTAAACCATGAATAAATTTGCATTTGAATTTTCCAATAAATTTTGGTAAGTCTGTCATGTGTTTTTTGCATATAGGTTTTTGTTGTCTATTACCAGTGGTTAAATAGTAGTTAGATAGATGTTCATATCCTGTGTACCTGTCATATGCTTCTGGATGCCATGTAATGAAAAATAAAGGTGGTTTTATCCTTCACAACAAGCTGGATCTGTGAAGTGTTTGTCGTTAAATAGTCCAACATGGAGGAGCTATATGTATTGGCACAATGTAGATTTCGATATTTAACAGCTGTTATGCATGTTTAGGGAGTTTTTTTCAATATTTGCTGCCACGAGATAACACAGGCAGAGAGAGGAGGGAGAGAGCAGGGGGAGGAGAGACATGTTCTGCGTAACAAGTGAAAAGACATCGCTGAGGGGCTCTGGAAACACCCTATGGAGAGCCCCTTAGGCTCATTATCATAATTATAAAAGTTTATTTCAAAAGGAAGGAGCCCATGGATAACAAATATGAAGATTACCACCGTCACAGTGAATAAGTGTCCCCCTTTTTTTAACTTTTATTTTTACTTTCTGTCCCTCAAAAGGTCCTCATAGATCTTTGAGAACTTTATTTTTCAAGTGGTTTCTCTGCAGCCCCGGTGAAAACTGTATTATTTGGGCTTTGCTCAGTCTAGACAATCCCAGCAGCAGCCTCTCACTACCGGCATCCTGGTGATCACCTGTGTCATGTCATTGCTGGAATACATTGAGGCAGAAGACGAGCAAAAAAAAGGAGAAGACAGAAGTATTCACCCCAAGTATCGCTTCTGTATGTATGTGTTTGTAGGGGCAGTTATACTCCTCCCATACAAGACGCCTCTGACAGCAGCAATCTCCACTGAAAACAAAGGTATTGGGCATGTTGACATTCATTCTACTGAATGACAGCAAGCAGAGATCTGGAAAACCCCAATGCATCGATAGTGAAAGTAGTGTATTATAATAATAATATTTGGACCATCCCTTCAAGTGTCTATTACTTATTTTCCATAACAAAACACCCAGAAACAGGTATAACTCTAATTTATTATTAAATTACATAACAAAGCTTTTTTTCCTTTATTACAGACAGAATTTGCACATTAGGTGCAGAAAAGAGAAAATAATTACAAGAGCAATAAAATATAATTAGTTTGGATGAGCGATTTGTAAAGCAAAATAAGAAAGTGCTATTAGATGGGAACGTTTATATACAGGTGGACACTTTGGGCTATGGAGATCCCTTCATAAAGCCGTCGCTTTACACAAGGTTTGGGGAATAAATTATCACATTGTACAGGAGACCACACAGATACATTGTACGTCAGTAGATAAGTAACATTAATGGGGAACCTGTCAGCTCTTGGGGCACAAATAAACTAAACATAGGTCCTTATATGAGAATCGCATTGTAAGCATCTGTGACCTGGAAGGAAGGAAATCTAAATTTTGCTAACATTCAAAATAGCATTTTGGGTGTGGCCACTAAGCTCAGCTCCACCTTGTAGCCACACCCATTGTGCACCGAAATACTGATTTGCTTATTAAGATTTACCTGTCTTCCACCAAGGAAGACATACTCCTGATACACAGCACTTCACCGACATGCCATATGTGTAGTTTCTATGTGACCCAGGAGCCAACAGGGTCCCTTTCATGGGAGCTGGAAGTTCCTACATATGAAAATTTTTGCAGCAGATTCATTTGGGTCGTGTTCACACATCATAAACTTTCACACTGGGAAAACAGCTTTGAGAGAAGGAACAAAACTCTATATATTAGAACAAAAAGTATTGAGGTTATTGATCGGAGTAGAGATGAGCAGATGCTCCGTTTGGCAGCTCTGCATAACCTGGACATGTTGCTTGATAAGCTTCACAGTAACCAATCAGGCTTCTTTACACCCCTAGCAACAAGATATGGCTGTGACTGGTCAGGTGTCCCCCTGACCAATCACAGCCATGCCTAGTTGCTACGTGTGAAACTGTCCAATTGGTTACTCTGTATGAAACAACATGTCTGGGTTAGGGAGAGCATGTCCAACCTACAGATGGGTCTACTCATCTCTAGTCCAGCTGCTTCAAACTTTTACCAAAAAAATAACAACATGGAGTAATACTGTGCCAACACCACCACTGTTTTTCATATCATGGTTCTTCATTGAGGATGGGATGACCATAAATTTGACTACGAGACGTGAGAGGTCATCATGTGACCTCATGTGATCCTTCTAAACCAAAATTAGATTGCCATAGAATTTATAGTGATTTGAGTTCTGTTCGGTAGAACAAAGGGACTTTGAGCTGTAAAACAGGTTAAGAAGTATCCTGGTATTGCTGAATAGCTACAATAATAATCCTCTCCATATTGAGGTATTTCATATTGCTCCATCATTCTTATCACTAGATGTGATCGCATAAATAAATGTTTTTTACTAAGATTTGTACTGATAAAAGACAGGTCTTGTTATCGAAAGAAAATACATAAATCATATAAAATCTGTGGCTCCAGCCATGAAAATATTGCCATGCCTCCTGGGTGAGGGAATAGAAATGCATTGGGTAGGACCTGCATGGATTTTACTAGGCTATAAATTGTGAGGCAGGTCATAATTCAGCTCTGTCACTCTCCATTTACTATGGTTTTCTTCAGGGTCAAGATGTGTATAAATCAGTTTTCATACTGGATGTTGAAAGATCCAATCTCCTGCACTTCTTTACTCATCAGAAATAGCATTAGGTGTGAGTACAATGGTTTTCTTCTCCATTGGCATAGGGTTGGTTTCTATTTTTGATGGAAAGAAAGATGCAGGAGTATAGATCTCCAAAATACTGTTTGAAGAAGCCCCAACCAATGGTACGGTAGTATAATGCAAAATCCTCTTCTTAAAGTGGATGCAGACAGTGTACAAAGACAAGTTACAGCTCCTTTTGCTTATTCTCTAAAGATTCGATCATTCAAGATGTTAAAAGCTACTGCCGAGAAAACGCTTTGATGGACAATCCCTGAAAGTGAGCCCACACCAACTAAAGAGATCTTTAAAAATTGCTATTACATAGCAGTACAACTATCCATATATTGTTCCTCTCCATGCATGTAAAAGTTCCACAGTCCGTTTGTAAAGTTGACTCCCCATATGCATATTCATGTTCTAGCTATGCCGCTTCTCAATCTTCTTAACTTACAAGAGGCCTTCTTTCTATTCAGCCATCACTCATATCTGCTGCATATTAGAACCCTCCCTCAGGAATAAGAAAGGAGTTGGCTGTGTGTAACTCACTGAGAAGAATTCCTGAGGCAGGGGTAAATGATAGGGTTGAGAAAGAGGCTGGCCCTATGTGAAAGGCTGAAGAGATATCAGCTCCCCATTCCCAATCACATAGCCAGCGTATCTCTCATTCTGGAGAGTTTACAGAGCTGGATGTGCAGCTGGGCAGGAAGGACATGAATATGATAATTGGGCTCACATGTGGTCATTTGCATAGATGGTGGATCAAAGACAGTGGGACTTTTCATGTATGAGGAGGAAAAATATAGGGGGTAGTTTTACTGCTGTATAATAGAAATTTTCAAAGATATGTTTAGCTATTATGGGTTAATTTAACAGATTCCCTTTAAAACAAGACTTCTATTTCATCATAATGCATAGGAAAATGCACCCATTTTAGGAAGCAGAAACTTGCAGTCAGAATAAGGCTCCCTTTACACAAATGTTTTGGGATGTGGACTACCCATTGATTCAATGGCTAGCACATGGCCCCATGTACATCTATAGGCTCATACACACAGACAATTGTCTGAACCTCAAAACTCATATTCCTGTGCATGTTTGTGAATCAGGCAGTCCTCGGCGCATGAGCAGACAACATACTTACTTGAGCCCTGAGAATGTTTGTGTGCAAGGAGACTTGGATTGATTCCAATAGAGTAAACTTAAACCCAGTCTCATGACACTAAAAACTGCAACCTCTATGGGATACATGATTGTGTGGTGAAAAAGCTAAGTTCGAAGTAACTGCAACACTTGGTGGTAGATGTTTCTAACAAAACAAATGGTCTTGAATTAAAAATTCCAATAAAGCCTTTGACAGTGTCTAATGTTGCAGCTCAACCCTATTGAAGTGAAAGGGACTACGCTGCAATACCACATTATTATCTTCTGAAACAACAAATCTAATTGTGCAGGAGAACTTAACTGGATATAATGTACCGGTGTACACACAACTAAGATATTGTCTCTGCTCCACCAACCTTCAGTGTTATATCTGCAGCCGGAGGTTTAATACTACCAACCTTGGGGAAAGATAGAATGTAATATTGTGTATTACAGAGATGCAGAAACTGATACATTCTAAGTGTGAACAGATACAGAATATTCCTAGTTCCAGGCTGCATGTAGCGTCTCTTCAGTTTATGACTATGTTGGACAAGTCTTGGAGCTGCTACAGGTTTTCATTGATAAGTGTAGTCCCTTTTCTTTTTATATACGGATCTGGACTGTAACACAGCCACTCAGACTACTACATAAAAGTGTCAAAATCTTGTACCTATATCTGTAGATTTACTGAGCCAAGTGTAGATTGCTAAAAAGGATCTATAGTTACGCAAGTTTTCCTAAAGGAGTGGAAGGTCCACATATTAAAGATTGGGCACATACACAATTTTAACAGGGTAAGTGCACTCTAAAATGGTCACCCATATTGTATTGTACCCTGCTGGAGCTGTGGGTCAATGTGACCCGCTTGGAGCCACTCTCTGGACTTCCTGTGTCCTAGGAACTTCTGGTGGATTATGGGTAGGTGGTCTCCTTACTGAATGCCAAGGATATCTGCACGCCTCTCCAACCATTGACAGTGTGTTGTTCATGGAGTTGCATGCATTAAAGAGAACCTGTCACCAGCAACCCCCTCTTTCCCCCCACACAATACCTTTTAGATGTCTTTATACATGTTGCACTGATAGCTGTATCCATGTCATTAAAGCCACCATTCATCGAAAAAAAAAAAAAAATGATTGGATGCCCTCTACTTAAGATCCAGTCATGGAGGCAGGGGTAGCTCCAGCACACTGCTGTTGAAGAGGGAGAAAAGTTTTCTGTGTGTGACTTGCTGAAGAGAATTCCTGGGGAGGGCTGAGGGAGGGGGTTGAGAGCCAGCATCTCTCAACTACCTCATTCACCCCTCCTTCAGGAATTCTCTTCAACCAGACACACGCAACCAACTAATCTCTTAACTCCCTCGTTCCTGAGGGGGCTGGGTTATCTATGTCAGTTAGGAGGTGGGTTCTTTTTAGAAGAAAGGTGGCTATAATGGAGGCATCAGTGGAACATGCATACGTACATCTAAACAATACTTTGTGGGCTTTGTGGGAGGGAAGGTCACTAGTGAGAGGTCCCCTTTAATTCATGCATGTGCCAGAAGTCTGCAGGATACAGGATCGCACAGGAAATCCTGGAAGTGACCCATGGCTCAGACAGAAAGGAGGGGAAATTTACAATATGGGTAAGCCATTAGGGTATTGTACTTACCCTGGCTAACTTCCTTATTCATGCTCACCCCCTTAAAAAGGTTTGTCCTAGATTAGAGAAACATGGCTGCATTCTGCACAAAACAATGTTACAACTTAAAGAGTGGCAATTTCACATTCAACCTGCAAACATGTGTGGCGCTGTTTCAGCAAGAACTACGGCATGTATTTCAATCTAATGAAACCACTGGAAATGCCCTTAACCTGTCTTACAAGGGAAATTAATATAAATAATAGCTCTGTAATATACATCAGGGGACACTTACTCCAAGGTATTATCAATTTCCCACAAAACAGAAATATATCCCAGAAAGAAGCAGAAAATGTTTTCCTTTGGTGCACGTTTTTATAATTCCAGGGACTGATAGGGACTTCTTCCTTTCTGCTCTATTACTGCATCTGTGTTCCCAGTTTTCCCACCAGGATGATTAACATACACCATAAATTAAGGAGGATTTATATTCTGTACATTTTTACTTTATGTTTGCGCTATAATTACAGTATAAATGAGTGATGTCCACGACCTTCTCTCACAAACCTTTAAAGGAACACTAAGCCTACGCCACGGTGTGGATGCTACGTCTCCTCCTCAAATACGTATAGAAATGATGATGCCGGGATGTAAGACACGGTCATCTTTGTGCTGTAAGTCTACACTGGTTATGTGTATGGGTCTGGTGAACTCATATACAGTCATGGACAGACCTATACCAAAACCAGCAATACCTGCCATACAGTACTTTGGAGACATTTATATAGGATTAGTGGTCCTTTAAGGTACCAGCTCGACATTTCTTACCCCCAGACAAGTCTATGTACGTAGCAGGTGACTATGTACAGCTACTGGTCTGCAGCATGGACGCTCCCAGTACTACATCCCGTCAATAGAAAATGTAAAGTATTCCTGTAATATTACCCCCTTCTCCCTTATGTACAGTCGGTGTGTGCAGAATTGCAACTTCCACGTTATTTTCCATCCTGACGTTGGTGCTCCTCTGGTTTCCGTCAGAGTCTGTGTCAGTTATCAATGGAAAGCGTAAAGTAGAAGCAAGATAGTGCAAATGCCGATAACGGCGCCCAAGATGAGAGAATCCCGGCGCTTCCGGAGGTTAATCCTCTGTATGAGACTGTTCACGGCAGGAAAGCGATCTGCGGAGCCGGGTTAAGGGCAGCAACTTGAAATGGGAGCTTTTACAATGCAAAGACACAGAAAAATACACTACATATTGGATGTTTCTGTAAGACACTGCTATACAACTCAGTACATTATAAGGCATGACAGCACCCCCATATTCGTAGCAGCTACGCCTGCTCAAAGCAATGGGGTCTCCGGCTCCGTTCCAGATTTTAAGAGGATCCATCATCAGGACATGCCTTATGTGCCACCTGTGCAGTGCATGGTCCCCAGTAGGTGAGGGGCCCACTGCCAACTTATCAACACTACCATCGCTGAATAAGTACGAGAAGACTAAATAAAAAAATTTGAGTTCATCATTTGTAATGTCTTACTCCTTAACCCCTTTGTGACCATTTGTCATTAATGTCTAGGTCAATTTTTTTCTATGCACTTCTTTAAATGACAGTATTTGGAAGCGCTGCACATATTAAAACAATTTTTACTCTGTTTTTTTTCATTACATGCGAGACTAACTTGATATGAGGTTTTTTTAATTACATGTTTTTTCTTTATAAAATTAGCCGATGACTACAAATGTGAAAAAATAAACTTTTTTGTAATTTTTCTAATTAAAGTTTTTTTTAAGTAGTAGTAAAAAAGAATAAACTTTTACCAAAATATGTTATAAATATGTACAGAGTCACCCCATCCCCCAAGTTCAGCTATGGATGCAGAGGGTGCATGTACTCCTGCAATTCTGCAAACTGTAAGCTAAGGCTATATCTCCGTGGCACCTAGAAACACAATTCTGGTGTCATATTAAACAGGAGACTCTCCCCTTTGCATAGGTAAAGGACCTATTTGGGCCTTAACCGGGTATTCTGACAAAGACAAGATTCTTAAATATACTAAAGATAACAAAATAACACATTCTCTAATTAACTGTTGCTAACAAAAATACAGCATTTCACAGATATAATTCCATCCTGTTTCCATCAGTCCTGGTGTTTACAATTGTGGTTGCCCCTGGATCCGACTGTAAATCTACTGACTATGGTCGGATTTTTGTCATGAATAGCTTCTTTTGTCTGCACACTGCAGTGCTCTTTGTTTCCTGCCCAGACACAGGCACTTCCTGTCAGCAAGGAGCAGCGTGCAGAGACTTACTCTACAAGCTACAGACAGATAAAGTCTTTATCCAGGGGAGGGAGGTAGGTAGGTAGCAGAGCTGACACTGTGTGTGTTATAGATGAGTTAGAGTTAAGAGTGCCACACTCTGGAATTTTACACTGACCATCACTGAGTTATATGAGCTAAAAGAGAAATAAAACTGAGTAAAATTGTAAAGTAAGGGATTAAAAATAATCTTTCTTGTGTAAACCTCACTAGGGGCAAATCCCTTTGAAGGGAACCAGTTAACCAACCTACACAAACTAAACAACTAACTTTCAAAACTACTAAAGTACAGCATTAAAACTACCCCCATGCCTGAAAAGGTTTACAGTAAGTTTAACTCACCACCTATGAATATTCTTGTTTTTCTAGCCCAGCCACACCTCTAGCTTAATTATTGGCAAGAAGCATGCTTTCTTTTCAGCTGAGCCAACTCGGCTCAGCGACATCATTCACATGCTGGCTGTGTGGGTCGCTGAAAAGAATTCATCCTGAGAGTGGGGGGAATGAGGGGTTGAGAGAGAACTCACCAATCCTCAGGAATTCTCTTCAATGAGGGGAATGAGTAGGTGCTACTGAGCAAGGAGGACATGAATATGCTGAACACATCTCAGAGAAAAGATGATGATTGGACTCAAATGGGGTCAGACCCTCCTGACTGCTGTAATGGAGATCGGGTGATGCTCGATATAGAGCTGCAACCGATCTCCCAGAGAGGAGAGCCTCAGCACTGCTCTCCCCTGTTCCGGGTGTCCTACTGGACCTGCGGGGATATCAGAATCATGTGACTGATCACATGCTTCTTACATCACCACATATTGCCGAGAATGGAGACATGCTGCGCTAGGGAAGGGCAAGAAGAAGGCGAAGAGGGGAATAGGAGAAGGGGGAGAAATGGGGGAGGAGGGGGGGTTGTGTGTATAGCTGAGCTGCATGTGTAAGTGTATGGATGATGCAGAGCTGCGTGTGTAAGTGTATTGATGAGCCGATCTGCGTGTGTAAGTGTAATGGATGATGCAGAGCTGCGTGTGTAACTGTATGGATGATGCAGAGCTGTGTGTGTAACTGTATGGATGATGCAGAGCTGTGTGTGTAACTGTAAGGATGATGCAGAACTGTGTGTGCTGTGCTTTAGTGCGACAAACAGGTATATTTTAATTGGTGTAAAATATATTTTTCCTTTTTTGGAAGCCTAAATCTGGTGTGTGTCCGATAGTAAGACGAGTCTTATAGTCCGAAAAATATGGTACATACATATATATACACAGCTTTATATATTAGATTTTCTGACCACCTCTGCAAACAAACACTTTTTATGCCCCATTAAATATGTGAATACAAAAAAAATGCAACTAAATGTTGATGTTCAGCTTCAGTGTTACTCATCAACTAACTAGATTACCCCCAATAGCCATGACAGGGAGCTAAAAGGGAAGGATGGTGCGGTGGAATTAAGCGGATGGTTACTGTTCACTACACTTTCCCATTAACAGCCCAGGAGAGGTGTCAGCAAGACAGCTGCTAAAATATTAAGCACTTTTCCTGGATCTACTCTCATTACCATGTTCTGGAGTAATTAAACCTGTGACTCCTAAGTCCCCATTGATCAGTCGGTTCATCTGTCACAAAGTGGAAGAAAAAAAAAAGGGGAAAGCGATACTGACTACAACATGTAAAAGACATGTATAATACAACAGAATATATGTTACATACAAAATACATACAAATAATATAATACTGTATTACCGTATTTTTCGGACTATAAGGCGCACCTTCAATAAATGCCTGCTAAACTGTCTAGGTTTATATATAAGGCGCACCGGATTATAAGGCGCACCTAATTATAAGGATGAATGACCAGCAGGTGGCAGACCTGTGTCCAGTACAAGGCAGCTGTTGTCTGTAAGTACGGTTCATATATAAGGCGTGCTGGACTATAAGGCGCACCTTTGATTTCTGAGAGAATCAAAGGATTTTTTGTGTGCCTTATAGTCTGAAAAATACGGTACTACTTATCTTGAAGTCACTGTTCAGAAGGGCCCCTGATCCTGAGGACATATATGAAATATCTTTTTTTAGTAGATCCAGCCAACATTACCAAATGGCTTAAAGGGAACCTGTCACCAGGATTCCCATTTTTAGCACTCCCCCAGTCCCCACAGAGCATAGTACATACATTACCGAAGAGTTTTTGTATAAAAAAAAAATAGGTTTTACAGAAAAAAAAACATTTTCTTTAGTATCTGTCAATGCCATGTGCTCTGCTCAGCGATTGATTACTTCTGTCCGTCAAGGGCAACACTGTGATGACGTATTCTCTGGCTTATGCTGGGCAGGACAAGGCTGAAGCAGTGCATAATTAGGAAAAGAGGAGTAGCACTGGGGCAGCAACAGGAGCGACAGAGCCTCATTATCATAATTTTAATAATGTTTTTTGAGCAAAACCACTCAGTTCAGGGATTAAATAAGATCTGTTTCTGTACCAGTGTAGCTACAGCATTCTCAAGGTACGTTTGGTTCATAATGCATCAAATCAAATGGTAGATTCCCTTTAAGGAAAATCAGAACTGTACTGCAAAAATTGACCTGGACATTCAGGTACCATTGAGTCTCATTGTTCCTGTTGGCCTTCCCCTTGACTGCCTCCGTGCCTATTTCACTATGCCTCTGGGTAAGTGTGACCTGTTTATTGATGTACACTACTAGTGCTGGATGGTACCTCCGGTTGTAGAATCCTTGATAGTATAACTTAGGTCTACTACCCTATAATACCTGTTCTACCTTTTGGACATAATAAAACTTCTATTTATCTGTTTGTGGCACGTTGGTGAGGCAGCAGTGGGAGAGAGGAGGGCCAAGGGTTCTCTGTGTTTGTCCCATATCCATCTGGGACACTGCCTATTCCCCTCATATTCCCTACTTCCAGGAATTTTTCTTGTAAGTGGTGTTATGATTGTGTATGTATTACATTGAATAAAGTTAATAATATTTTATACATTGTATGCTCCTCTGGTTTTTGTTTTTGCACCATTGAGTCTCAGTCATGAAAGTGCAGATTTGCCAGTGATTTTCTGCTCTCTATCTTTACTGAAGACACAAACAATACCCATTAAAAATGTTTATATGAACATGAAAAACTTGTCTGTAATTTCATTATGGCAAGTGTCAGGCAATGGCTTAGATATGCTATCATTTTCTAATTTTGCTGGGTCTGACTGCTGCATCTTCCGCAAATATTCAGGAATTCTTAAAGAGAATCCGTCATGCAAAATAACCACCCTAAACTAAATATATTTTCATAAACTGCCATTAGAGAGCATTGCCTCTACCCCTTCATTGTCCCTCTACATGCCTGTAAACCTAAGCAATGAGGTCCTAAAGCTGTATGCAAATGACCTGTGAAATGTCCAATGAAGCATTAGCATATTCAAGCTGTCCACCTTATTCATGAGTGGGAGGCACAGCCACACCCCCAGTGCATGACGGACAGCCTGTATAATGATGTGAGGCTGTATAATGATGTGCTTCCTGGTGCTGGTGGCCACGCCCCCTGCAGCCTGTGTGTGCATGTGTGTGTGTGTGTTTAGGAGAGATACAACAGCTCCATGCAGCCATGTTACAGCAGAACATGTCAGATTCATGTGTAGCTGATGTCTGTGTCTCTCACCTGTATATTAGGAGGATGCAGCATACACACTAGCCATGCTTTACTATACATTACACACAGACATGAGCAGGGGGAGGAGAGGGGAGGGGTAACAGGGGTGACATCACTGCCTCTGACCATGTGACCAGCCTCATTTACATGATAAAAAATGATTTTACAATGAATAATGTATGAAATAACTAGATAAAGGCTGGGAAGGGATCCTTGTGAGCTGCTCCAACAGGTAGAGGTGACAGGACAAGTGGCAGAGACCTGATGACAGGTGTCCTTTAATCATCATTTAATTCATACGCACTTTTCTTAGGATTTTGTTTCATTTTGCAGCATAGGATTACTCCTCTTTCATAATAGAGCGGAGGGATCCGCTACAAATCTGAGGCAGAAAGTTGACACTCTGCAGATATAAAAACCTGCAGATCATTTCATTTTTCATGTACACAGTTTTAAATAGATCTCAAATACATCTCAAAGCGACTGTATTTTGCAGCTAATATCCTGCACCAATTCTGTGTGGAAAATACTCTGCAGATTTATTTTCTCTACAAAATGACATTCCGGAATGACCAACTTGCCACAACACTTTCCCCATTCACAAAAGGAACAGGCTAAAGCGATCCTTCTGTCCTATTGATTCCCATGTCATCCCATACAGTATTGCACAGTTTGGATGCTAAACCCCATATATGGTGTTACACGTTATTTCTTATTTAGTCATATTAATGTGTGTTTAGTCATCAACGATAATATTAATGTATAACATTCTATGAAATGACTAAGGTAAGAACACAACACAATGCCCAGTAAATGTCTGAAGTGTGACCATACATAATGTATATTACTTTCTAAAGAGCAGAGATAGCCGTCACATAGTTATATTATAGTTGTGGTCAATAACGTTCCTGCTGACAATGCAACTTCTCAAACTGCTTACTAACACTATGGACGGAAATCAACTCCCCCAGGACTTGCTTTCTATCCACTATAAGTGAGAGATTGAGAGAGTGCAAGACTAAAGGCTGAAAAGCGCTGCTGTTCCAGAACTAGGTAAATGTGAAAGAGATACAGAATCGACTCCAGGCTTGAATTTCATAAAATTTTGGATTTTTCAGACTACAAGGCCCTATAGACTTCTTTGCTCAAAGGCTTGGCATAAGAATGTAACTTAATATGTTCTAACTTACCAATATACCAAAGATGGGCTTGTGTGGCTACAGAAAATGCTCATATCTGAAATGACCCAAACTTAGGTGCCCTATACACTCACACACATTGTCTTTCTATGGGTTGTCAACCTGAGATTCACATTATGTTTAGGTTCCCATTGACCTGTAACAATATGAATATCTACAAGTGTTCGCATGCTGAGAAGGATACTAGCCAAGGTATTCATCCGGCTTTGTATGGTTTTCAAAAATCCCCTCTGCGATGTCATGTTTTCTTTCGTAGCCATCGCAATGCTGCAACGATAAAGAAAGCAAAATTTATTCCATTATCAAATTATTTGTTCAGCAAGAAAAGAAAAGTAATTATGTGGAGATGCTTCACTCTTCAGACAGATAAGGATCCTGCAGTCTGGAACATGATCAATCTGAAGCTTAAACCAGTATCAAGTGTGATATGCAATATTGTGTCTCCAGTGCATAACAACAAGCACTAGCACTACCCTCATTACTTGTATCTACACGGAGGGTCTTACTGACCTATTCACTATTAACATAACTGTGGAAGCTTTCTTAGCAGGTACCGAAATTATAGCTGTTTGAAAAGGGATGGCTATATACTGGGGGGGCAGGAGGGCTGGCTATATACTGGGGGGGCAGGTGCAGGCTATATACTGGGGGAGGCAAATACTTCTACTGGGGGGGCGAAGTGCAGGCCTTACTGGGGGGCCTAGAATAGCTATATACTGGGGGCAGGACGAGCTAATATACTGGGGGGGCCAGAATCGCATATACTGGGGGGCAGAATAGCTATATACTGGGGGGCAGAATAGCTATATACTGGGGGGCAGAATAGCTATATACTGGGGGGCAGAATAGCTATATACTGGGGGGCAGAATAGCTTTACTGGGGGCATACTAGCTTTATCTGGGTGCAGGGACGAATAGCTATATACTGGGGGTCAGGGGGCTGCATAGCTATATACTGGGGGTCAGGGGGCTGCATAGCTATATACTGGGGGTCAGGGGGCTGCATAGCTATATACTGGGGGCCAGGGGGCTGAATAGCTATATACTGGAGGGCAGTCCATTACATTTCCAACCCTAGGCTCATACTGGAACTCAGTTTTTTGTGGTGAACTTGGGTACCTCGGCTTATATTCAGATCTGCTTGTACTCGAGTATATGTGGTACTTACCATGGCAAAGTTTCCCCATGGGTGCAGGACTAGGGAAATCCTGTATTATCGTGTGTCCTGCTGGCTTCCGGCAGATGAAGGAGACCATACAGTCAGTAAGCATGTTCCCCCTACATGCCACTCTCACCCCTGGTAGAGGAGTGAGTATCACATACATACAGTAATGATTGTATGACTTCTTTCCTCTGCTGGAAGCCAGAAGCACACTGGATGTTACAGAAAGTTCAGGGCCCTGCTCCCGTGGAGAAACTTTTTGCCAGGATAAGTACAAAATGGGTGACCCTATTAGTGTCTTGTTGGCCACTCATTTTATGGAAAGTTATTGCTGGAGATGATAAACTGGGGCCCATGATTCTACAGACAATAGAGTCACAAGAAATTCTCAATGGAATACCAGATTTGTAGAAACATCAAAAGATGATGACAGGATTACATCTGTATAAGTGATTTTTTTTGTTTGTTAATAAGTGAGGTAGAAATTAGATTCAAGTTAGTTTTATTTTTATTTTTTACCACTAATTGGACTTTAGATCTTGAAGTATAGGACAGTACAAATACCATAAATTGTACCAGTTTCAATACAGAAATACTAAATCTATATATAATTTTCCAGTACAAGGAAACTGCTTAATCACTGCTACAGGGCCCTATTGAATCATACGCTATAAGACTGCACCCAGCTTAAGGCCATGCCAGGACAAGTTGCCATGTCAAAGCCTGGCAGTGACTGCAGCCCAGCTCCGCTACTGTAATTAATGACCTAAATCAAATGTGTTCTTGACTTCTTCCACTGGGCAGCAGCGATTCTCCCAGCAAATCTCCGCAGTGTCCCCGGACTCATTACAGGAGTTATCATTGTAGCTGAACAGGTCTGCCCGGCTCAGATTCAGAGTGCTGCTGGCTTATGTAGAGAGCACCCCGGGGACACAATTATAAAACCTCATTAGGAATATATCCTGGGAGTGAGTGCTTTTAACATCTGAAAAAGCAGAGCTCAATAAGTAAGGCAGGCAAAATGCTTGGAGCTTTCAAGCCTGTACATTAGGGAAGGGGATAGCTTCACATTCTGCAAAAAGAGAAAAAAAAAAAAGCGCAACTTTTCATCAAAAAGGAATTACGGAAGAAAGGCATGTGTGCGGCTTAGTTTGGGAATGAGCGGCATCGGGTAGAATACCTAATAAGCAAAGTCTTACATACCGGGAATTCCCAACCGTATGTTGTGCTGAGCAATCTGCACGCAAATTATCCCTGACCATTTAGCATCCGCAGAGTCTACACGTTTGGGAATCATCAAACTTTTAAAGCCGAGATCTTGTTTGCACTTTTGTCTCTTATAGCTGGGATTTCCCATGAACAATTATCTATCTGCAAGCAGGTGATAACTGGGAGCGTGTATCCCCTAGACTTGTATGCAGTAGTAGCAGGAATACTTGACCACAGCTCTATACATAGTCTTGGGTTATGCTCGCTCATCTGTCATTCTTCCCAACCCATTCAGATCTGTTGAGCAGCAAAAAGAGTGCAAGTCATCTCTGGTGCTGGCTATACTCCCCTGAGAAAGCTCAGACCTGATCTTTCTAGACAGTTTTCTACCATTCCTTTTCCCTGTGGAGGATTGGCTTCCTTGTTACTTGCTCCACTTACATGCACTTTTCTGCTGAATGTCAGGCATAGTTTTCAGAATGACAAACATACAAAATGCAACCAAAAAGTTTCAGCTCTATATGCATCTGCAGCTTGCTATATTGTTCCGAGGTTTTTAGCCTAGGACTAGCTCCACGCTCACAGCTTAGTGCAATGTTGTGTCATAGTAGTGCAAGGAGTAAAGGGTGCCAACTAGGACCCCATGAACTGGTCCAGGCTTCCCATGCTGCTCTACAGAAAGTAGCGCGAGGCTGTGTGATAGCCCAGATTATCCTAAACCTGCTAAAGGAGGCCAGGGGGTCCCCCGCTCAGACTGCATGCAGAAGGGGTTATGATACACAGCACATTTACATTGGGTGGCACCTCATTAGTAGGATAGGGCTTCTCCTATTAAGTGCACACGATTAGAAGTACAGCTCTCGTCTCTGCGCAGTCATAAAAGTTTCATACTATGTGTATATATAATGCATTAGGACATGACATATGAGCTCCATCTATCAGACCTATACATATGGCACATAACATATCTATCTTATACTGTCTATACTGCCTTGATTCCTAGTCTGTTTTTGCAAGGAAATATTGACCAGTGGGGACCCCAAAGATATCAGAGAATTAGCGTGTTTATAACAGTTCGTAGAGGTTCAGGCCTCTGGTATGGTCTCCACGATGGGCAGATACTCTCAGAAGTTAGATCACACTGAGCTGTCTACTGTGAGATGTGAGGGGGTATGCCTGGGGGAGGGAAGCAGGACAGAAGCTTATCACACCGAGCTGTCTACTGTGAGATGTGAGGGGGTATGCCTGGGGGAGGGTAGCAGCAGGACAGAAGCTTATCACACCGAGCTGTCTACTGTGAGATGTGAGGGGGTATGCCTGGGGGAGGGTAGCAGCAGGACAGAAGCTGTATCACACTGCGCTTTCTATGGTGATATTGGAGGACATGGCTGAAGGAAGGAAGCAGCAGGACAGAAGTATCACACTGAGCTGTCTACTGTGACATTGGAGCACATGGCTGAAGAGGGAAGCAGCAGGACAGAAGTTATATCACAAAGAGCAGTCTCATGTCAGATGGGGAGGTGTGTGGCTTGGCTCACTGGTTACTGTAGCTTGTACAGGGGGTTTGTATCTGAGTAGAGAGTTGACTGCCTGAATGTTAAAGAGATGGATTAAAGCAGGGAAGATGTGCTGAGTAAAGCCATCCATGAAAACTGCCGAGCATAAAGGTTATGATCTTTTAAATGTCTCCCTATTGGTAAAATGATTTTAGTGCCTTTATAAATACAATAAATCTCTTACCTTATAGTTTCCTCTATAAGACGATCAGAACTGTAAAACAAAAATTAACAACAACTAAATGGTCATTTTAGAGATAAAAAAAAATAGACATTTATTAAAATATATGCTCCATAAATTATAAATGTACAAATCATTTTATGCACTTCTTTATTCATTAATTGTAGCCAGTGGAGGAACTACATGGCATGCATACATACATACATACATTACATACATACTACTATTTGCAATAACAGTTACTTTAGTAACCAGGAATATAAGTATGAAACCATAAGGGCAACATGAATAAAAGCCAAAAAGGGGTTGTCCCATTAGGACATGGCCTAGGATGTGGAAAATCCTTTTAATTGTTTGATTTGTATTATACAGTTAGTGATTGAGGTTGTGGGTGCATCCAAAAGGTTTTAAATGCAGTTTTTGAAGCAGCTGCAGATCATAATGGGTTAGAACAAGTACCGTATATACTCAAGTATATAGCCATAATTGGTTATAACTTCGGAACGCTTTAACATATCCGGGTGATTTTGAGAATGTTTTCTCGTGACACATTGTACTTTATGTTAGTTATAAAATTTAAGTGATAAGTTTTGCGTTTCGTTCTGAAAAAAAGTGAAAATTTGGCAAAAGTTTGTAAAATTTCTTCATTTTCCAAGTTTGAAATATTCTGGTTTCCAGACAAGATGTAAAACTACCCAAAAAGTTTGATAATTAACATTTACAGAATATCTGCTTTACGTTGGGATGATATTTTATGCTTCCGGTCATTTTTCTAGGATGTTATGAGGTGCAGAACTTTAGGTGCGATTTTTCTTATTTTTATGAAAATTGCCAAAACTCACATTTTGAGGGACAACTCAGCTTTCAAGTGACTTTGAGAGGCCTAAATAATAGTAAGCAACACCAATGGAAGTATATAGGATGCCACAGTAACTGAATGGATAATAAATCATATAATTACGTACTCAATTCAAAAAATCGAACATAACTTTATTTAATCGGCCATCAAAAAACATACGGTTAAAAAACACACACATAAAAACCACAAAAGATGTGGCGGTGGTCATAAATCATGCAATATATGTTAAATACATCCAGAGTCACAAACACCAGTATACACAACATCAGGCTATAACCAATAATATTACCCACCAGGGTGTAGTAGGTAGCCCACAATTGTAAAGGTAGTAATTCTGACCACCGCCACAGCAGCCCGACGCGCGTTTCGAGGTCGCTTCCTCTAGGGGGTGTGCTGTGGTGTGGTAGGTGCCCAGTATATATATCCCCGGCGCAGAATGAAAAAATACCTTGGGGCCAATGGAGATGCAGGACAAGATGGACCGCAGGTGCATGATTTAGCGCATCATCGCGGTCTCCACACGCGCCGTCCGGAGGCGGGGCCAGGTTCCGAGAGACGAGTGACGCGCAGGATTTGCGTCATCGTGACCCAAAGTCCAGCGCCGCCATCAAGACACGCGCATGCGCCGAAATGATGCGCATCCTGTTGGCACAATTTCAGTCCAATATTTACATGATAGGTCCAAGCACTTTAGTATAATATTAAATATACTCCAAGTATGAATTATATTATTGCACTTCAGTATTATTCCAAGTATGAATTATATTACTGTCATTTGGATATATGGAGCCATACCCACTCTAATTATGCTCTTTGATTATTGCCCTTACCCTTGCCAGGCTCCAAGATGGCGACAGGATGCGCATCATTTAGGCGCATGCACGCGTCCTGATGGCTGCGCCGGACTTCCGGTCACGCAAATCCTGCGCGTCACTCGTCTCCCGGAACCTGGCCCCGCCTCCGGACAGCGCGTGTGGAGATCGCGATGATGCGCTAATTCACTCACCTGCGGTCCATCTGGTCCTGCATCTCCATTGGCCCCAAGGTATTATTTCATTGTTCTTTCCCGGGCGGCGCCTAGTATGACGCGCCACTGCTGACGTCATACTAGGCGCCGCCCGCGAGAAGAACATGGCGGCGCCCAGCACGCTGAAGCAAGAAGAGCAGCCGGGAAGCCAGAAGAGGAGCTGCGATGACATCGGGGGAGCAGCGCTGCCCATCGGGGCCACCGGAGGGTGAGTATATAAGTTTTATTTTTTTAGTCCATTTTTTATTAATTTTTGGTAGTATTGACTCGTGTATAAGCCGAGGGGACGTTTTTCAGCACATTTTTTGTGCTGAAAAACTCGGCTTATACACGAGTATATACGGTAACAGAGTTGCTACTCCTGCTCTTTATTCACTCCACTCCTGGCTTGGGCATAAAAAACTTAATAGTATCTCATCCTACAGCACTCTGGACTATACAGATATCATATGGTCAAATATTTATAGGTTTCCTACAATTCACTTCTCTTCTGAGTCTACTACTCTATTTTATACTATATTACACTAGGCAAAGCTGTCACTATGTTTTTCTTGATGTAATTTTTGACATCTTACATGTTTTCACTAGGCTTTGACCCCTCCTTTATGATCCGAATGAGGATGAGCAAATCAGTCTCAGGGGGCGTTTGGGAATCTTGCTTTTTAACCTCTGGTTTGATGACAGGGGATGCATTACATTTGTATGGCGACTTATAAATCCCTCAATTTCCAAGTAGGTTGCGAATGGGTGCGTCCAATAGGTGACCTTCTCCAGTAGGTCCAGGACTTGTAGCTCTATTTCTAGATGGAAGTTTGCAGTGACTACTAGTGTGATCCCAACCTATGGGCTTCTACCTCTGAATGGCGTCATTTGTTGCTGATCAGAGCCCATGATGACTATCTGCACATGTTACATATATATGTTTCTCCCGTTATTTGATACTAAAGGCCTTCGTCTTCCATAATAACCAAAGTGAACAACCTTACTTTTTATATTAGGCTTTAAAATGACGTAAAGATTAAGTGTCCTACAAATCTGAATTACACAAATGCAATGTATGTGTGTTACTAGTAAGCACCCATTACACCGCTAACCATGAAAAGGTATTGACAGGCAGCAATGATTTGTTTTATGGCTTCTCCTAGCACCAAGATTGCTGACATCTAATAATCAAAAGAAGCAGAAACAATATGAAGGGTTCCTACCGCAGGAGTGTATTTAAGCTTTCTCCTTGTCAGGCCAGAAGTTGGTAAGCCTTTCCTATGTCATTTGCTATGCAGGAGCCCATCGCAAGGCGCTGAAAGTATTGCAGGCAAAAGGCATTACTGAAAGTCATTAACATTAACCGCAATGGTTCCAGCCATGCCAGGAACAAATCTAATGGATTCTCTTACTCCTTTAAAGTAAAGGAATTAACATATGCAGCTGCAACAGCAGGAGCGCCATTGCCTCTCACAAGCTGCACTTAACCTTCTGGTGATCAGGAATTTTCCGAAACAATTCACCTCGGTACTAAATCATTAGATATGTCCTCAATGAATCAAGCCCTTTAGTAAAAGCAAAAGATGCAACAAAGCAAATAGAAGGCGAAAAAAAACGCAAGGTTTTTTTTCTTTCACATCTTGTGCGTCTATTTCATAGCAGGTAGAGGATGAGGTTATAAGGATCAGGGCCCCACATACAAGAAAATCCAACATTGCAGTTCTAATGGAGTTCCCAATCTTTATAAATCAGGCAAGTAACTAGTGGCTGATGGTTGACATTCCATACACGCCAAGGGGTGTGGAGGCGGCGATATCCTCCTGCCTTGCACCTGTGCACTGGCTATAACCTATACCGGTTCTGCTGAAGGTTATAGCGCCCTGATTTGTGTGCCGGCACAGTTACCCTCCGGATACATCAGGAACCTCCTAAACTCTTTAGTGCGACAGAGTGGTGGGTTTTATCCAACCGTGGTCAATCTGTGAAACATGGACACTGCATGTTCTGTGATTTGCGGACTGACCATGCTCGTCTGAAACTGCAATAAGAGGGTTGCCCAGGATTCAAGATTATTCTTATTAGTAGCAGCAAAAGATGTGAAAATAAGAATTAATACGAAGCTCCTCCAATGGCCGTCGTGTGGCCTCCACCTAAAGCTACTCCTTGCTCCAGTAGCCTCTTTAGAATTTTAAATTTGCATATTCCCTGATTAAAGATAATAAAGACATAGGGGGGTAAAGGATTAGCCCTAAAGAGATGTTTTTAGGGCACCTACCACCGGGTCTACCTTAATAGGTAGATCCGTGGTGGTAGGTTTCCTTTAAAGTGCCACGTTCATTAACATTTTTCCACAAACTTAGAGCGTAGGTCAAGTTAATGAACTTGCTTTGAATTTTAATCATTTTGTTGCAGAAATTAATAGTATACATTTAACCTGATGACCACTGACCACCTATGTAGGGTTTTTTTTTCAAGATTCTGCTAAACTTTTGATGGCAAAATGTCTTCAGCACTTGTATATAAAAGTATAGAAGCCCGATCCTCCCCAAAAAGGAAAGAGTTCAGACACCACAAAATACTCTGATTGGTTTCCATGGGCAATTAAAACAATTTTACTTCAGAAACTTGATGATAAATCTCCCCCATAGTTTTCTGGATACAATAGCTTCTTAGGTGTAGACGTAGTCCGTCACCTGATCGTTTAGAAACCGGCAACACTATCAGTAGTCATCTAATATTTATAGGCCTCTAACACGCTGACAGTACCCTGCCATAACCACTCTATTTTGTACTCACTTAAGTAGCCGTCCATAGACACAATGATTTAAAAGGTAAAATTCCCCTGCTAGTCCCTTCCAGGCACAATTAGCCGTTCACATAACCTAAAGTTAATATGAGGAGAAACTACATGATGACATCATTTACCACAATGCACAATAAAGTAGTTTCAGTTTATTATACACCCCATAAAACATTGGGGTAACTGCAGTCCAGAGTTCCGGTTCTTGCCCTCAATCCTGCAGGTGATTAATAGATACATACAGTGGTGGCAAAAAGTATTGGCACCCCTGCAATTCTGTCAGATAATACTCATTGTTTTCCAAAAAATGATTGCAATTAGAAATTCTTTGGCATTATTATCTTCATTTAATTTGTATTCAATGGAAAACCACAAAAAGAATTGTCAAAAAGCCAAAATTGAATATAAATTCCACACCAAAAATAAAAAATAGGGGTTGACAAAAGTATTGGCAATGCTCAATAAATCATGTGATGCTTCTCTAATTTGTAATTAACAGCACCTGTAACTTACCTGTGGCACCTAACAGGGGGTGGCAATAACTAATTCACACTTGCAGCCGGTTGAAATGGATTAAAGTTGACTTAACATCTCTTCAAGACCAAAGAACTGTCTGAGGACTTGAGAATCAAAAAACTGTGAGGAAGCCTGAGCAATCTCGAAGCCACAAGTCCATCTCCAAAGACCTGAATGTTCCGGTGTCTGACGTGCACAGTGTCATCAAGAAGTGTAAAGCCCCTGGCCCTGTGGCACCTCCCTAGATGAGGAAGTGTAAAGCCCCTGGCCCTGTGGCACCTCCTAGATGAGGAAGTGTAAAGCCCCTGGCCCTGTGCCACCTCCCTAGATGAGGAAGCGTAAAGCCCATGGCACTGTGGTACCTCCCTAGATGAAGAAATGTAAAGCCCCTGGCCCCTGTGGCACCTCCCTAATGAGGAAGTGTAAAACCCTGCCCTGTGGCACCTCCTAGCTGAGGAAGTTAAAGCCCCTGGCCCTGTGGCACCTCCTATATGAGGAAGTGTAAGCCCCTGGCCCTGTGCCACACCTCCCTAATGAGGAAAGCGTAAAGCCATTGCACTGTGGTACTATCCTAGATGAGAAATGGTACGCCTGGCACTGTGGATACCTCCCTAGATAAGAAATGTAAAGCCCATGGCATGTGAATACTCCCTAGATGAGAAATGTAAGCCCTGCACTGTTGTACCGTCCCTAGAGATGAAGAAATGGTAAATCCCCTGCACTGGGGTTACCTCCCTAGATGACAGAAATGTAAAGCCCATGGCAACTGTGATACCTCCCTAATGAGAGATGTAAAGGCCATGGCACTGTGGTACCTCCCTAGATGAAGAAATGTAAAGGCCATGGCACTGTGGTACCTCCCTAGATGAAGAAATGTAAAGGCCATGGCACCTCCCTAGATGAAGAAATGTAAAGGCCATGGCACTGTGGTACCTCCCTAGATGAAGAAATGTAAAGCCCCTGGCACTGTGGTACCTCGCTAGTTGTGGACGTAAAAGAAAAAAATTGAAGAGAGATTTCAACGCAAGATTGTGCGGATGGCGGATAAAGAACCTCGACTAACACCCAAACAAGTTCAAGCTGCCCTGGAGCAGTTTGCCAAAGAAGAATGGTCTAAAATTCCAGCAGAGAATTATAAGAAACTCATTGATGGTACCGGAAGTGCTTGTTCGCAGTTATTTTCCCTACAGGTTGTGCTACCAAAGACTAGGCTGAGGGTGCCAATAGTTTTGTCTGGCCCATTTTTGGAGTTTTGTGTAAAATGATCAATGATTTGACTTTTTTTTCATTCTCTTTTCTGTTTTATCATTCCAAGCTAAATAAATGAAGATATGAATACCAAAAAAAAATTGAGATTGCAATCATTTTCTGGAAGAAGAGTTTTATCTGACTAAATTGCAGGTGCCAACAATATTTTTGGCCACCACTGCAATAGCTAACTGACAATCTACCAACAAAATCCAGCATAATAAACCAGGGACACCTACTCATAGATCCAGGCACAGTGATTGTGGTAATCTTCTTCATGGGCTCCTTCCTTCTAAGATCAACTTTTAAAATTATGTAATTGCAGGTTACCAGAGCTCCTCCGTATTGCAGCTTCACAGGCTCTTACACGTTAACACTCCTCATTAGGATCATTTTAAAAGTTGATTTTAGAAAGAAGGAGGCCATGGATAACAAATATAAGAAGATTACCACAGACATGGTGCCTGGATCTATAAGTAAGTGTCCCTGGTTTATAATGATGGATTTTGATGGTAGATTTCCTTTAAGATTACATCACTTCCTCTGTCTCTATAATTAACCCTGCTGCAATGATGCCATTTAGCAATAAGAGCTGTAAATGGCAAGCTTTAATGGAAGTTGTAAGCTTCACCATCATTTTGACACATAAATGAACACTTTGGAGTGATTCTGATACAATTCAGAACAGATCCGAACCCGCTAGCAGCGCTGCAGTGCCATGGACCGAGGCCAATAAGGAAAGAAGATGAAAAGAATAGAAAAATATAAGTGTTGACAGGCCAGTGCTCACAGCTCTGTGCTTCACAGGGTCCAAGATGAAGCAGATGGCCACAGCTTGGTACCTGCCAACGCTTGACCTGTGGATCGTCAATGCAGCATTTACTCAGTAATAAATGTGATATACAAGCTCGGACACCTGGCGAGTTCTGAAGAAGCAGAAGGAGTGGGGATGGATTGTATTTAATATCCAAAAAGGGGGAAAAAGTAAATCTACCATCAAAATAAATCATGATAAACCAGGGACAATTGCTCATAGACCTGCGCTGTGACCGTGGTAATCTTCTTATAATTGTTATCCATGGCCTCCTTCCTTCTAACAGCAACTGTTAAAATTATGCTAATGACCTAGGATGGCTCCTGGGGGTATTACTAGAGCCCCTCTATGCTGCAGCTTACACTACGCAGGAGCACTTCTTCTTCCTCCCTTTTTGTGAGATTTATGTGGAGTAATATTGCATTGTTTAATTGTTCCCTTTTTATTTTGAGCAGTCGATAAGAAGATTACCACGGTGCCTGAATCTACAAATAGGTGCCCCTGTTTCATAGTGATGGAATTTTATAGTGACAACTATTAAACAAGCAACAAATAGATAGTACAATATATTATAACACTGAAATGTGCAGATTTCTTCACTCACATTACTATTATTAGCCTCCCCCTTCCTCTGCATTTCGAATTGCTACCAAGAAGGACAGAAGCCCCCTGAAAAACACAGACTGCCTGGGGGAATAGTCACAGCAGCCATGTCTCCCACCAAGGGCTATGAGAAACAGCAAATGCACAGAGACTGCAATGGAAAGGTGGTTGCACCCATCAGATGCTTACAGTGCTCCGGCTCCCCATTTTGGAGGCGCATCACATAGTCGGGAAACAGTGATGACACCGGTTCTGCGTCAGTAGGTACAGCAATCACATGACCACCAGAGGCCGATTAAGCCTGCCATGGGCCCTGGGATATATTAATATTATAGCCTCTACAAGTCTGGATTCAATTCCTACATGGGGCACTAAAAATGAAGCTTCTTGAGGAATGGAGGATGCGTCCCTTCCGATGGCTTTCAATTTCTGGTTTCAGGATCTTTGGAGGACCTTTATAAGGTTCTGAAATGGCTCTTTAGAGCATGTATTGAGAGCAGGTATAGATATACAGAGATTTCATGGGCGAAGACCCTTCTCAGTATAAAATTTGGTGGGTGGTCATGCGTCCACTAGAAGGCTTTGGCCCCCCCACTAATGACCACCAATCTTTCCAGGCCTAGCCATGTCCACAGACTGATCAGAGAACTTGCTTTGTGAATGGGAAGTTTTCCTGCCACCCACCCCTTTAATTGTTTCAACCTTCTCAGTAAAGAATACAATTATTACAGACTAATAAAACACGAGGTTTATTACTTCTTTCAAGGACATGAGACTATACAGAGTATAATAATAATCTCTATACCAGGCCCGTGCCCAGGGTAAGGTATATGATAATGAGAATGGCATCAACCATTGTGGAGAACATGGATATATTATACGCGTCAGATGTGGGGTCATAATCTAATTAACACGTAGTCGAGAATCTGGAAACATACAGGAGATTGGTCTTTTCAGAACAATATTTCATTCTTTGTTCTGCAAAATCTCTGGGTGAATAGGTTAAAGCAGAAACAGAGACAGAAAAATTGGTTCAACTTGCATCAAATGGGTAATTTCTTAGAGAGGCAGAAAAGATTGAAGCCTAAAGAAATCATGGAGGATAAAAGAAACGCTTGGGAGAGATGAAAGAGCTGGGCCCATTCACATCTGATTTTAGTAAAAATGTTGATAATTAGGTGGAAGCTCCGAGTCCCTTGAGCTTTCGGATTCATCAGTACGCAGCTCCCAGGGTTTGGAGAAGGCTCGCTGCAGTAATGTGCCTTTTTCTTCACTTCTTCAAAAAAAAAAATTTCTACCAGCCAAGTAAACAAAAACTTTTATTAATTATTTTTTTGGTATCTCAGTACATATTAATATACAATGGTGTCAGTTAAATAACTTGGGAAATGCAAATTTTTAAAATAAATTGTTTACAGAGAAAGCAATTTCTCTGTAAACATCAATCTATCCATCTGGCATCCATCAATCCATCCAGAATCCATAAGGCACATCCTCTATTTACTGCTGTTACAACGACATACAGAGAACGGTCACTGATGGCAGGGACTGATCTATCCATCCAAATCGCACATTCACTCATCAATCAATTCATCCATCCATCTATCCATCCGGCATCCATGAATCCATCCAGCCTTCCGGCATCTATCAATCCATTTCATACGCCTGTCCTAAGGGTCATGCCAGTCCCAACACAATCTATGGAAAATCATCCACAATAAAGGGCAGCTAATGAGGACTTGATACTGTAGATAGGGCATACACATGGTTAATGGACGGAGCACTTTCAATAGAAATGTATTTCTTTGTTTGCAGGTGAAGGGAAGTGGGTTGGTAAAAGGTTGCAAATTTGCCACCTATTTTGAGTTCTGAAGTAATTGTAATAATCCATCCCCAGAGTTTGGTCTCTGGTCATTGCTACCCTGTGGCATCACTCATACTGCCAGCATTATAGCAAGGCCTTTCCGCAGACCCAACTCCCTTTACTAAAATCAGAATCAGCGCATTACATCTCAACGAAAAAAATTCCACTAGACGTGACAAATCTTTTCAACTATAAGAAATAAGCTCATCTATTTCTTGCTGAAAAATATAAATTAGAAAGTAATTGGCTGCTGTAGTTGTAAATCACAGGAGTCAATGTGGCAGCGCAATCTTATTTAGAAGATATAGCAATGAAAAACTTTACATATATCCTTTAGCATTCTGAAGTGTCACTACAATCATTTGTAAGCGGATGGATAGAAAGGCAAGTTTATGGAATTGCTGACGCCTTGAATGGAACAGAACACTTTCCCATCCAGGTCTTTTTAATTTTTTTTTTTTTGGACCAAGCAATTTCTATTCATTTACTATTATCCTCTAATCACAACCCTTTGTTGATCAATGCATGTGGATGTGTGTTTTGCAGAACAAATAGTATTTTTTAAATAGCATCATCGTTTGTTTAATTTTGATACATTTTTAATATGTTTTATAGAAAAAAATTTTTTTTTGTGTCCAATCATCCCAAGAGCCATTATTTCCCAATTTCTTAATCAATAAAACCATATAACTGGCTAGCCCTATGATGACCCATTACAGATTCTGAAGGCCTACAAACCTGTACCATGCTAACAAGACATGTACCCCAAGGTGTAGCATTTCTCCTATGTAACACCCATAATATATCTACCCATGGGTAGATATAACTCTGACTTTGGGTACCTCAGTTGTTGAAGGTACCCAGATGAGGGAGGGGCAATGTCATCACATGTGGGGGGGGGGGGGAGCCTGAATGCTCAACCTTTCTGGGATAAAATTGTGGGTTTCACAATTATACAACTCACTTACTACGTCCAGAGGAAACCGCTGTGAATGCTCTTCTGGTAGGTGGCTCCAGGGGTTGCTATAGTCCCAGCTTAGCCCCCACTGAACCCATAATCATGTTGTTCATAGACTAACAAATGTTTATAATGATAATGGATAGGGTTGAGGTACCCTTGAGAAAGGAAAAAAAAGGTTGAATCTTTCTTTAACACCTTGGAAAGCTTTAAAGTGCTCTCAGAAGGAAGGGACCCACCAATGGAGGTAGAAAAGGGCTTCAGGAAAAGAAATCTATTATTTAGTCCCATACCTAGTGTCGGTGTTGGTAAACACTACGCCAATGATCATCCCTAATGTCCGAGCCTAGGGTTGTGCTGAGACCAGTTGAATGATTTTGTGAAAAACCCTGCACTATGCATGTATTCCTAATGGTTGTTTCCTCCCCCATTTCCCCTGGCTATCCTGTTAGCACCTGTATTTGCCAACTCTCCAGGTCAGGACTCTAAAGTCTGGGTGCTCTTCCTTCTAGTGACGTTTGCTCTGGATGCTTATTTTTCACTCTACAGCAAAATAACTGGACTGGACACCTGAACATGGGCATACTATACTAACCTGGGAGGCCTTATAACTAAACCCTGCTTACCCTTGATGCTCTTGTTTGTCCTTTTTCCTTTTGTTCAATTTTTGGAACTGCTGAATTGGGAAAATGTTTGCAATAAAAACATTTTATATAGAGCCATAGAAGGGCATGGATTTCTCTCCTTTAAGCACCTATTTTGTACTAAAAGAAGAGAAAAATAAGCTGACAGCTATGCTGTTCTTTAGTTCATTTGCCAAAAAATAATGAATTAAATGTTAAATCACTAAATTACCCTAAAATAATGGCAATGAAAACTAGAGCTTATCCAGAAAACCCAAGCCCTCTCATTGAATAATAAAAATAGACATCTCTTGGACATAAAACAAAAACATTATTTTTCTTATAATACATATTTTTTAGAAAAAGGATAACCACAGGATTTAACATAAATGCTATAAAACGCATATCCCACATATCTGATCCAAGGTAGGAAGTCTCCTAGAGCATTCTCATGGGTATGAAGGGGTGTGTCTGCACCTAATATAATCAGGGCACCCCTTGTGTCTATGGTTCTTCCCTGGAAGATATCTTACCATCTAAGGCCGTAGTCACACGGCTGTATGGGGGACGTATGTACGGATGCAAGTTTGTACATAAGTTTTCCATAGATGGCAATGGCATGTATGCCATGCATTTTTATGGAGATGGGGGGAAGGGTCGCCCCTCCTCCTCTCCATCACGCAGGACGTATGGCCATCTGGCTATGGCCCGGTGGGTATACATTCGTGTGAATCCGGCCTAAGGCAGGAAGAATCATTAAGCGTAGGCCATTATATACATGCTACCCTGGGGTTGGTTCCTGACCCGATATAATCCCATTAGGGACCGGGCTCATATCAAACGAGAAGCTGGTGGCAGTATACCGCATTGGTGGGATTCTGTTTCACTGAAAATAGTGAAAAAGGGACCGTTCAGCCGTTCAGGGTTGTGGGCGAGTGTTGAGCCATACCGGAGGTTGTGTGGACAACTAACTCACTTCCTGTCCAATAAAAAAAAACAATAAAACTGACCATGCATACCCTTCAGGGGTCCGGAAACGTCACCGTATCATTCCCAATACCTTTATCACCTTGGTTTCCAATTGATTTTTGATATTGATTAAATATTCACAGGTCATCAGAATCTGATGGCACCTGGACCCCGCACAGATCAGCTGTTTTGGTGGCGGAGGTCTTTGTTAGTAGATTACCATCACCTCAATAAAATTATGTGCTTCTTTTTTTAGGGCTTTACAGTATCTTGAGACACACAACCTGCGCTTGGACTTTACTGCTTGAACTAAAGTACATTGTGTCAGCTCTAGGAGCCGTCCAATAGTAATAGCTAACAGGATTTAGATCGTGTGATCATTTTTCTTCATTACTAAAGGTCCCGTTGTATAAATCATGCATATTGGCCTGTCAGATTATAAGGAGAATGTATTAGAGGGACGCTGGAAATAGACTGGGGTAATATAAAGTGACAAGCGCTTTCTGAGCTGCGGATGAGCTGAGCAAAGTGTCTGATTTGTCTTAAAGGCTGATACAACGCAGCAGCAAAAGTGAAGTGAAACTGCAGGTGTAGCCCGGGATAATAGGTAACATGTCAGGCTGTCAAGAAAAATAGAGGGCAAGGTATAAATATAAGTTAATACAGTCACATATCCCTCAGGAGAACATCCCAGGATGAGTAGTAGAGACATTAAATTCATATTCATATTGAAAGATGTAGAATATGAATTATAGCACATAGAAGAGAAATGTTGTAATGTTCTGGGCAAACCCCAAATCATGGTGTCTCTCACTAGTCATCAGGCGCTACAGAACCAGGATGCCATAATGTAAGCTGAACCAACCCAAACACCTACAAAACGCATGACTGGTCATACACAATAAACGGCCGATTCAATAATACCGCTCCTTAAACCCAACTAGAAAACCTTCTCTCTCCCTGCTGCTTCCAATGAAAGTTGTCAAGCATGTTTCATAGTCATCCGATTCTGCTAATACACAGCTTAAAGGGCTTCTGCTAGAAGTTTTTTTTTTTTTTACTATGTTTTTTTTAGGTGTTAGGTGGTAGTCCTGGAGAGCTGTGTAACCTTAACGTGCGAGGTATGTACAAAAACCAGCTCACCTCCCGTTATGGCATGCCGAGCGAGGCACGGGCCTCCCCTCTGCTGGGGTAAAGTATCCAAAATAAACGAAAAGACGGCTCAGCCAAGCTCCAGGCAATGCATTTGAAGTCCTTTATTCGTGCAACATTAATGCAACATCCACGATGCGCATCCATATGCCCGTCCATGCGTCGGCGCGCGGGGGAGGAGGGGGTAAGCGCTGCCCCTCTCCATAGAAAATAGTAACCGCATGGCCATAGATACAGTCACAGATAGAGCAGGCTGTCTGCAGCTTTGTATGGTCAAAATTGCCTGTAGACTCCTAAGTTTTCATAGTGTTTTTCTTGTTTTATCACTTTTAAATCTGTCCCTTAAATCAGGCCATGGATATAATGGAATTGTTCTGTCAAACGCTGTACATTCAATAGTGGTGTAGGGTATTAAATGGAACAAAAGTGCAATACTCTGCACAAAACACAGTGTTCTGCAGTACAATCCCCTTCTAGACCATGGTGAGCCATGAAGTGACTGAAGCTCAGCCGAGCACTAGGACCCCTTCAAATAGCTAATCAGACCCTCCGATATAATATTGATGACCTATTCTAAGGACAGGCTATAAATTACAGTCAGTCCCTGAGTTACGTACAGGACAGGTTTTTTAGGTTTGTAATCAAGTTGAATTTGTATATAAATCAGAACTGTATATTTTATAATTGTAGATCCAGAAAAAAACATTTTTGTCCCAGTGACAATTGGATTTTTAAATTTTTGTGCTGTAATGGGACCAAGGATTATCAATAAAGCTTCATTACAGACACCTCACAGCTGATTATTGCAGTCTGGGACTATAGTAACATCCAGAGAGCTTCACCAAAGGTCACAGGAGGCAGAGCGGTCCGTCTGTAACTAGGGGCCGTCTGTAAGTCAGGGTCTACCTGTATAAGAAGCTAAATAATGCCTTAAAACCAAAGTTCTCCTTTGTCGGTATAAAACACATATTGATTGTAGCAATTACCATCTATTACCTTAATACTCAGGAGCATAATGGTAACATGGTATCCAGGCAGAGACTCAGCAAGAAAGTACATGGCTGCTCATGACCCACTTTATCTACATCAAATTAACCATCTACATTTTAATTACTAAGAAATGCTTTTAGGGCAATCCTGGTAAATGGGAAACTGCAGAATACACGTCACCCATGAGACAGGGAATCGCTGCAACAATGACACAGACGTAGTGCCCTCTGATGGTAACAGGACAGAACTGCAACTTTTTTTTCTTACCATTAAGGCTAATTTGTACTGAATGGTAAGTAACTGTATTCTACATTCTGTACATGGTTATGGGGGAAGTCACTTTCCCTAGATTTTCTAAAATTCCCTCACACTGTATACAAGACTGGCTGCAGACCAAGTTAAGCAACGTATGGAAACTGACCCGTATGTTGCTCTGATCCCACAGACTGCAAGGGAGTCCTTGTATCATATTTCTGTATGATACAAGGACTCCTATCCTGTGCAATGTGTTCAGTCCATGGGATCAGACAAACATATGGGTTTGCTTCGACGGGCTGAGTACATTCATCTGAAGTCTGCCTGATACAGTAAGAGCTACACAAATTATTGTGTGACAAAGGATTTGTGTCTGAAACGCTGCTCCAATAAATACCGGAGGAATAAAAGTCATCCGAGAATTTATTCCGTATTTTCACAATACAAATGCATTGTATGGGTCGATATTAGAAAACGATCTGAAATAGCACAGCATGGTCCACTGACAAACACAACTAATCTACGAAGGTGGCGGGAAGTTACCAGTCTAGAACTGATGACCTATCCTAAAATTAGGCCAGCAATATCTAAGACTTGGGCAAGCCATTTAAAGCGATTTGCTGAATAAAACACTAGGAGTTATTCAATCAATAACATTTCAAAAGAGACCCAAATCTGTATTCATCAGTTATATGTGCTTCAGGGTAGCAGTGATTGGCCATGGACTATCAACCAAGGAAAAAAAAAATCTCCCTCCCCGTGAAATCAATGGGAAGCAATCTCGTCTTATTTCCTTGAGCGGGATTTCTGCTCCATTGAAAAAGAAGAGACTTGTCTCATATACTGGGCAGAAAAAAATCTCCATGACAAAGCCCAACGGTGGATTTCATAGATGAAAACCTGCATCAAATTCTACCATGTGAACAAAGCCTGAGGCCCCTGCACACAAATGCATGAAGTCTGTGGATATGGGCCTGTATGTCGACCAGGCCCCACGGACTGCACACAGTGTAGAGGAGGGAAGTCCTTGCATCACATCAAAATATGATGCAAAGACTTCTTGGCTGGACCGCAGCGCTGTCACGGTAATAGTTTTTTTAAAATCAGAACGGTTTTATTAAATACTCCTACACATTTTCTCGTTTACAACAATGAGAACAAAACTTGACAACAGGCATGGTAATAGTTAATACAGTGCTGATGCCGAAGTCTGATCATCAGCAGGCGAGAAGTTCTTACATCATATTTTGATATAATGCAAGGACTTCCTCCTCCTCTGCACTTCCCCCTCTCATCCATGGGGCCAGGCTGACTTACGTTCCCGTATCTACGGACTCCACAAGGGGCCATGCAGTGGAGAGACCACTGCACACTAGAAAATCCCCAAACCTAAGGCGTTCATATCAATAAGGATATATCGCTTCACAAGGCGATATATAAATAAATTTGAGGGTTCCTAAAATTTACCAAAAAACACCTCTCCATTCTCATGGCTAAGTAAGAATGAGCTGTCTGCACAAGTAATTCCCTAATTACCTTTGTCCCTTACTTATGAGTCAAGTAATCGATGCTGGCTTCATGAAGGTAAATTATGACACTCCACCTCTCTTTTCTACGTTCGCTTGTAGATCCACCAACATAAATCACATGTCACAGATTCTCCATTTAGAATATGCTGCTTCTTCAATAACACAAACCAGCGGCTGCCGTTCACAGATACAGGAATCCAGAGGGTAAGTGATTGGAAACAAAGAGGCTGCACAATTGTGATGACCTATTACTTTCGAGGAAGTCCCTATTCTTGTAATGAGGTCTATTCTTAAACTTGCTGAATGTGTGTTTTGCTGTAAAGCATGAACTCTCTGCTCGGCATGCCTAGCTGCTGGATCAGCCTATTGACTATTAGAGCTTTGTACAGAGCAATTAGACCATAGAAAGCTAAAATCCATAGCGCACACATTAACTCCGGAGCGGCAGACAGCCATTTCATCTTACCTTCTGAGGTGCTCATGTTCTTTCAGGAACAGCTCTGTCCTCCTGTTGTTGACACCGGATCCTGTTTTGTAAGATCTGAAAAAGCAGGGAAAACCTAGATGGTTACATCCATCTCTACTGCCTCCAGGCTCATATCATTGCAGACAAACTCCATATGTGCACCAAGTATTCTACAGTCACAGCTCATCTATTCACATTGTGGTGCCAAGTTACTGTAGGAAAAAAATGATATGGAATGTATACAAGAAAGGAGAAGAATATACAGACCCATCAACAGATTTGGTAGAAATAGCTTAAATCTGGGAATACGGAAAGAACACTGCTCCACTTCCATCTTAAAATTCGACATGCTTTATTGTATATCAATAAAAAACTACATATTCAGCCAAACAATAAATCATGAAGAATTTTAAGGAGGAAGTGTTGCAGTGTTTTTTTTTCATATTTCTGGATTATCAGGGGAAAGGGAGGGAGTGCATGTAGAGTGAGCACGCAGGAGGCGTGCATCATAATGAGAAGACCAAGCGCATTATACACAGGAGCGCCAGAAACTAATTTGCATGATTTTAAAAGACTTTTTTTTTGTCGAAATGGCAAGATTATAGCACTAGTGAATATCTGATCGTGGATGTGGTTGAAAACACCAACCAGTAAGTCTGTATGGCTCCAATACTCGATATCCAAGTGGTTGATTTCCTTTAACTCCTTGCCGCAAACCAACGTAATAGTCTGTGGTGTGCAGCAAGGGGTGTACGGAGCCCTCTCCACACAGTCCAGTTGGTTGCTGTACATTGCAGCAAACAAACAGCGTTAACGACCAGGACTGATGAGGGCATGGGCGCAGCCATCTTGGCTGTAATTGTCGCTTCCTGTGACATCGTGGAGACTCCAGGCATTGTCATTTATGAACATCTGGTACAATGTGTAGGTACAGATCTATTAATGTATTAAAATGGTTATTCACATACCAAAAGAATAAAGATAAGTAGTCATAAGAAACGCAGAGTGAATGGCCAATTTTTTTTCCCCACTTCCCAATACATGGCATGGAAAATGAAATGCCGCCAATAAGAAGTACAATTTGTTACACACAAAACAAGCCTTTATAAAGCTTTGTATTTTGAAAGGAGGGGGGGCAAAAAATGGAAACAGAAAAAGGGCATTCATGGGGTTAAAGAGGAGAATCTTCCCTTTCATGTCACATAAGGATCGTGTTTCTAGGTGCTACAGACACAGAAATATGAACAGTGAAAGTTACAGTAGGAGCTGTATATAAAAATTTAGAATATGTGAGGTACACTTGTGAGTGTCTGAAGTGATCCCTTTGTGACATTCCCCACTACTTATCAGAACTTCGAATGATAAAACCTACCCATTCCTAGAAATATGTAAAACCCATGTATTCCTCTTTCTTTTCCAAAACGCTGTAACCTCCATCTTACACAATTCCCTAAGGTTGCAGTTGTCCCAGTTGAATTAGAACCAGCTATTCATGAGTCAATAAACTCTAACCAGCTATTTAATAAGAGAGTAACCATTGGCAAACCTCAAAATGGAGAGAAACCAAGTTGGCTAGATTCTAAAAGACTCAATTGTTGGAGGATATTTTCAGTAATTCCTTAAACATTACCAAGCATCTATTTTCACCAATGTAGGCACCCAGAAACATAATCAAAGGGGAAATTCTCCTCTTTAAAATTACACTGGAACTGTGTTCCTATGCTCCATGGTCAGAACATAAAGCCGTTTATAATTAGGGCTTATTTCTGGGTAGGGCTTAGGTTTTAGCCCCAATTCTGACAAGGCCGAGATATCATGGTAGAGCTTATTTTCAGAGAAATGCGGTAAAATCATAAAAACCGGTTATCAGAATACACAACTCTGCTAAATACAGATCGAGAAATCTTGGGTCGACTATTCCTTCTAAATTACCCCATATGGTATCAAAGTAATAATCCCATAAAGTACAGAGACTTCCTGCGACACTCCTCTGCTGGCTAGTGCCATATTGCTGTGTTGTAACCAGTACTGAAATAACACTGGAGGAATCTGCTCTAATACTGGAGCCATAAATCTTTGAGCAGAAAGCAGCACTCAGCACTGACCACTCAAGCCATCTGCCGAGACTCTCTAACATCATTTGTGACTTACTCAATATCCTTCCGCACTGATCCCAGGAGGTCTTCTCTTTCTCGAATTGCCTGGAAATTGGCTTTTGTTTTGTGGAATTCATGTGTGTAATCCTGTAAAACAACAGTCTCATCTATTAATAAATGGACAGTATTATAACGAATATAAGTTTAGAACAAGTGAACATTTACACAGATTAATATGTGATAAGGGATAAATCATATCTAGGAAGCAGGGCACTGTACTACTCGATTCTTCCCACCTACATTTTGTCACCATATACTTGGTACTGTAATGGAAAGCCGAGGAGCTAAACAAAAGCTCAAGAGGATAATGGAGGGATAAAGGGAATCCATAAAGATCCCTTCTCCGAGGGAGGAGAATGATTAGCAGGCAGGCTCATTTCAGCATTGTGTCTGCTATATGGGCCTGGAGAACAATAGTCTTTATTATTTGCAGCTTTTCCAAAATTCCGGATATATGGGATTCCTCGCATAAATAAGCACAGGCTCCTAAGTGTTCTGTATTCATGAGCCTTCAGGATGTTGTTGTGCAGGGGATATCTGCAAGGTGCTCACATCATTCTTATGACATTTGTCTTATTATATACTGCAGAATGCAAATCAGCTTAGCAAACAAATGTTCAGTCAGAAGAATTGTGAATTCAGCTCTAAGCGGCTCTTCTGTGATTCAGAATCAATAGGGTGATGTAATGTATTCATGGAATTACTACAATTTTGATGCTGAATACTACTAGTTAAGGATACATTTATACAACAGATCCGTCTTTCTTTACGGCTTTCAATATGATATCTACATTAGGACGAAATAAACCTCAGCCGGGTCTATGATTCAGAAGCCAAAGGTTAGGGAAAAGGAACAAGGGTCACACTACATACAACATGGCTGCCATTTTAACTCATGGTGAATAGTTAAGACTCCCTGGGCTAGAAATATAGCTCATCCAAAAAAGCTTAGCTTTAAACCAAAAAAGTTAGCAAAATTTGCAGGATTTTTTTGCTGCATGTTGTTACAACTTAGTCTGTACCCCTTTCATACGAAGTCGCTTTTTTGTACTCATCATAAAAGCCTCTGAAAAAAAAAAACGTCCACCTACTCCACCACCTAAGGCCCTATGCATGAGACCGTGAGCTCGCACAGGCCGCACTTGGACATACCATACGGCCGTGTGCATGACGGAGGAGGGGTGAGCACTCCTCACCCCTCCCCTCTCCATAGTGAAGCCGCAGCTCGTTCATGGTGCGCTGAAACACTGTGGGCCTATTGTGAATTACTTGCATCAAACTTGCATTGTGCGCTTCCATGAACTGCTGTAGGTTTTGTGCATGGTGTGTGGAACCTCCCTCTTAATTTAGCACCGACATTGCATATGGGGTAGTATCCCAACTCTCTATGCCCAAAATATTCTAGTATTACTTTAAGAGTGTGGTAATATACCTTAGTTTATTTCATTTCAATATAGCAGAGCTCAAGGACCAGACACAACCCATGGACAAATGTTAATCTGCTGTTGGGAAGAAACTTGATAGTGTATTTTAAATCAAAATTGTAACCAAGGTGTTCAGGATGTTATGTATCATACCTGCAGTATATCTCTGTGTCTCTGCAACGTGTGCATTAGTGCTGCATTTATTGAGGTCACGCCGGCCGTGCTGCTGTACTCAGCCATTTTGTCATTCACCCCAGTAAGCTGAAGTAAGAGAAAAAAATACAAATTTAAGCAACAAATGGTAAAGCTGTTACATTTTCCTGCTATCACATATGCTGAGCTGTCATAGTCTTAAAATTGTAAACTCACTTTATTTTTAACAAATTAAAAAAATGGATGCAAGGCACTAAGACGAGGGTGGCGAGTCCACTAGTCTATCCAGATGTCACTGTCCTGAATTTGTAGTGCAGCCTACCACTGGATTGTGTAACATTCATTTTTTTTACATTAATATGAATGTGTGAGCTTTTCCTTTACAATGCAAACGTGTGGGAAAGAACTAAGCAAGTAAGTTTTCCAGGGTGTGAAAAGGAAAACTATGTCTCAATGCTATCTACATTGCCCGCTGCATCTACATCAATACGATGCGATCATACTTTATAGATCCCCAGGGGGAAATAGTTTTGTGCATAGTGTATCGGCAGTTGACATTAGTCAACATTAGTTGCATACATACACTACGAGAGGCGCTTTCTTACATGTTGTTCGTTCCTTAGTTGCAAACAAACAGTATAAGACAGTACACGTTAACAAGACCAAACTACGTTACTACATTACCTAAGTTGAAATAATCAAAGTACAAAATACAATAGTGACAATAACAAATAGTAACAAGCTAGATAGACATGCATAGGGATGACTACAGTAGGGGTGCCACGGCGCTAACGGTGATTGGGGTAAACCGTGGTGTGCTGGCAAAAGAGACACTGCCCATAGCTCCACTATTGCCAAGTACCGGTGCAAAAGCTTCCTGGCTACCACTGGTAAGGCACTGCATGCGATCATTTGCATTTCAGGTGCATCCAATGATGCCATAACTGGTGCTCTTGGCTGACAAGTTCCATTGCTCGGTTGCACCAAGTCGTGCGACATGGAGCCCCTGCGGCTGCGGATTAGCTGAAAGGGGGTTTAAAGGATGAGTGCCAAGCTGGTGCCGCAAGGCAGTGGGAGCAAGAGCAGATACACAGACAGCCACCTACAGAGGTGCCATTCTTGACAATGTCTGACTTTCAAGAACCTAGTGATATGATATGGGATAAAAGACAAACCAAAAAGTCCTTTTCACAAATAATAAGACTCCTGACTGTAGACAGCGTTACTTCCATGTTATTATATCTCCTTACCACAGTAAAGGGAACTGGATTGGCTAGGGGAGAGGAAGAAATTAACCCCCTTCAGGACTGCCATACGGCTATATACGTCCTATTTGCACATGCCTGGTGCAGAAAGGATATAAAGCTTATAAACGTCATGATAGTGTGACAACTTAAAACAGACACAATTCTGGTATCATATTACATAGGAGAATACCCTTACATATGATATCTGGATTGTGTATGGATGCCTCACAAAACCAGAAATATCCACTCAAAGTTGTAATAAAAAAACTACAAAGAATTCCAATTGTAACTTTAAGAGTAGATATCTCTGTTTTTCCCTTATATTATACAATAATCCTTATAAAATATTAAAGGTTTATTTAATATGTTTAATATGTGACCTGATTTGTGTTACTTGGTGCAAGGGTTCAGGAGACATATACGTTTGAAACGTGCCCCCCTCCAGCCGGTCAGCTGAAGGCAAAATGTAGGAGCTGCATGAAAGACTTAGCTTACAGTTTGCAGAATTGCAAAAGTACATGCACCCTCTACAGCTGAACTGTAGCTAAGCTTAAGGAAAGGATGATGGAATGATGCTGTACACATTCATAACATTTTGATAAAAATTTATTCAGTTGTACTACTTATTTTAAGAAAATTAAACGGAAAAATGCCAAAAAAAGCTTATTTTTTAATATCTGTAGTCATTTATCGGTGTATTTCATAAAGAATAAGTAAAGTAAGTTTCATAAAGAGTAAGTAAAATAAGTAAAAATAGTTTTTAAATGTATAGCATTTCCAAGGAAGTGCAAAGCAGAATGTCAAAAATTGACCTGGACATTCAGATGTCAATGACCCTCGGCCACAAAAGGGATTAAACGCCATATGGAATTTGGCAGTGATTAAATTAGGTGTATATATTGTTGAACTGTGTGAAACAAGAACTTGCACAGACATGATGGATTTTACCTTTGTCAGGAGCTGTTCAATCTCCACAGCCATGGTTTCAAACATGTGGTCCTGACTTGATCCATTTAGGAGAGGAGTTGTATCAGAACTGAGGGGATAAAAAAAAAGCACAAATCATTTTATCAACCATAGACATTTTATAAAAACAAAAAACAAAACTGCACATCACAGAAAAAACGGAAGGTTATCAAAATACAACCTTTGGGAAACGCACCACTTTACTGCGATTACTCCTCACCCCTCCCCTCTCCACTGAAAGACAAGAGGCCACGCCTTAAATCTTCCCAAATATAGGACATGTCCTAAACTTTGCGGTGCGACTGTGTGCCCACCACACAGTCATCAAGTGCCATAAACTCCTATTGTGTCGTGTGAATAGGGCCTTATAGAGATGAATACATTTTGCAGGAATGGCATATGTACAAGTCTCCCCTCTACCCCATAGTCAGTGCATTTAGCTCTTAAAAGGAAAAAGCGATTTTATAAGGCCAGGTCCATAATGAAAAATACATGTAATACTTTTGCAGGGAAGAAGGAAATAACTGAGATCATTCTGTATAGAATTTATTGCTGTCAACAGTTTGAGCAATGTAATAATGTTTTCTACATATAAGCCTCCTCTTCGTAAACTAAATGAAGTCATAATGTATATACAGCATTAATGAGCCTTGTGATTCATTTATAATGCAAGTTAATGCATGTAACATTATTAACCTGTAGATATAGAATTACAGCTATTCCACCCGCAGATATACGAAAATATTCCAAAATTAGCAAGTACATTCCGACAGAGGAAGAAAGCCTGTCAGGATTGATTTTATGATTCCTACACCCTATAAATAGAGCAGGAGAGACATCAAAAGGGAATTTTTTAGTGGGTAGAGAAAATAAACCTATTGTGACAGGAACTAGCCATGTGATACCTGCTCCAGAATTAAAGGAAACCTACCATTTGATTTGATGCATTATGAAGCAAACACACTTTGAGAATGCTGTAGCTACACTGATGCAGGATCATATCTTGGTTAATCCCTGAGCTGAGTGGTTTTGCTGATAAAACAATTATAAAATCATGATAATGAAGCGGTCTCCTCTCCTAGCATATTAGTTATTCACTGCTTCAAAGGATGATGCAATTCCTGGGTTGTGCCTGAAGGGAGAATAATCGATTGCTGCACCACCCCCAGCTGCTGTGTATGAGTGATCCAGCTCAGGTTGATTAGTCCTGTCTTGACTAAGCTCCATGTGTAATGTGTTTATGTAGGCAGCCAGCCTCACCCAGCTTTCCCAAGGTCCTGAATGTTATATTTGCTCTGCAAAATCCCTCAACTCAGGGATTAAACAAAATATGATCCTGCATCAGTGTAGATACAGCAGTCTCAAGGTATGTTTGGTTCATAATGCATCAAATCAAATGGTAGGTTAAGGAGTCAAAACTGAAGATCAAAGGAGTGTTGGGTTTCTGCCCCTTCTGTACCCTATCCTCACCCCCATAATTTTCAACATCAGACCCTCTATCATTTGTACTATACTGACCCTCTCACACAGGACATAGAAAGTGCAGAGGTGAATCTAGCCTTATAGTGCAATGGGGGGGGAAAGAAAGACATTTAAATGCACTAAAAACCTGCATTTGTGATCCCTTATTCCTAGTTCTCACACGTACATTACTTTCCATATTTTCCAGCAATGTGGTTATATAAAATGACATTGTTATGCTGTGTAGTAGAGGTGGTGTTTTGAACTATATGAGTTGTTAATATCTCCTGGGACCCCACTGATCAGGAGAACGGGAGCCAAATGGGTGCTTGATCGGCTACTTCATTCAATAGTTTGGGAGATTTTGAAATTATAGAGAAAAGCAATGGGTTATCTCTGCTACTCATGTAGACAGTGAATGGGAGTGTCAGAGATACCCAAGAGCTGTGCTCATCAATTTCCAACACTCCCCTAGTACTAAACCGAGTGGCAAGGACACATGTTCAACCTGCCACCCCATCAATTGTACAGATTGTTGGGGGTCCTGTTCTCATGTATAATGGCGTTCCCAGCAGTCGGGACCTTAGCGAAGAGGTTCTTATGCCCTATCATATAGAAAGCCATGGTTGCTGTTCAGCTTTTTCTCGACATGTTTGTCTTGACTGGTTAGTCTCTCAATGTTTGCGTATAGGGAGAGACCATTTATTTACAACAAGGTGGAAAGAGAAGAAACTCTGCAACAAACTTCTCACCATGTTTGAGCTGTAACACCATAGGATTTCAGAGGACACCACATCCTTGTTAGGATCTCATACTGCCATTGGTTCTGGCAGCATGAATCTGATGACTTCCCTTAAAGAGGACCTGTCACCCAATTTATCGGCACTAGGAGCTGCTTACTAAAGTAAGCAGCTCCTAGTGCTTGATCAAGCGCCGCAGTGTTAGAGTGACTTTGAATGGGACTTTGAGCATCACAGTGATATTTAAAAAGGGAGTCCTTGCATTTTATATTACCATGATGCATGGAGTCCCATTCCCTGGCACTATGGTTAGTCCATGATTTACGGAACACTCACAGTTGTCTGCTATTTTCCTAAAGGAGACATTGACAGGGAAAACAGAACTAAAGAAAAGAACAAGAGGTAAATAAACTTAAAAAAAAAATAAATCAGGTAGTACCTATACCTGTCGCGTCTTCCCTCTCTGGAATTACTGTGGGAGTAGCTTGTACAGAGTTTGCTAAAAGAAACTAATTTGAGGTCTAGCTCGTTCTCCAGTTGTCTGGCCTGTTTCCTCAGATCTGTTAATGAAAAAAAAATATATATATAAAAATCAATACAGTGATCTTACATTTTAGATACATGTCCCATATGGGACACAGATGCAATGAACTGAACACCGTGGACTTGCAGGTGACTTACCCACTGCATTGCTTGATATGAAATACGGCAGCAAATATTGGCCTGGAATATTTTAAGATGAAGCATGTACATTTATGTTCCATGTTCTCAATGCTAATTTCGCCTGATACAAGCAGTATACCTACAACAATTGCTTTCATAGAATTCAGGAAATTCCTCTGCTGGTTTTCTGCAATGTAATATCATCTTCTGTCCTGTCCCTGCTGTACCCATACAGTAAATGGAAGTGTTAAAGCCATCACATCTGTAATCCACAGCTGTATCGCTAAAACACCAGCAATCAGGCCAACCGTCTACTTTAACAGATAAGATATGTTGCCGAAATTTATGGGACTGAAATTCACTTCCATTAATCTGAATGCGGTTGTTTCTGCATAAACATAAAATGTAGCAAACTCCTTTCTAACGAATAGGCAAATCACTGAGCTTTCTGCGACAATTATTCAACGTACTTGCGAATTTTACCCTTTCACCCTTATTAAATATTTCATGTTTTAGTCCAGTAACTAAAGAAGTCATGTATATGATATCCGGCATCACTTCTACCTGGATAAAGGAAACGGCTAAGGAGACGTTCCATTAGAGCAGCGGTTCTCAACCTGTGGTTCGCGACCACGGCGATGATCGAACAACCAAAACACAGGGGTCGTGTTTTTGGGGCAAACACAATATTCTTGTACATGGTTTGGGCTCACCACAACATGAGGAACTGTGTCAGAGCTTTAGAGAGACCTAACATACTAGATACACTACAGTATATTGAAGACCTGTGAATTATCAACCAGGAAGAAGCAGTACTAGAAGTGCTGGTATATCTCCCCTGGGCCCTGATCTTCTAGACAGGGGTGTCAAACTCTCGCTCACAGTGTAGTATATTTGACCGGCCAGAAAATGGCAACTGTTTCTAGACCTGGAACACCCATAGCCAGAGATATTAGAGATAAAAAATACCCCTTTAAGTTTGTTTCCACAGGAAAACTCACATTGTAAATGGAAAAACTCCCTCAATTGTAGACATTTTTTACCGTAAATATAAAGGTTGGCCTACGATGTTGTCAAAGTTATTAATTTTGGGCCACTGTTTATTGCAGTTTGACATCGGTTATCAGTAACACACTCCCATCTATAAACATATCAGTGGAAAATTACTGTAAATACTGAATATTAGTGGAAAATGCCCTAAATATGTGATGGGGAAACTTTTAGGGACCGAGTGCCGAAACTACAAGCAAAAGCCACATGCCAAATGCCAATTTAAAGTAACTCCCCGGTTTCAAACGTACTGGCGCCCTGAGGACACCAATACAGGAGAAAGAAGGAGAAATTAGCATTATTATTGTAGTTTCCCTCTAAAGTCCTCTTAACAGGATGAATCAGAGGTCCAGAGAAGGGGCTACAATGATAATCAAGCTCTTTCCACGCCTACTTGATTCTGGTCTTGAGTCCTGAATGGAGGCCTCTGTGCTGGATGATGGCCTGGGTGCTAAAAGGGAGGGCTCCGAGTGCCATCTCTACCACCCTTGCCATAGGTTCGCCACCGCTGCCCTAAATGGCGAGGTTCCTACAACTGGGACCCCTATCGATCATGTTAACAGAACCCGCAGCCGAGCACCTCACCTGACTAGGATATGCCCAATGTTTAATGCATTGGTTGAAAGTCCAGCTAAAATAATGGCCTTGGGTACTTAGGCTGCGTTTACGTGGTGCGTTTTGACTGCATTTTGAGACCAAAGGCTGAACACAATGTTACCTCAACATGTGATCAAGCAGGAAGCCTTCGGATAAAGTCTCAAAATGTAGGGCAGCACGGTGGCTCAGTGGTTAGCACTATAGCATTGCAGCGCTGAGTTCCTGGCTTCAAGCCCCATTCAGGTAAACATCTGCAAAGAGTTTGTATGTTCTCTCTGTGTTTGTGTGGGTTTCCTCCCAAACTCCAAAACAACATACATATAGATTGATTAGATTGTGAGCCCCATGGGAACAGGGACTGATATGGCAAGCTCTGTGTAGCGCTGCGTAATCTGTGTGCGCTATATAAATAAAGGAATTGTAACAAAATCAAAACACACTGTGGCCTCCAAAGGTATTTACAAAAAGTCTATGGTAACATGAAAATATGGGTGCCACAAGGGTGTGATGATCCATGTATGATCATGTAGGATCTATTCCTGCAGGAGTTTGCAGCTCGGGAAGTATTTTCTACAGTCATCACCATGTGAGCGGGCCTCCTTTGTTTGCAGCCCATGCATGCAGACCTATCAGCTCCACAGTCTTCGGAGACCCAGAATCCAGACGATGAAGCAAAAACAGCATTTATTTAAATGTAAGATCCTACACATTTAGATAGGAACTGGGTTCCAGCAACTTAAATCCTCAGTAACATAACAAGACTGCTTCACCCCCATGTGTCTTGTGGGGCCCTAGAGCAGCGACTGTCATGAGCTAAGAAAGTACAGTACAGGAAGTTCCCTCTTATTGTGATCAAGGAAGGAAGTGATATGGGTGGCTCTACCACTGCTATGCGTTTGGGACCCAAGCAGCAGTTGCCATGAATCACCCATATGACCCATATGAAAAAGAGTCACCTACTTTTCCCCCACTGAACTACTTGCCCCTCCAGAGGACATCAAAAGCCTTTTCTAGAATTCCCTTTTTTATGTGAAATCTTGTACATTTACCCATTTGTTTGATCTAGTAAATTCTGGAACATTGGAAATTTGTCAGACCAATCTCAGTCCTGGGCAACAGGTTTTAGTGTCTGAAAAGACCAACTATAATAACAGAATGGGCATTCCCAACTTCTCTGCGAATAGAACATCTGCTAATTCCACTCCATCCACCTATATTAGGCCTCTTTTTCAATGGACGTATGATGGCCACGCCAAGCATACAGCAACACGCTGCTCATCAGTTCCCATAGTGAAGCACGGCACCCGGCCAAGCATAAAGCCATGCATTGCTTATCTTTTCCCATAGCGAAGTACGGCGCCCAGCCAAGCATACAGCAACACGCTGCTCATCACTTCCCATAGCAAAGCATGGTGTCCAGCCGAGCACCCAGCTACGAACTACTCGCCCCTACCCATAGCGAAGCATGGCATCCGGCCTAGCGCACAGCTGCACGCTGCTCACCCCTCCCCAAAGCAAAGCACGGTGCCATGCCAGGCATACAGCCATGCACTGCTCACCTTTCCCCATAGCAAAGCATGGCACCCGGCTGAGCACACAGCCACGTGCTGCTACCCTTAGCAAAGCACGGTCACCCCTCACCATAGCGCCGAGCCATAAACACAGGAAAAGATGAAGCATCGGGCGCCATAGCTGCCAAAACATCCATGTGAAAGGGACCTAAGCTTGATAGAGCGCTATACCTCCCTACCTCCTTCAGTCCCATGGAAGTGAATGGGACTGTGCACATAGACTGCATCTCCATTCATACTGGAGACTCAAGGACCTGTTCTTGTGATAAGTGCGATCAAACACTTATCCCTTCTGCAGACAGAGCATAAGTGTCATTTGTGGAAAACCTCTTTCAATTTATATTGATATTATGTCACAGCGATCATTTTCCAGCTTGTGTTGTAAAAAGCTGTCCTTGTAAACGCATCAGAAAGGTTACCATAGAGATAAAAAATGTATCCCCAGTGTCACTAATCAGGACATACTGGTTTTGAAGTTTTTGCTGTGACCCATACAAATGATAGAGATGAGCGGATCCAAACTTTAAGTTCAGGTGCAGGGTTAAGGTGCGTCCTGCACAACCCAGACATATTGTCGGATTGGTGGCCGCACCATGACTGTGATTGGCCAGGGGTGTCTCCCTGATCAATCACAGCTATGGCTAGCAGCTATGGGCCTCAGTTTGCCGTATTAGCTGCACAGCCACCAATCTGGCAATATGTCCGGGTCACGTGGGACACTGCTGAACCCTAGACACAAACAAAGTTCAGATCCGCGACAGAAGTTCTTGATTCTCAAGTGTGTGGTTATATCTATAGTCTGCATACAAGAATATTGCTCCATTCCCTTCTAGAGTCCCTAATTTCACTCTTTTTTTTAGGAGTAGCATGGTGTCTTAGTAGTTAGCACTACGGCCTTGCAGCGCTGGGGTCCTGGATTCAAGTCCCATCCAGGGCAACATCTGGAAAGAGTTTGTATGTTCTCTCTGTGTTTGCAAGGGTTTCATCCAAGTCCTCCAGTTTCCTCCCACACTCCAAAACACCACAGGAACTGATCTGGCAAACTCTGTGTGCGCTATATAAATAAAGGAATTTTGTATTTTTTTTGGAACATACAAGTAAATGGAGCAATGGTCTTGCTCCTTTAACACCCTCAACGCCTCTTCTAGTAATCTCTATCTTGATGGTGGACTGAAAAGGGGATAAGTTTTTACTGTTAAGTGCTTTGAGGTCCTCACAATCTCTGCTGTTTGTCAGTAAATCATATGCTCTCACCCATTATGATCCGCACCTGTCTTTGGTTTCAAAAATTGCACGTGAATAACTGAACGTGTGGATGCACCCTAAGATATTAAGGCTAAAATACAGAAAAAGAACCAAAGTGCAGAAGATGGTAATCTGTGCATTATATATCAGTAGGATGTATGGAGTCCTGTCCCCTACACTGTAGTTGTTCCCTAAGATAAGGCGAGCGTAGATCTGTGATTCACAGAATAACCACAGACATGTGAATCGGCCCTTACACCCGCGTTCAGGAGACCACGATCAGATCACTGTTCACACGTGAAAAAAGAAATAACTTCACTCACTGACAGCAAGCAGAGATAACCTGGAAATGAAATATATCTGAAATCTTTCTTAGGCCAGGAAATGAAGGGATAATCGTCACTTTAATGGCTACTATTGCCCCCTATGTTATAATATAATATGATTCTACGTCCAGGTCATCAGCTGGCAGTGTTGTGGGATTATAGATCATTATATATGATGACATGTGATACTTGTATAATTACATGTACACAGACCCTATAGCAGTCTATGGAGAGCATATATTGTGCTGGCCAGTCCTGCAATGACTACACTACACAGTATTATCGCTTCTCCGTAGGGAAGGGAGACTTTCACATGTATTACAGATGTGTAACATCCCTGTGATAGGAAAGTGCTCCATGATGAGAGCCATATCTCTACACTGAAGACTGATATCACCCCTCCAGGAGCTCAAGGCGCCTGGTCACTGACCCCACACACACATCCCCCGGTGTATCCGGTACCGTCTGCCTCTAGGCTCCGTTCCTCACCTTCCCAGTAGTTACTGCTTCCCGCCGCCATCTTTGTTGTCCAACGTCACCCAGTCCGGCGAGTCACTGATAGAGATGAGAGAGATTGGCTAGAAGGTCGCTATGACGAGCCAAAGATTCTTACAACACAGCGGCTGTGAGACAGCGACACCTGCTGGCGGATGATGGAAATGCTGTTGTTTTGTTCCCAGGGAGATGAGATCAGTATTTACAGGGATACCAATAGTTTTTACCATTGACCCTGGTGACAAAAACAGTGAAATGCGAGTGAAGGGTTAAACCCCTTATACTAGTCTATGGGGAGGTATCAAAAACGCATTGAACTTGTAGCTACAGAAAATATAACTCCACAAAGTTTGATACCCAATCTCTCCTGAGTATGCCAATATCCCATATGTGTTGGGAAACTACAGTATGGGCACACGGCCTGGCATAGAACGGAAGGGGGCGCCATGCAGATCAGATTTGCGTTGTCACATTTTACAGGCTATAAAATGTTTATTTTTTTGGACATATGGGGGATTATCAGTATTTATTGCAGGATGAGATCCACTTTTCAGGTTCATCATTTAGGGGGGGTTTCATTTTTATTAATTCTTTCTTGGTGGAGGTTAAAAAAAATTATTACTTCTGGTTTAGGGTTTTTAGCTTCAGCATTCTGCATAGGCTGACAGCAGCACTGTTAGACCATGCTGAAAGCCAATGTAACAGTATTCTACTGTAAGCAGCCCTGGGGTCCTTTATCGGACCTCAGGGCTGCCATAGCAGCGAACTGCACCTCTTTGCCCTGCATGTCCAGCCGTGCAGTTTGGTCACAATGCAGTGAGATATCATGTGGTCAATGCACCATGACCGGCTATCATAGATGTCAATGGAAGCAACCTATACGTTCGTCTTTATGGGATTGTAAAGCGGATTTTGGTGATAAAATTTCTTTTATTTATGGCTCTTGTGGTAATAAAATAATAAACAACACATCCTCCAGTTCATACACTGGTCCATAGAAACCAGAACCGTGTGTATGAGCCCATAGAAATACATGGGGCACACACAACGATGATGTATATGAGGCCTTATATAAATGTGATATATCGGCTTGTAGCTGATATCAAGCTGTTATATTCTCGGAGGCCGGGCTTAGTGGGTATGGGGCAGTGTCATGTTGCCAAATTTTTTTGCGGAAGAGGGGGGGTCCATCTAGGTATCTCAATGCCTTGAGACATTTAGTTACATTGATAGAGAGGGGGCTCAGGTCCGGAGCCCTGATAGGAGTCACTTGTTTTACAGTAATGGCCCTGGGTGTAACAGGGAGAGGCTGAGCCCCATAGTACATGTGTATGTCCTGATCATCAATGTATGTGGCGATGGCTGCCTGTACATTGTTTGTCCCTCCTGGGGCCCCATATCAGTTGCTATGGTTTCTATAGTGGTAGTGGCCCCCATACTGGTCTTCCTTCCTTTTCCTAGGGCCACAAGTGATGTCCTCTGCTCAGGGCGCTACCACAGACCCAGAGAATAATAACAAAACAATGACCCCGTCTATAGATCCACTACATTGTATTCATCTCCTCTACAAGCGATTGGCTGTGGTGGTGGTGGCTCCTCCCCCATATGTCATGACATCACGCATAATAATTTGCTACATTGACCAATCAGGATGCAGCAATCTGCTGGTGCTTGTGATATCGCGGAATATTCCGCTGGCTCCTCCCCCTACATTATGACATTCCACAGGTATATAAGAAGCTGCGGAACTTCCAGCCCTCTGAGGGTTTTTTGTAGGTGTTGGAGGTAAGTTTTATGTGTCCCCTGCTCCTGTTGTGTCCTTTATTGTCTTCTATCATGTCCCCTCCTCATCAATAATGGCCACTTCTTTACTTTTCATCTTTTACAGTATTGGAGCTGGTTGGTGATTGTGTGATTTTTGCGGTAAGTCAATCTTTCCTATGGCTGTACAATGTGTGATAATGTTCCTTATAGAGGAGATCTATAGATATTTGGGGTCCCAGAAGGATGAGGAGGGCGGTGGTGTATCTACTATAGAGGCGGGTGATGTCACTGCTATGGGGCCTTTTGGGAGAGGGGGCCTTCCCCTGGTCTATCAAGTATTTTCCTGCAGCCACCACTAGGGGGAGCTCACTGTATACAGCTGCCCTTGCCAAACCCATATACAGTGAGTTCCCTCTAGTGGTGAGTGTCAGCTGTATATTGGGAGCTGCTTTATTATTTACTTACTATGGAAAGGGAAGTATATTTTGTACCTTCTGGGCTTAGGTTGTGCTCTGGGTACAAGTTGATGATGGTTTTGGGATGACTTCAATTCCCTTGTCCACTAATGTCTGATAAATGTCATCTCTTTGTCTGTAGAGATCATTGTGTACGTCCATGAGACTTAATGTCGTATTTATTTATAGAATGGAGGACGACGAGGTGATGGAGGAGACGTTGGTGGAGGTTTTTAAGATCGAGGAGTTGGAGGAGGAGTTGTGGCAGATGGCGGAGAAGAACATCGGAGAGGTGGAGGAGACAGAGGTGGAAGAGTTTAACATCAGGGAGTTGGAGGATTTGGAGCAGGAGTTGTGGGAGAGAGCGGAGAAGAACATCGGAGGGGAAGAGAGTGCGGAAGAGGAGTTGGAGGAGACGCTGGTCGAGGTGTTTAACATCAGAGAGAGTGAGGAAGAGGAGGGGGATTGGAAGAAGATGGTGAGAAATGGAAACATCTGGAATGACAGTGAGGATGAAGAGGAGGAGGACGAGGATGCAGAGACATTGGAGTAAGTACATCACATCTATATCATGAGACAAGTAAATGGGGTGTGGGATTCATCATGACTGGGCGCACCATGCACCAATCCCATAACTGTATAGTATTCCCAATACCCCAGAATTAATGCTGCCCAGGTGTACACCACTAGTATATACCAAGGAAAAGAAGGGGAGAAAAGTGGAAGACTAGAACGTAACTTTTATTGTATGTGTAAATAAAATCAGACAGACTAACATGCATATAAACATTCTCAATATATGAGGAATGCAAATAACCGTAAATGAATGTGCACAGAAGGATCCGTCACTATTATCTCGTATAAGGGGGTCACATTACCCCCACCCCCCGGTGCTAGTGTACGTTGTGTTGGATATAATAATAGGGTCCGGCCTTTAGTATATCCGGCACCCAGATTAATTCTACCTAATTCTTACTGCTCTAGTCCAGGGTCAACATGGCGTGGATTTAGGGTAGAAGGAAATAAATTCCTGACTCTGGGAACTGACACAAGCCGAGATGAATCCTCTCACTGATGTAATAGTTATATCTAGAATAGGTGGCATCAGGGATCCCATTGGCTGCATCTGTGGAAATACTTTCTGTTATCGTATCGCATCTACGAATGAGAATATCTGGACCTGTATATATATATATATATATATATATCTCATGTTATCTCATCTTATCCCCAAACAGTTGGTGGTGGCGAGTGCTGGGATCCGAAGCCCCGATACGGTAATTACATCATCCGTCTATTTTGTACAGGACTTTGTATGCAAGGGGCTCATTCTGTAGTAGGGCACAGGGGGGTTATATCAGGGTACAGGTCGTATATATATAGAGGCACAGGGGTATATATGAGGGCACAGGGGGATTATATATGAGGGCACAGGGTGTATATATGAGGGCGCAAGGGGGTATATATGGGGGCACAGGGGGTATATATGGGGTACAGGGGGTATATATGGGGGAACAGGGGGTATATATGGGGACACATGATGTATATATCGGGGCACAGGGGGTATATATGGGGAACATATGAAGCCTGTTTGGGACTTGTGGCTTTGGCACCAGTAACTAGTGATGAGTTTTCTATTTTAGGATAAGGATGATCCGGACGGTTCCATCTTTTATATTGGACACCATGTAAGTCTATAACCCGGGCAAAGACACAGCGAAAGGGGTCACAAACTTTATGACCTTTAACCTGTTCAGTTAGAGAGAAGACTTTTATCTTGATGTATTTATAAAGATTTCATATATGTTCTTTGTCTTATAGTGAAGAGGAAGATGAACCCGAGGAGGAGGAGGAGGTGGGGTCGAGCCGCCCATCTACCCAGTAAGTGAGGGGTGTAGGGAGGACGACATGTGGGGGGCACATACTTCCTGCAATCACAGTCTCCACAGCACATGACCAAGGACAATCTTCATGTATAGAACTTTCTAGACTGATACAGATACAGAGGATTAATCTGCTTAATTTTTCCTTCAGGCCGAGGCGCAGGTGGTGGACACCAAAGTGTCTTCAGAGACGCAGCAGGAAGAAGACGTGAGTTTTACTTTCTCTCTACCTGTAGAGGACACTAGAGGGTGCTCACTGCAGGGGGTGTATCACTCCTCTTATAGAGTGTATGCAACAAGCTCCCTCTAGTGGTGGCTCTTTTTCGTCGGGTTTCCCGAATTGTTCCAATTTGCGCCAAATTGCCCCTGGTTTTCAGCGCACATGATCGGATTGTGGCGCATCGGTGCCGGCATGCATGCAACGGAAATCGGAAAAACCGCGGTATTTAAAGAAAAAATGTGTCACTTGTCACACGCTTACCTGCACCCAGCATAGGATGGTGGACTCCGGCGAACTCCAGTGGACCTCGGCGCAGCAGCGACACCTAGTGGATATCGGGCGTACTACCGGAATTGCCGGAAGACCCGAATCCCCGACGGAGAACGCGCCGCTGGATTGCGACAGGACCGGGTAAGTAAATGTGCCCCATTGTGTTTAATGCAGTTTAAGGGAAATGGGGGATGATGGTGGTTGTTGTTCCGGTGTGTATCCGGACAGAGATGTCACTCATATTTCATCTTTCTGCAGCAAGAGCAGTGGAGGAAGAGGAGAGCAGAGATTTTCGAGGTAAGTACATGCCTCTGTACAATCCTCTGTACCCCTTCCCTATGAGTAGAGATGATGGTTAAGGGTCTCCATGTCAAGCCTCACCCATCACTAACGTCACCACAATCCCACGCTCATGTCTCCTGCAGCTTCTTCCGGTTCTTCCTGTGCTGCTTCAGTTCTCGTACCAGAGATTAGACAGACAGAGGAGTTGCGCTTCCTGAGCCCAGATCTCGGTAATTTCTGAATCTATAGGAATGAATGCAGTGATTGTGGGTGAATATTGATAAGTGAGGGCCGGACCCCTGCTTTTTGGATCGAAGTGGTCCCAGCAGTCATGGGGGTAACAATAATAAGCAGGTCACCTGCAGATTACCAGTAAGTATATAGTATATACAATGACTAATATGTCTCATCCTTATTCCTACCCCAATCAGGACCAGGATCAGTACCAAACCCATTGTTTAGGTTGCAGCGATTGAGAAATCTGTACACAGTCACTTGCCGGCCATCACTTCTGCAGGTAAGTTACTGTATTTGTATCAGGTTGTGCGGTTCCCTTTAGGCTGCGCTCACACGTGGCATTTACATTGCTTTTCAATACATAATACAACAGAGGAGGAGATTTACCTAATTACATTGCGTTAACATTGTGTTTTGAAATGCAATCTAAACGCCTCGTGTGAACGCAGCCGAAAAGGAAATTTACCCTCAAAATCCATCATGATAAATCAGAGAAATGACTCTTAAATCCAGGCACCGTAACTGTGGGAATCTGCTTATATTCATCCATGGCCTCCTTCCTATAATATGCTAATATATATAATTATGCTAATGAACCTGAGCTGCTAGGTGTGTTACTAGTACCTCTCCACGCTGCAGCTTTATAGGCTGTTATGCTGTCTCCCCTCGCCCCTGATAACTCCCCCTGGCTCTGCCTGTGTAATCTCACAAAGTGGGAGCGGAAGTTCTCCTACATAGTGTAACAGCCTGGTACCGCCCCCACTGCACTTGCATATGCACCTTAGCATAATTTTTAAAGTAAATTTTAGAAGGAAGGAGGTCATGGATAACAAATTTAAGAATACACCACAGTCTTGGTGACTGGATCTATGTTTTACACTAATTTGTATGGACACTTTAAGAGGCCAGATTAGACATTGCTTCATGCCTTCAGTCTTGGACTGTACAGTGAATGTTCCTCTTGATTTACGATTAACCTTCTTGTACATTTTTTTATTTGTAGCTTCGTTTCTGTCTGAAAGAATTAAATGAAAGTCGAATAGCTTCCGGTGGTGAACTGGCAGAGATGGCCGGGAAGTCAAGCCCTGGAAACGGTAAGACACCATTGTAGCTTCCTTCAAGGGTCCTACCAAGAAATGTGTTGACATGATGACCCATGTAAAGGGGGTAAAGTTTACTGATAGATGTGTCCTAATAAGAAGTTCCATCATGTTCCTCAGGACTTCTTTTATTATAACTTCTTTTATTATATGCCGCCATCACTGAAACATAGAGTTATACAAGTTATGCAAATTACCCTGGGGCACTCGGGCTACATCACCTGACCGCTTCAGGGAGCCTTGTACTTTAATGAAGTCAGTCATTGACTCTTATTTGTGTTCTTTCCACCAGGGCTCCGCTGTCTTTAAACTTCACTGTGGGAAGACCAAGTGGGGCTCTACCTGGAGACGTTCATCTATAAAGCACTGAAGCTGCTTCTTTCTTGACCATTGGACAGCGGCCATTGACTTAGTGAGGGCCTTATCGATCCACTCCAGTCCTTTCCTGGAAACTTTTAAGAAATTTATATTCCCCTCCTCACCCAATATGTGAACTGTTACAAAGAAGGATGTTTTTCATGAAAGGACACAAGGAGTACTGACGCTGTTACTCCCCCCACCTTTCCTCCTGTTGTGTTTTGTGTATGTCACTGTAAAGAGATATAGATTTATATTGTTATACAGTGTGAGCTGTGGGAAAGTCGCAGTTTGTCTAGTGACTTCTAGCCAAGAGCACCGTAAACTTGGTGACATCCTCAGTGGAGTATACTCTCCGCCTCATCACCAGATGATGTTTGGCTTCTCTCACATTTTGTCCTGATCATAACAGGGAAAAGGATCCTCTGAAATGGACAAGCTGCACCCATGGACAGGGTTGGAGCTAGTTTTGCTCCTCTAATTTGAAATCGTCCACTGCAACTACTGAATTGTGACCAGAAGGACTTAGAGAAGCCATTCCTTCCACTTTGTGTTTCCATTCTCTTCCACCATTGATGGTAGCAGTAAGTGTTGGGCACAGGTCAGTTGAACCTGGTGCTCCATTCCCAAGGCTGGAGATGGGATGAGTGAAATGTCATGGGATGAGTCTCTTAGCTTCTTGGGTCTAACAGTCTGTGACCTCCGAGTGCGTTCACCAGGACAGTAAGGTCCAGGTCCCATGATGCTCGTCTGTGATCATCAAGTCCATCTTGTTCCTCCATTGTAGATTTATGTATATTCTCTGTACACAAAGCATTTATTTGTCCTCTTTGCACAGATATTATATCGGCCTCTAGGATACCAGATCTATGAAATATTTATATGTACAATGAGTTTTTGCTACATTTGCTGTGGATTTGCTGTGTCCTGTTTTTTGGGAGTATTTTTACTAACATTATTTATGAACTTATGTAAAAGAATAATAAATATTAATTCAGTAAGAACATTCTGTGTGTTTGGATTAGTTTTTACCATTGTCTCTGGTGACAAAACTGTGCAGTGCGAGTGAAGGGTTAACTGCCCTATACTATATGCAGGGTCGGACTGGCCCGCCAGCATACTGGTGAAATCCCTAATGGGCCCAACGCCTGTTGCCTCCGCCACCTCATTATAATAAGGCACGCGGTGCCTCCTGGCAGGCAAGGCGAGTCCATGTGCCTGCTCCTATCTGTGTCTGCGAGCAGGCACATTCAGCTAAGGCTAGAGGAGGGGGGGAAATAGTGGGAGAGACAAGTTCTCTGTTTTTTCCTCAGCAGCGCTGGGGCAGTGAGGAAGGAGTAAGACACTGATATTCACTCCTCACTGCACTTAGCATCTCAGCCCCTCGGTCACTGCTGCTGCCACACTGGAGGAGCAGACAGTGAGCTGTCACTGCTCACAGACCAGAGGATGTGGGCCCACTAGTTGTCACAGTGGGCCCCCTTCCTCCTGGTCATGACAGACATCAGGGGCCACCAATCAGCTAGCAGCTGCTGCTGCAGCAGGCTGCTCAGCGGCAGGAGCTCAGGATGGATGAGGAGCTGCTGCGCCCCCCATGATGACTTCCAGCACAAGAAAAAGGTACAAAATAAAATTGCATCACATTTACACACACACAGTGCACCTCATTACATCCCTGCAATGTGCACCTACATCTAGAATTACAGTGGACTGAAGAACTATAACTCCCAGCAGTTGAATGAGATGCTGAAATTTGTAGTTCTTAGAATGACTGTATTTAGTATTGCTGTAGAATAAGCAGTGATGTCACATGTAACGCTTTGACTCTGATTAGAAACGGAATCAAAAAGCACGGGGGCAGGATGCGTTTCTATGCAAACGCCTGCGATCCGTAACCCGCACCTGGTGTCTTGTAGTGACAAATGCAAGGGCTGGAGCAATCAAAGCGTTACGTGTGACCACAGACTCAGTATTACCAGCATACCCCACGTTACGGGGGAGCATGAATAAATTATATAGCGGCAGAGCATGTTTGCTCATTTGCATATTTTATAAAGTTATGCTTCTCCTAAATGTTGCCATTACAAGTTATAGTAAAAGAAGATGAGTGTACCCGGGGACGGACGGGAGAGGGAGTTGTAGTCATCTACCATCAGCTAATCTGACAGTAGATGTCCTTTAAGTGAAAAAAATCTCATCTTTCAGATCGCATCGGGCTAGTGGATCTGTGATCTAGAGAGAGTGATCCAGTTCCTCCCTATTTATTACTCTCACTATCTACAGCTTGCATTTCCAACCATTTCTTTATCTGCCTGTATTTCTGTCTTTGTGGGACCACAAGCCTGATCTGAAGGAGATACTTATCTTTAAAATGTCATTAAAAGCGGGTTTCTAGGTATCGTAGAGCGGTAGATAGAGGCCTCAGAATGAAACTCTCTCTACAGTCTGTAAATGTTACTCATCTCGGGTAAATATGACTCTTCTCTGCTCATTTTTACAGGACTTAAAGGGAACATGTCGCCAGGGACCTTATTTTCACTAAAGACAGGTTGCAGAAGCTTATTACACCTGTAGTGCAAATCTGCATTACAATATAATTGTGTGTTATAACTTACTCCTGCATCCTGACAAAATCCTGGGGTAGTCCCAGGATTTTGTGACTTGCCTGTGTTACTCACTCCTCAGAGCTCAGCCCCCACCTTTGTGCTCCTGTACAGCTCCTTCTCAAGAGGTCACAGCCTGGTGAGATGACATCTGTGGGGGAGGGAGGAGCTGTACAGGAGCAAAGATGGAGACAGCCTGCAGCTCAGACAAGTCACATGTTTTTTGAAATGCATCCAAACCAAAGTCCAGCCCCTGTGACTACCCCAGAATTTTGTCAGGATGCAATGTAAGTTATAAAACACACAATTATATTGTAATGCAAATGCTTAGAAAAGGCAGATTTGCAATGTAGGTGTCATTGGCTTTTACAATCTGTCTTTAGTGAAAATTAGGTCACTGGTCACAGGTTCCCTTTAAATAAAATCGAGTGAGATGTCACATAAGAGGTTCGGCCTCACCTGGAATATGCTGTCCAGTTCTGGGCACTGGTTCATATAAAGGATGCCCTGGAGCTGGAGAGGGTTCAACATAAAGTCACAAAACTGATAAGGGGTATGGAGGGTCTCAGTTATGAGGAAAGATTAAAACAACTAGATTTATTTAGTCTGGGAAATAGACGACTAAGAGGGGACATTATTATATAAATTATATAAATATATGAATGGTCCATACAAAAAAATATGGTATAAAGTTGTTTCAGATTAAATCAAAAGACGAGGGGGCACTGTCTCCGTCTGGGGAAATCAAGGTTTAATCACCGGGGACAACAGGGCTTTTTACTGTGAGAACTGTCAATCTGTGGAATAGCCTGCCTCAGGCGCTGGTCACGGCAGGGACAGCAGAAAGCTTCAAGAAGGGTCTAGATGCCTTTTTAGACCTAAATAACATTGATGGTTATGTTATATAGAATTGTTTCCCCTAAATCCCTTCCCTTGTTGAACTTGATGGACATGTCTTTTTTCAACCGTATAAACTATGATACTATGAAGAGACGGCTCTAATAATAAATTTCATAATCACCTGAGGGTGCTAGCAGTTTAATGGGCTTCACTTTGGATATTGTTAAAGGGGTTTTCCCATGAAGGAAATTTAGGTCCTATCCGGGGCCTAACTTTCTGATCCCCCCCCCCCCCCGTCAGGTTGTGAGTCTCAGTGTTGTGAATAGGGCCTAACTTTCCTTTGTGGGAAAACCTGTTTAATAGGAAACCAAGATGTCTGACTAAAATGCAACAAAAATAGCACAAATGCGGTTTAAAAAAAAAAAATAATATAATCTTATGCAATAAATAAATAGTTCTCCATTATAACACATTATATAAGAGGCAGTAAATGGAGGTAAATCATCCACATGACTCTGGCACAAATATGCATTATTTATTTATTTCCACGAAAGTATGACAAGATTAAAAAAAAAAAAAAAAAATCAAAAATGAACATTTACATGTAGAATGGGCTACGAACAGGCACGAGTGCAATACAGAACAATGCGGTACCAGTATCAGAGTACAACAAACAGATGGGTTCTTAAAGCGAATTAGACATCCATCAATGAGATCGAGGGAATCCCTTTCCCCCTGGTAAAGTGTTGCAACGTTGTCACGCACAATATCGTTTCTTGCAAATGCATTTGCTGCAACAAGGCACTTCAGGAGTTACTACATATCTATACAGCATGGGACGAAATGCAAAGAATGGTCCGGAGTGCCTCACTGACAAAAGCACGTAATACTGCAGGGCCTCGGGATGTACAGAGCAAACATACTAAATGGATGTGGTGGCTGCGTAGTAGGGGGCCGGGGACAGTGACAATCCTTACATGTGCCCTGGTGGGTTCTATACTTGCACTTGAAACAAGGTGGCAGGAGCACCCACCTGAGCGCTGTACACCCTCCGACTGATCCTTAAAGAGGCAGTTCGTGATCTACCCACTTCTAAAAAAAACATGTGTTCTCCAAGGAGATCGCCGAAGGGGCGCACCGAGGGGTCATTTCATCGATCAGTGGAGGTCACAAAGGGAAAACTCAAAGTAGGTCATAGATGCAAAGAGATAACATTGGTAAAGTGTCATCTCCTAGCAAAGATTTCTAAAATGGAAAGAGCTCTGAAGAGGGCCAAAAGGTGCGGCCAGTAATTTATTTTGATGGCCTATGGCCAACAAGACCCGATCAGTGCGGGTCCTATGGGGAGATCAGATCAGGTGGGCAGCAGATGGCTCAGTGTAGAGGTAAAATAACTGCAGGGCCGACTTCTAATTACTTCAGTGGGAACTGATCTTGTAGTAATAGCACCCGACCGCCGCTTAAAGGGGTTGTCTGGAGATTTTTAAAAAATGTCCGGTTTCTTCAAAAGGGGCAAAAAAAACCAAAAACCGTTGCACAACTGACCGTGGGTTGTGTGTTGTATTGCAACTAAGCTCTATTCATTTCTATACAGCTGAGCTGCAATACCAGCACTAACCATGGTTAGGGGTGGTCGCTGTATTTTGGAAAAAGCCGCCATATTTTCGGACCTCTGGAAAACCCCTTCAAGGTTCTGTATTACACCAGGTGTCTCCTGCCCAACCAATATCGAGATACAACCCTTAGGATAGGCCGTCAATAAAAAATACTGGGCAACCCCTTAGGCACAGCTTAGACTTATAACAGAAAATCAGTCAAATTATATATTGTTTGGAATATTGTGTCAGATCTCCCACTCCATAAGTCTCCATGCACAACAAAGTGTGACCTCCCGACCGTAGCCAAGCGGGCATACGCCCAGCGCCATGGAGAGGAGGAGGGGTGACCCCCTCTCCATAGAGATCCACGGCGCACAGCGCCGTAACACGGGGTAAGGTAGGACATGTCCTATCTTTTCCCCATGTATGGAGCGGTACGACACCACACATGTGAAGCACCACATCGCTCTGTGCGCCCATTGCCGGGCTATGGAGGACGTATGTACGGTCGCAAGCTTGCAGCAGTACATACGTCACCCCGACGGTCGTGTGCATGGGGCCTAAATCTCGAAGGCATATTTAGGGACTCTGAGATCTCTACTGTAGAGCGTCCTTTTGTTCTGAAAATCCAATATCTCCAACTTCGCCTATATGATATTCTCAAATGAATAACACATAAGATAGGTATTAACTTTTTCACTAGACTTTGCCTTTAAGTGGACCAGCGAGTTAGTAAAATGTACATTGATTGCTCATAGTAATAAATTAAGGCCCTAAAAAGGGAGACAACCATCGCATTAAAAAAAATAATAAAATTAAATCTCAACATCAAAATGTAATTTTTGGAGAAAGTGCATGGAAAATTACTGCAGAAATGACAAATTCAATCCAAGGCTAAAGTCAGAACACAAAATAAATGCAGAGACAACAGAGGCAGTGGATTTGGCAGCGATTTGTAAGTTCCGGCCATTAATATACAGTTTGAGACTGAAAGCAGAAATATTTGAGCTGGGACAATGTGGGTAATTACATTTTTCAGACAAGGCAAGAACTGCAAGAAATATTATACTAGTAGTTAGGATAGCTATAGATGGCAATAGATTATAAATCTTCTAATTTGAAGAAATCTGGGACAGAAACCAAATGCTGAACCTTAAAGAGGACCTTTCACCGTAAATTAACCCCCTAGGAGCAGTTTACTAAAGTATGCAGCTCCCTACCCTAGATGTAGGAGTGTTAAATCGCTAGTTTTATCGCAGCATACCAATAAAACTAGTAAACACTGCAGTACATAGCCGAACGCTGGACCAAGCCTTCAGGAGGTCTGGTGTATTCCTGAGGGGGCGGTCCGAGGCGCTCCCCACTCCTTAGCTTCTTCCCTGGACAGCCCCTCCCACACCATATGCCGGCAGTGACTGCCAGGCTTCAAGCGGTAGTCACCACCTCCTTGGACCACCCCCTCATAAATACACCAGGCCGCTGTAAGCTCGATCCAGCGTTCACAGCACTATGTACTGCAGTGTTAGCTAGCTTTATCAGGAGGTTCCGATAAAGCTAGCGATTTAACACTGCTATGACTGGGGTAAGGCTAGGGAGCTGCTTACTTAAGCAAGCATCTCCTTTAGGGTTTATTTAGGGTGACAGGTCCTCTTGTGTAGGGCATGTTGGACTAATCCACATGTATGGACCCACTGCAACTTCCAATTCTTATTTTCCCCCTTTGATTTTACTAAAAATTTAATGGGATGTGGTAGAAAAAAAACTATTGGATTCCTCAAGAGAGAATCAAGTCAAAATGATCTGATAAAAATCATAAGAAGATCACATTGGTGCACCGTCTTGTCAGTCACTACTCATCCTCAATAAAGTGACACTTTAAAATGCTCAAATCCTTGTGACATTCACAGATTCCAGAGATTCTAATAATCTGACAACCGTCTAAGTAAAAGTTATTTGAGTAGAATGTTGTCAGATCTCTAAGGGTTTTAGGTACAATTGAAGTTATTGCTGCACTTTCCTTTGGGAATATTAATCTTTTATGCATTCTTTGCAGATTTACCCACCATATATTGCAAAGGGTTATAAATCTGCTAGAAAGAACCAATGTTTAGCAGTGATTTTATTTGCAGCAGGTCAATGATTTAATAGAATTATGTTCTCGTACTTGTAATAGGGATAAAAAAAAATGCAGCAAGATCTGAATGTATAATATAGAGGAGATAGTAGTAAGAAGTAGTAGTAAGTAGCAGTAGTCACAACCATCTGGAAAGCATTGTTGATCCAAAATCATAGTCATCACCATTCGTCTAAGACTTTTACAATGATCGGATTGACTGATTTTCACCTATGAAAACTTTGGATCACATGTCGCTTTTCAAAGTAGCAAAATATTTTGCATTTCAAGAAAAGAGGCATAGTAGTGCATTAATAAGCATGTACTGCAGTGAGAAATGCTTTCCAAAAACTTAGGTTACCTGTACATGAACATGTGCAATCTCAGGCAGCAAACAAGGGACCCGCGATCTCTTGTTTGCAGTCCATGTGTGATCTGCGCGTGAGCCCCGCAGAAGCCCCAAACTTTGGAAACCACAGCAATGTGTATGAGCACATAGAAATACATGGGGCAGTGTGCTAGCCAATGAACCACGGTTCATGTGTATGTAGATGTTCTGCCATGGTGAGAGAGACTGAAGAGCATGCAGAAGCTTAGAAAGCTGGAAAATGTGCTTATTGCCACATAGCAAAAATGGCCAAGGATTAGGAAATGAACACTTGCTGACCAGTCAGCAGCCTAGTGACACGAGGGCAGTCCACTGTACCTACAACGTCACCTCCATCATGGTAGTGTCTAGAAAAGCACATTAAATTACAAACACTCTTTGTTCCAGAACCCCATTACGAAAAACCCTGAGAACCCAAACCATCTGCGACTATTATAAAACTGTTCTCAGGTAAAAACATTCTTCATTTCTTTTCCCCTTTTGGCAGAAAAAAAGAAAGTCTGGTCAATACAAAATCCCCATCAGTTATCCAATACAATAAGCCGACAACACGCTCACCCAAAAGTCACATTGTTCTTATGTAGAGACATTATAGATTAGACATAATACAGAGGCTCGGCGGAGCACCTTGCGGAGTATTGCGATAAATCCTAACGCCCCGGGAAGGCCTCTGTACAGTGAAATGGGCAGCTGGTAAGGCTTCAGAAGCAATCTACGTCGTCGCGATCCGTAATCGTCACTTTGCTTTGCTAGCGGACAATGGGATCCAGACATTCACAAACACAGTATTGTAAAAATGAAAGAGCACTTAAACACAAAAATAGTAGTTCAAGAAAAAAGGTCAATGGCAAATGTGCAGATACAAATCGCAGGACGTTGCCGCAGCCGAACTAGGAATTGTTCCAAAGAGTGGACAGATCTCCGTATCCCGCCTGGAGCAACTCATCCTGGCGTGTAGTGTCTCCTCAATGCTTGCTGGTATATAGAGTCTCTTCCTCTGTGTCGGTTTCATCCTGGAATTCGTTACTTAGGAGGGATTTCTTTGATCCGGCAGACATGAGGCGGATCTCGTCCTCGTAGTCATCGTTGTTCTGCCTCAAGCGATGGAATCCATCTTTGTGTCTATTGGACTTGATGGAACAGACGCACCAGATGATGCAGGCGGTCAGGAGTAAAGCCGTCATTGTGGCTCCTGAAAATAAATTGTGAAAAATATGGGTTCATATTTACACATAACAAGCAAACTTAGCTATGGCAAAAGCAGGAAATCCAGGGGACGCTTGGCTAAAACCTAAGTCTTGGCCCCTTGGGCTGTGTTCACATGTTACATTTTGGATTAAGAGGCAGTCGTCTCCTATCCACAGCAGACCGCAGGGTTAGCCTGGGGTGCTCCGGCTACATCACTGGAGCACCTTAGTGTGCCTCGTATTTTAATTTATTCACTCCTCCAATTGCGCCTTCCCTCCACAGTCCATAGTTCTCAATAGGACACGTCTACCATCAGTAAAACCGATGGTGGGTTTCCTTTAACACAATTGGACTTACCTTTGTGAGGCCATACACATCAGTGATAGCAATGGTCTCATTTGCGTTAAAAATAATAAGCATCCAACACTACCTCCCATTAAAATGAATGGAATGGCAGATTGTTTTTGTAACAAGCTTTCTGCCCAAACAAAAAAAAAAAAATATGCCTCTTCCTTTCCATGCTGACTCCAACAAAAAAAACATGGCGACCAGCCAATGAAACAATAGACAATATAGCCATACCTGCAATAGTAACAACCAACTCTCTGGGCAGTCCGAATATGCGATTATCCATGACAAAGATTATTTCTACAAGGCTGGCTGCATCGTGTCGAACATGAACCTAAGAAGAAAGCCACAGAAGCCATGAAAACGAGATACATTGTATGAACAAGGACTAACATGTATACGGGAAAGCGAAGATAAAGTAGTAAGTAGAGAACATAAATTTCAATTTTTTAATAGTGTTAGAAATTCTGCAGCAGGAAAATTACCCCAAACAGACAACGTCATACAGAACTTAATTCCGGGTAAAGAAGAACAGTGTGTCCTGAAAGTTATGTCCCCCACAAATCCCTGATCTTATCATCCAGTCTGTCTGGAATTACATGAAGAGACAGAAGCCCAAATCTTAGACCTCATGAGCATATGGGGGCTGGTGATATGGCTGCACAATTTCGGCCGCATCAAAGCCTCCCTAGAAGTCTATGGCACGGTGAGAACACAGTGGGGCAGATTTATCAAGTGGTCTAAAAGTAAGAATGTTCTTAGGTGCCCACAGCAACCACTTACAGCTCCCCTTTAAAATATTCATGAGCACTGATAAGACGAAAGCGGAGCTGTAAGTGGTTACCATTGGCAACTAAGAACATTCTTACCATGAGACAGCTTGATAAATCTGCCCCAGTTTCTCACCACATCATGACGTAGCCCGGCAACAGAATGAACTAGCCAGACATGTCCTATATTTAGCCATTTTAACGCGGGGTCGCTTGGCTTTCAATGGAGATGGGAGGGGTGAGGAGCACTTTCTACCACCTCTCCTTCTCCACCCGGCCGTGGGACAAGGGTAACAGAAGCAGCCAGCCAATATAAAGGACAACATACACATAATAGACGTTTGAAATTCTTTCCCTTTAATAAATTACATCACAAAGTTTATCATTATCGCCTTCTCTATTCGTTTTTCAAATGAAAATGCTTCCTTTTCCAATTTTCTCCCTTTCATCCTGCAATTTGTGTTGTGTCTACTTTAGAAACTCAAACAACTTCTACTGTCTGAGTATGTAGATTTATCTAGTGACTAAAAACTATAACCCATTTTTTTTTTTCCATACTTAATTTAAGAATATCCCCCATTTAGTGGGTAGATCATAGCTATAGATTTATTAGGCGCTCTGCTCTTGTGTTTTACGTAAAAACTTTATTTGTATGTACATTATGCACAAGGACTCCAGGGGGCGCTGGAGCACATGTCCCCTGCCTCCTTTCTCTTATTCCACTCTCCTAATGACTGCCGGAAGTATTGCGGCAGCACAGTGAAGATAATCACTGCTGCAGCCATAGCATAAATATGCAACCTAGCATTAAATGAAATCTACCACTCATTAAGTGGTAGATTAACCCTTAAGTAAAGCAGTTTTCTCTCTATTCTGCAGGGAGCATTGTATCTGAAAAGCTTCTGAAGTCCACTCATTTCAGACAGATAAGGAGGCCAATGATAAACTTTTTCTATACATAGAGAATATTTTCCTTAATGATCCAGTTCTCATTGGTGATTAGACTATCCAGAGACTGTATAGAGTTAAGCCATTAGACAACAACAGGTTTGTTAAATAAAAGTATATAACAAAGTTCACTATTAACATTTGCGCTATTGTTCTATGGCGTTTTGCTTAGTTAGGCTTTAACTCGTTCTAGTGCCTCACAATGCTGATGGGGCATCCATCCAGTAATACCTGTGTGTGCTGTTGCTGGAATCCCTCGGCAATGGCATTAATATTATGGAAACCTGGAGCAAGCAGGACATGGAAGTATCCTCCCTCCTTGGTGTACACTTTCACTCCTTCGCTGAATATAATTGTTGCTTTAGGCACGGGCTTCCCTTTCTCATCCTTTACAATGCCGTGTACACCTTTATGTACCTGTAAACGATAAAACACCATCATGAGTAGTAATCTGCATGAAGTCACCAGTGAAGCACTGCTGCAGGGTGGTGCCTTTTATGTAGATCCCAGTTAGATCCTATTAACATTACAAAAACAAAATTATTAAACACACACATACATTTTTTTTTTTTATACAGGGGGAAGCAGCGAAGGAAAAAGCCACCAACACACCTGCAAAGAAGCCTGCAGTGATCCCCATTGTCAAGGTAAAGGTGAGCAGAGCTCGCTGTATTCAGTTCCTATCACTTATTGATGGACACCTTTAAAATCCACCTTCTATTACACGTTCAATTTCCATTTACGTTACTGCCGGCTCTCATTACACCTCGTTAACTCTTGGAACTCTTCAGTACTCTTATGTGAACGCTTAGCAACCAACTACATCTCAACCTGATATAGAACATATGTTCCCATATGAATACCAGTCTCTAGATGCCTTGTGGAGACACAGAGGGTGAATAGTTGGCGCTCTCAGACTGATTGGTTGTTCAGGAATTTTTTTTTTTTTAGTACCTGATCTATTTTTTTCATACATGCAGATCACAGAAGGCAATAGAAGTCTGTGGGTCCGCAAAAAAGAAAAAAAAAAAAAGTTTCCCTATGAGGCTTGGGAACCAGGTGTAATGTTTTCTTAATGTTAATCGTAAAATAAATGGGTAAATGAATAAATGACCAAATTGGAAAATTCCTTTACACATATGTAATTTATTTCTAATATCTGTTTTGAAGGTACAATTTATTTATTGGAATTTTAATTCTTTAAAGTTCTACCATCAAAATCCATCATGATAAACAAGGGACATTTCTTCATAGATCCAGGCATCATGACTGTAGTAATCTTCTTACATTTGTTATCCATGGCGTCATTCCTGTTCAATTCACTTTGAAAATTATGCTAATTAGCCAGAAGGGCCGTTACACTGTTACTTCCCACTCCCTCTACCTGCTGTAATCTCACACAGTGGGAGGGGAGAGGAAGAGTTCAATGCACAATGCAACAGCCTGTGACGTCAGCACAGTGGGGCTCTGGTAACATCCACCAGAACCCTTCTGAATCACATAATTTTAAAAGTTGATTTTAGAAGCAAGAGACCATGGATAACAAATATAAGAAGATTACAACAGTGCCTGGATCTATGAGTAAGTATCCCCGTTTTTTCAAGCATGATTTTTTTGGTAGATTTCCCTAAAAGTGTACCTGATGTTCAGAGAGACCATTAGTATGAGCTGCCATGTTTGTACATGAAGAATAAACCTATTCCTTATCCCACATTTTCGCATTCTGCAGGTGCACAGAGAATTGGATCCTGCTCCCCTATATCTGTAACTCTTCCTATGAAAGAGCAGCATGAAGGACTTCATACAGCAGTACTAAGCAATTTTGCTGTAAAATCCAGCACTGGGTCTGTAAAAATCTGCGTTACTCTCTCTTCCTCTGTCATCCTTCTCCTCCTCTGCTCTCCACAGACTACAAGCAGCAACTGAAACTTGATCTCTCAGTGATCAGACTTTAGAAGTGAACAGAGTGAAGGAGAAGATGCTAAGAGGGAAGAATGCAAAGCTTTAATAGATTATTAACAAAGATGAAGTAACCAGTATGATCTTACTCTCCACACTTACCTCTACCAGCATCGCAAGAAGGGCTTTCTTGTTGTCCGTCCACAGGGACTTCAGCTGACTAGCGCTAGGGAATAAACAGCAACTTGTGTAAATGGTGATCTCTGGGCAATGTCCATGGGTTACGCTGAAATCCTGCAACCAACACACAAGAAGAACATTCATTAGGGTGTGGTGACACAGAGCGTGTCTACACACCAAACGCGTCCGTTTGCATACGCGTTTTCATAAGCGGAAGCCCGTCCCTGTGTGCTGGTGTTGTGTTTATAAATGCAGCGCTAGCAACACTCATGACCACACCCTTAAGGAGAGAAAATGGCAAAAGACAATTTACTAAATGCTAAATGTTACATAAAATAGTAAAAATCTGTGTGCGCTAAATAAAGGAATAATTATTATAATCTATATGTATTCTGGTCTCTGCAAAAGCTTTAGTTTCAGGCTGTTGCAGGCGCAAAGCACAAGTCAGGATGGCATTCGGTTCAACAGAAGAGAGTATATGCCCTTCAATCTTTATCAACCTCCCCCCAGCCAAAAAATGTCTAAAAAAAAAAAAAAAAAAAAAAATTGTATATGTATATATGGACAACTCCTTTAACTTGGAACAGACAGTTCTCCTCCCAGAACTGAATCATTGAGTATAGAAAGAGCTGATCATCAGCATCCATATCGGCCTCAAGTGTACAGAGGTCTGAAAACTTTCAGATACACTGCCAAAGAAAGAAGCAGAAAAAAAGGCACAGAGAAGCAGCTTTACCTAATGAAGTACATTACAAAGTTTACTTGTGTCAACTAAACTGTTAAAGGGGTATTCTCGTCCGGGCATTTACATTCAATTCATTTGCCACATGTAAACATTTCTTCAATTAGATGTCATTAGAAAAAATGTTCCTGTGTGAAGATAATTTCTCATAAATGTAGTCATATGGTCCCTTAGAAACAAGACCGTGTCCTTGGTTAGGGTCACCTCTGCTGGAGTCATTGCACAAGGAAAAAGTTTCTGAATATTAACTGTCCGAGGAGTTACTCCAGGTCCCGCAGCCGTCCTGTGGTAATGATCACTGAACTCAGGTGGTTAGTCAGGGCTCAATAGCGCATGTCTGGCCACTGCTGCCAAAATGTGAGGTGGTCGTATCTGAGGAAGCCATCTCGTTTCTAAGGGACAACATGACTACATTTATGAGAAATTATCTTCACACAGGAACGTTTTTTTTCTTAATAACATCCAATTGAAAAAATGTTTACAGATGGCAAATGAATTTAATTAAATGTGAATGTGCAGATGGGAATAACCCTTTAAGTTCTACAACAAAAAGCAATTGCTTGAAAGGTTTAGTTATCTATACAATGAGGTAAAGTCTTTTCAAACAAAAATTTAATAATAATTCCTTTATTTATATAGCGCACACAGATTACGCCAAATCAGTCCCTGTCCCCAATGGGGCTCACAATCTAATCAACCTACCAGTATGTTTTGGAATGTGGGAGGAAACCGGAGGACCCAGAGGAAACCCACGCAAACACGGAGAGAACATACAAACTTTAGCTGCCTGTATTTCAGGCTCTGTCATAATCTGAAAAGATCCTTATCTTTATCATGACACAAAAAGCATGTTGCCAGGTGCTATAGAACAGAAGATGAGAAAAGTCATGTCTGCCTGACTTTGGAGGAGATTCTGTTTTTTTTTTTTTTAATAGGTAAACAGGTGAGATTTCACAGAGAGAATGCTAGAATGGTGATTTCATACCCTACTTGAGGGGGTTGGTAAGTTTAGTGGGGTAAAACTTGGTGAAAGGTTCTCTTTAAACCATGCAGTCAAGACATATACCTTCATGCTGCCTTGATGTCCTCTCCATTCAGCCCCACTGATGACTCCTCCTGGAATATTCTCATCTAGAGGAACATACAACATATAAAACATGTAATTCTACAAGATACATTAACACAAAAGGCAGGAAAATCTGTATTATCTATACTAACCAGACTTGTTAGGGCATCCTGGGTGCCCGAGGTGAATTGTAGGGTGGTTATTTGCATAGACAGAGGCCAAGTGCTTCAGAGTATCTTTATTCTCCACTATAGGAATAAAAAAAAAAAAAAAAAAGATTATAAAATAGATATAAATAAATAAATGCAAAGTCTCAAATAAAACATAAGAATCTGAAATTTGAGGTATAGGTACAGAAGGTTTAATGGAAGATTGTGTAACTCTTTCATTAAATATCTTTGCTAAACTATTAAGATTCTATTAAAAGTGAACCCTAAAATAAATTATATAACTCAGCTAAATTTTTTTTTATTTGTTAGAGACTTTCTACATGGTGGTACCATCCTCCCAACCTCACCTGTGTGTACTGGGTTATCGTAGGGGTATGTAACCAGCAGAGAGCCTCCATCTAATACTACAGAAAGGGTAAAATCTTGCTTCAATATTAAACTGTCAATAATCACATTCGTCTCCTTTTCCCTCTCTCCAATTGGTCCTGAAGAGTTACCTAAAAAGAGAGGAGGACAAGTTACAAGGGGCACATTTACAAAAGTGTCTCAAAGTATGAGTGACTCCAGCCTAGTCTTATACTGCACCAGATGTATTGGAGGGTCTCATACTGGAGGATAAATCTGGTGCAGTAGAAGACTGTCTAGTCCGACTATGTAGTTCATATTAATTGGTTTAGTTTACAGCAGAATTTAGAGCCAAAATTCGGGCGCATTCATAGGTGTGGTTTCCTCTATCAAAAGAAACCCCAACCACACATATACGGTCATACAAGTCATGAAAATGTCTAGAAGCCGCCCTAAACCCTTGATAAATGTGGCACTGCATGCAAAAGGTTTTTTTTTTGGTGTAAACAATACTGGATTGGGGCATAAGAAAATGTATAAAATGTTTTCCAATGTATCAAGAGTATTTGGCATCTTAAAAACTTTTGAAACAGAGAGTTTAGGAATCCAGACCTCTCCCAACAAATAAACGTTCTAAGACCTTTAAAATGAGGCGGCACAAGTGCTGAGCTCCATGTTGTGCCTCAGTTTCTGGTCCGCTTTATTTGGACAGCCAAGTGTGTAGTGCAGAGATTTGTAGGAGGTGTAAGGTTTTACTATAAATCAATATATCACTCGCTCAGAGCGATCTGATTTAGGCATCAGTGGAGATCTCAGCAATTGGATTGGAAAGCAGACTTTTCCATACCGACCTTTGCTCAGCAGATGCCATCAGTATACAATCAATAGGGTTCAAACCCCCAGACCCCGCACTGATCAGTTGTTCTAGCTGCTTCTGGGACTTACACAACAGAAAGAAATGGAAGGAGAGGCCCCGATTCACTGTATAGCGGCAGAACCGGAGTACTGCAGCTCAGCTTTCATTCAAGTGGATTAGAAGCGAGTGGTTCTAGCTTTTTGCTTTAGGCTCCTCCATCCACTGCAGAGGTTCCCACAATCCAGGTGACTGACCCAAAATGATCATATAATGACCTATACTAAGGATCAGTGTAAAAACTGCTTTAGTGGCCTGTAAATGTACCCCTTTAATTACAGACAGGTTTACTGTGCGAAACCATAATCCATATTTCAAATATGGGTCTGGATCATTTGTAAGAGCAGATACTATGCAGTGGTGGACAATACAAGATCACACATCGGGAAAATTGACCTTGTGAAATCTTTCAGAAACACCATGCATTTTTAAGCTGAGGCAGCAGCCAAGCCGTTGCTCCAAAAATACATCAAAAACACATGAAAATGCAGTAACAGGAAGAAGGAAGAGCTCCTTACTTATGAAGTCCATGTCCAGATCCTTGCCATTGGCGTTGGTTTGACCCATCTTTGAGGTGCAATCTTTCTCTGTTGCCTTTTCTCGACCGTCTGGGTTAACTAATGGCACGATAACAATTCTTGTCCGGTCAATGAGCTAAAAATAGAAGACAAAAAAAATGTACAACAAATTCAAAGGGGTTATCAGAAAATTATTATTTTTAAAAATCGGGTTTTAGCTTGCATTTTACAAACATAAATTGATGTTACACGTTTTCACTCTTTATATTTGGGGGGGTATAATATAAGCAATAATGGAGTGCCAATTATATAAAACATTTGGGCAGAGAGACATCACAGTAGAAGACATTATAATAAGCTTGAAAGCCAAACTTCACATACTACTACTTCTAGTCACACATCTCACCCTCCAGCCTCACCTTTGTTATCGCGGCGTTCTTTTTATAATTCAAGCAGAGAAATTCTGCAAAAGTCAAGAGCAACTCTGTGCCGACTGGCGCATTACCATGAACACCAGCGACAAATCTGATCTTTGGCTCCTCTGGTTCTGAAATGTTTGGCTTATTAGAGATTTCTAAAGACCAAATGTAGCGATATTCAACACTCTGACCCAACCTGAGAATAAGCACAGAAAAGGAAAAAAAAAAGTTGTATTTATCAGATCCGTGCAAGCAAAATACAGCCAAAAACGTATCATATTTAAAAACATGTAGTTTTGTAACAAATTTAATATCCTCTAAAAACCTATATTCACCCATATACCCTATACAGGCCAGGTTTGGATCATGTAAGCCCTGAGCAATACCCCCCTTAGTGCACCTGGCCTTCTATGCTGAAAAGCAGTGAAGGCTTGTGCTGCAGCCAGTTGTCTTACAACAGGAACCAGGGCTAATCCAAGACTCAGGACACATATAAAATAATTCTTTACCTGTTTTATTGCAATACCTGTCCGGAGTCTTAGATTAGGCCTGGTTCCTGTTGAAAGACAACTGGCTGCAGCACAAGCCTTCACTGCTTTTCTGCATAGAAGCCTAAACCAACCAGGAGAGGAGGTAAGCAGAACCAAAAAAGACACAGAAGAAGGGTTTCTACTTAATGAGAGATGAGGATATTAAAGGATTTCTATCCACAATATGTGTTATCCCCTACCCATAGGATAGAAGATAACAAGTTGACTGTGAGGGTGCAATTGCTGGGACCTCAATTGACTAAAAATCGGGAGATCCAGAGAACACGGGTCCTGAACTCACTAATGAAATAAGAGGCAAGTCGAGCATGTATCTTTCCCCTTTATTCAAAGGTATTGAAAATTGCTGAGCACAGCTCTCGGCTATGTACACCGTATAAGCGTGCCGAAGATAGACGAGCGCTGTGCTCAGCAGTTTCTCAAACAATCGAATGTAGTGGTAGAACACATGCTCGGCCGGCCAACCCATCATCTATTGAGAATGGGACCCTCATGGCCAGCTAGTTTTATGCAATCCTGTGGATGGGGAATAACAACCCCTTTAACATTAGATTAGTTTATTGTCTTGTCTTGTTACTTAAGTTACATAAAAACTGAAACCTGAAGGATACCTAGTCAGTTTAGTAATGTTGGGGTAGTTGAGATTAAGTCCGCGCAGGGCTTCAGAGAGGTCATGGTAAGGTCTGTAGCGATACAGATCTATATCACTTGAGGTACTCAGCAGGAGGTGCTCCAGACCATTCTCAGCAGAAAGATCCTTAACGAGGGTCTCAAATTCCTGCGTGTTGGGGTCTGGCTTCTCTGGCTCTATTACAGATACTTTTCCTTTATCTTCTTTGTGCAAATCTGTGCCGGAGCGAACAAGGGTAAAATTTGTCACTGCGGCATCTCCTTCTGTTACGTTGACCATTTTTGTAACGGGAACATATCTTGGGGGAAACAAAATAAATAAATAAAATATTAGCAGGGTGACAATATTCGGACAAATACTAAAATAGTGTTAATTGTAGATATGCGCACCCTCTGGCTGAGGCCGTGACTTTATACGTTCCTGGGACCAGGATTCTCCAGTAATCCCCGGCCTTATCAGAGGTCACTGGATGATCAACGTCTGCTACACTGATTGTCGCATTGAAAATTCCTCTTCCATCTGTGGCATCGAGCACAAATCCTTTGATTCCCTTGTGTACCTAAAAAAGGAATCAGGGTTAGTGTTCAATATAACACATGGTGATAAAACGCCTGTGAGCCACTACTTACCTGCTCTATGAACTCCAGCAATGACCTATGGTTGCTTTCCCAGTAAGCCGGAAGCTCTGGGGCCATGGGATATTTCACACAACCCAACTCTATAGTCACCTCAAAGCAGTTTGTATTAAGATAGTTCCAGTCCTGCATCCCACCTACAAAATACAAGAGGAAACAGTACAAACAATATATTACATATGTTTCTGAGATATAAATGGCATATGGAAACTGCTCCTAAAAGAGGACTTGCCACCCCCCCAAAAAGACCCCCACCAAATATGTCCCCCATAATCCTCTCCCCAGCCCCTTTAGGTTCGCAAAGTTAGTTTTAATCGATTATTTGGTAAGAGGTCGGATCCTTGTAGCTTGATCCCTGGCAGTCGGCCTTATTAATGAGGGGTCCAGCCGACACCCCCCCCCCCCCTCCACGCCCCTGTCAGCGGGGACCTGTAAGAATAGCCGGCATATAGTGAATAAGCACGGCGCAGCCGCTGTCAGTTCGGCCGCATCGCAGAGAGCCGGCAGCGATTGTGCAATATATATATGCCCGGCTGCTGGCTATTCTTACAGTTCCCGCTGACAGGGGCGTTTGAGGGGGGGTGTCGGCCGGCCCTCTCATGAATAAGGCAGACTGTCAGGGAACAGGATACGAGGAATCGACTTCTTATTTGGTAAGAGGTCGGATCGATTAAAACTAACTAACGAACCTAAATTTTTTAAAAGTGTCATAGGTAGAAAGGGGCTAGGGAGAGTATTATGGGTGACATATTTAGTGGTGGTCTTTTTGGGGGGCGACAGGTCCAGGTTATATTGGAATCGGAGATGTTGGTCAGTGAAGGCATTATCCACAAAGACCAAGGTGGAAGTAGAGGAAAGGGATTACTGAGAGAGACCATGAACTCTTACAAGGATCCGGACCACACTTAAAAGTAGATCTACCATCAAGAACAAGCATGGATAAACCAGGGGCACTTAAAGATCCAGGCACTGTGACTGTGGTCATTTTACATTGATTTTAGAAGTTAGGAGGCCACAGATAACCAACTTCTAAAATTATGCTAATGAAGGGAGAAGACATGCCCCTACACATCAAAAATCTAATAATACTTTGTTTCCACTACAATTACATCTCCTCAATGCCACAAAACAGTCTCAGTGCACAATGGGGTGCTGTAAATATTTTAGTAGGCTGAAAAATGTCAACAGAGCTTACACAATGGTACACCTATAACTTGCTTTATACCTATAACATGGTAACGCATAGTAAACATCATAGTAAACAACGCAAATATGACCAGGAAGACATCACATCTTACCGGGGACATTATACCAGTTTGCACCATTGGTGATGCCTTGAGGAAAATTCTCATTGGGATAGATTTCCTTACATGGAATGCCATTGAACATCTTAATATTCTCCTAATTAAAACAGAAGTAAAAAGCATTGTTATGGGGTCTGTGAGGTTCAGAACATACCCTTCTAAACAGTATGGACTAATATGAGGAAGGGGGGGTTCTCAAGAACAGAGAAAAACATCAGCTCTAGAGAATCATGTACATCCATCCAATGATTAATCTCCATCTCTATATGCACTAAAAAAAAAAGTTCATGTTCTTCAACACAAAGTTGCTTTTTGTATGCACTTTCAATTCTTGCCACACGGTGGCGCTATGCTAAAACAAAATATTGGCCACCCTTTCTAAATAAAGTCAAGTGATGATCTGGTCCTAGATAGAACCACTATTTATGAAGACACATCCATGGATAATTATATGCCATCAGCCTGCAGAAAAGACCCCTCAAAATTAGAATAGGTCTTTTACCAGAAGAAGGCATTTTGTGCATTATATTCAAGTCTGCAAGGTTCTTTGCTCTATTGTCAACACTTTTAGGAATCCTCTTTATGTGGTGTGTCCTTTAGGTTGTATTGAAACTAAACTGGAAGCATAAAGTCCCCTACTGCAGGTACAAGAGAGAATATAAGATGACTAGTCCAGCAGGTGGCGCTATTCTTGCAGAATATAACCGCAAGCAAAGCTACAATGGACTACACATCAGTGGGATCTAACATCTACTGTGCGACTTGGCGCTGCCACCACGGTTCCTGTTGAAAATCACGTTAGCCGTGTAAACAGAAATAAGTTATAGAAAGTTCCTTAAAAGTTTTTCAACACACAGAACAATGTAGAAATGTATAAATGTATAATGAAGGAAAGCTTGGAAAGCTTAGACTTTGGCCCTGATCAGATCCTTAACATGACCAGTCATCAAATTTAAAGAGAAGTCGCCCTAATAAACAGAACGTCTATCACTCGCGCCATTTTCACATTGTATCAATTTAATAAATACTGAGAAAAACTAAAAATTGACCCAAGCCTTTGTCTTCTTACAACTACAGACTTGTGCGCTGCAGAGTTTGTTTAGTATAGCGGAATATTAATGCAGAGGAAAAGGGAGGAGAAGGCAAGTATTTGCCTTGGATCCCAATCAAACACACAAAAGCCTCAGTACATAACAGAATGGCTGGAAGCAACTCTGCAATATACACACAATGAAATCTCTTCAGAGGAGCTTCAAATTGAAATCAGGGGGCATAGGAACGAGTTCCCAAAACAAAGGTGCCCCTGGGCTACAACTGTCTTATGGATACAGTGCTCTCTGTATGATGGGACACCAGTGACACCTCTAGTACAAGAGTCTTCCTTAGGCCGCATTCACATGCCTGTCTGACGTACGACGTCCCTATAGACGGCTATAGCGCCTGCGCTAGGCATAGCGAACACAACTTGTACTCACCATCTCTGGCCGTAACATTCATTCGGCTATTTTCCCTATGCAGAGGGGAGAGCAGCGCTCATCCCTCCTGCTCCTCTCCATCTCATATGCTCGCCAGCTACGGCCAGGGGAGCATACGTCAGTGTAAATGCAGCCTTACACAGTCTGAACTTTGAACATATAAAGTTTATTTGCTATTTAGATTGTGAGCCCCTGAGAAAAAGACTATTGTACGTAATGACAATCTCTGTACTGCTCTGCGGAATATGTTGGTGCCATGTTAATAAAATAAGCTTATTACATTTTCACCATGAACACGGCTTCTGCCTTTTCGTGAATTCTTTTTCGACAATCACTAATCACAAGTGAGATGAAGCAGCATGGTGGCCGATATCATCAGAAGAAGTTGATCCTTTCTCCACTTAGTTTGCTGCTATCGTTTTCCCTGCATTAAAAGGAAATCTACTACCAAGGATTGTAAACCAAGCACACAGACATACTGGTGTGTGCCCCACCTGGTAGGATCTGAACTTATTTTAGCTTCTTATGTCCTGGTTAAAAAAATTAAAAAAAAATGCTTATGTTATGCAAATGAGCCTGAGGGGCTGCAGACACCATTAACGTCTAAAGAGTCCGGGGCCCCTCAGACTCATTTGCATGACTTTTAAATGCTTTTGGTAAAAATGAGGGCATAAGCAAATAGAATAAAAGCAAATCCTGCAAGAGGGGGCCACACACCAGCGTGTATGTGTGCTGGGTTTACAATCCTTAATCCTGGTGGCCGATTTCCTTTAAGGATAAAATAATTTTTACTTAGAAATTTCTGCTGAAAACTGTTCGGATTCAAGATAGATGGAAGCTCAATGAAGTATCAGATTACAGGCAAGTCTATGCAGAGGGATGGAGTGGGGATGGGTGGTTGTTCAGTGAGTCACAGCAGCGAGATCACCAACCCCAGCTTAGGGGAAACTGAAAATCATACCCAGTGTACAGAGGAGAAAAGTGCCTGAATACGGGTTACATAATATGAAGAAATAGTATAATTCCCTATGCATACGCATTGGATTTGTGGAGGTGGGATTAGGTAGGCTTCTGATTAAGCACTAACAGTGTTCCAACTTTAAAGGGGTTGTTCACTTTCAGCAAATAATTGATATAGTTTGTGTAAGGAAAAGTTATACAATTTTCCAATATAATTTCTGTATCAATTCCTCACTGTTTGAGATCTCTGCTTGCTGTCATTCTATAGGAAGCTTCTATGTTTACTTCTAGTGGATAGATGTGTCCATGATCACACAGGTGCACGGCTCGTTATATCACACAGCTATAACTCAGTTATACTAACTAACTGTGCACCTGTGTGACCATGGTCAGATTTGTATACACTAGAAGTAAACATAGAAGCTTCCTATAGAATGACAGCAAGCAGAGATCTAGAAGACTGAGGAATTGATACAGAAAGTTTATTGGAAAATAAGACAACTTTTCTTTACACAAACTATATCAATTATTGCTGAAAGTGGACAACCCCTTTAAGCTTTATACTTAGCAGCTAGTTGTTAAAATGAAGGTCATACAATTTTAAACTCCTCAAAATATTTACTAAAAATGTGGAGGTGTCGCTGGGGTGAGAATTTGTCCATTTATCAGCAAGGTCATAGTATAGACTACAGGCAGGTATGACGCAGACAAAAGATGCCCCCAGGGCACTGTGCCCGCCGCTGGTACATGACAGAGCACTCGGCCTTAGCCTCACCTTGGAGTAAGAGAGAGCCAGCTGCTGGAACACGGCGTCATCTGGGGATTTGCTGTACATAGACAAACCCTTCTCATCATCATCAAAAGGATAATTAACCACCAGGGAACCTGCAGACACAAGCCAAGTCTGTGAGGAAAACTAAAAAGAGAATCTGCATATACAGATGTACAATAGGCGGTATTTTTTTTCTGTAATGAATTCTAAAAGGGGTTGGCCACTTCACCTCATGTGTTTAGTAATGTGTGTGGGGCAGGATATTAGGTAATTTACCAATGTACATCTATTAATAGCTCTGCACCGCTTTCTTGATATGTAAAGTAAAGGCTCGTGTCTTTTACCTCATCAGCCAGACCATAAAATGGCCAGATGGAGGGTCATGTGATCTCTAACGGTCCATGAGCAATCGCCCTACAAGGACCTTACGATAGTATTCATGAATATAAGATCACGGTTGATTGGTCAATCTGGAAGGGTGACTACTTATGGACAGTTAGACATCCCATGACCCTCCATCTGCGGCCATTTTATGTACGGCTGATGAGGTAAAACACAGGAGGCTTCACTTTACCTATAAAGATAGCGAAGTAGAACTTTTAATAGATGTATATTTGGTAAAATTACCCGATATCCTGCCCCCCAACAAATTATAAAAAAAATACCCCTTGAAGAAACTAAGAAGACCTGGTAGATGCAAAAGTAGTAAGAGGTCTGTAAATTCTTAAAACATGGGAAAAATGGAAAATAAAGAACTTTCTTGAGAGCAAAACCAACACCCAAGATGATCATCGTAGGGATGCAATGTGTAGTTTTCCATATTGTGCAGTATGAACGGTAAACGGTATCACTAAGATGACCTGCAAGCCACTAGCCTGTACTCCATTAAAAATTGGTACCAAGCATAATCCAATCGTGGGGTCTGACTGCTGAGTCTCCCACTGATAATGGGGTCACGTTCTCTCCAATTGAATAGTTATCTCCAGCACTCCCATTCACTGGCAATTAGAGTAGTAGAGATAATCGAGCTGTGCGCTGCTATAATATGGAAAAAAGCAGCAGGAAGCATGCTCGACCTACTGCTTCATTCAGATAGTAAGCGACTCCCATTTTCATGAACGTATTAACGTCATATTTCTATCCCTCCTCTCCTGTGGATAGGATATAACAATCCAGGTTGGTACAAACCCTTTAAAACAGGGTTCATGATTTCAGCCCAGACCCAGGCGCCCATGTATACAGCCCTAAGTTATTGGCATTTCATTGTAACAAAAATAGTTCTGGTTGCCTTTGATTCAGTTCTTGGAAGCCGCTCTTCCTTACTTCTTCCAGGAAAATACTAGAACATGATCTAATCAGTCTTAAAACCTTTATAGAATAACTGGTTTCACCAAAAGGAAATGACATTTGAAGTATCTAGGTTGTAGTTTAAGCTTATAATGAACCTACAGATATGTTATACCACAATTTTCTAAATTACTTCTTTCCCAAGTGTTGCTCCCCTATATGTAGATTCTGTAAAATCCTGCAGCTCAGTATTCACTCACACGGCCGGTAATAGAACACTATGACGTAGATGTAAATGACATAAGAACCAACCTGACCACAATCCCAGGAAGCAGCGAGTTCACCGTTTTGTTCTCTATTCTTACCCATTTCTTTGTAGCTCTTGCACGAGACAGAAGGGCACAATGGACAAGTGTAATGAATAACTTACCTCCGTGGAGATTAGCGGACAGGACAAATGGGTACGTTTTCAGCCAACTCATTACAGCCAAGGTCTCAAGTTGCGGAGGGTCTGTGATTTGAAAGAACTGGTCGGGGAAATTACGATTAAGATCGTAATTGTTGCTGTTGTTTCTGCCAATAACTCCGTCACGGTCCCCTAGACAGAGACAAGAAGGCGAAAAATGTCAGCTGGTTCTCTATAGTCATCTAGAAGTACAAGTCTTCAGGCAGCTCTATGCAAAAATACACTGCTGGAAATTAAATTAAAAGGGTGAGCAACGCTGGACATATTTATTTAAAGACACGGCTGGCGTTACAGATGAAGCTGCCAATCAGATGCCCAAGAAGGGTTAAGGCATATCCTGAATAAGGGAATATAGAAATACAGGCGGTCCCCTACTTAAGGACACCCGACTTACAGACAACCCATACTTACAGACGGACCCCTCTGACCTCTGGTGAAGCTTTCTAAGTGCTTTACTATAGTCCCAGGCTGCAATAATCAGCTGTGAGGTGTCTGTAATGAAGCTTTATTGATAATCCTTGGACCAATTACAGCAAAAAATGTTTAAACTCTAATTGTCCCTGGGGCCAAAAAATTTTTTGTCTGGACCTACAATTATAAAATATACAGTTTCGACTTACATACAAATTCAACTTAAGAACAAACCTCCAGACCCTATCTTGTACGTAACCCGGATTTTATCAAAATCCATCATGATAAACCAGGGACACTTCCTTATAGATCATGCCTACTTCTTTCTAAAATCAACTTTTAATAGTATGCTAATAAAACTGGGTGAGTTAACAGAGCCCCCCTCCCCATGCTGTAGCTTCACAGCCTGTTACATTCTGTAGGAGCACCCCCCCCCCCCACCATGTGCTCACTGCTTCAGAGATTACAGTACTCGCAGGGGGATGGTGAGATGGAGACAAGATGCAGTGTGTGACAACAGCTTGTGAAGCAAGAGGAGAGAGGGCTTCTGTAACACACCCATAGCCTTTTGGAGTCATTAGTTGAAATTAGAAGAAAGGAGGAGTCCACGGATAATAAATATAAGAAGATTACAATGGTCAGAGTGCCTGGAGCTAGAAGGTTAGTGAGGTGGAGTAAGAGAGGAATATCTTGTCTAAATAGCAAATTACAGCCAATTTAATTCTAAAGCTTCCATAAGCCGAAAGACAGGATAAAAGGGATGATTGAGAACTGCTCACCCCTCCGCTCTGCATAGAGAGCTGAGCCCCCACGTTATGAGGATCTTCCCCATCTTTTGTGGAGCGGGCGCACTGCTTGGACAAAGTGCGGTGCTCACCACACGGTGACCATGCACAAGGAATGTCTAAGGCAGCTGTGAGCTAGTTGTAGTCTTTGCAGCTAGCTCGCGGACACTAGTTCTGAATGTTCCCCAGGTCTGTATTCATTGTACTTTGTCTGCTTTCTTCATTGTAAGGTCTCCACGTATCCTTACTGAGACATATCCCACAGTATACTTAAACAGTAGGATACTTCCTCCGGTTCGGCTCTTACTCCACAAAAAGTAGAAGGAGTGATCATCAGCACCCACTGCTGCAGATGTTCAGGGAGTCTCAAGAGATGTTAACTGCCCTCATTATGGAGGATAACATGACAGGGAGAACACCACTAGCATATGCTCAGCGGAGGAAGGGGATAGATGCCATTCAGTGGGATAGGTCAAACTCTTTAGGTCTCCCCAATGACATAATGACATTACAGAGAAAGTTGCATAACAGAGGCAACACTTACAGCATAAGTTCGGCGGGGGCAATACTACAATATCTGCTAAGGAGTATCTGTTCTTTCCAGTAGGATGAAGTACAGTTTACAGCATTTGTCTATAGACACATTCAGTATATATGCTGGGAGCTTTCCTGACGTACACACCGAACGTGTTAAAAAAAACAAACAACAAACCTATATTTGTTGTCTTCTCCTTCTTAACTGACAATATCAGAACTTTGAAGAGGAATTGATTATTTTGTGTGGCTACAGAATTACCTTCTAGTGCTTTCTCGTATCCATCTGGATTCATTGAAGGCATGATGTGTATTCTGGTAGTATTGACCAACTGTGTGACTTCAGGGTCTGTACCGTAGTTCTTGCACAGATATTCAATGAGGTTTAAAAGCAGTTCTCTTCCTACAACCTCATTGCCGTGCATGTTCCCAATGTACTTAAACTCTGGTTCACCTGCAATAAGGTCAAGATTAGGTATTACAGAGTGACATGGTCCTTAATCAAATTCTCTGTATTACTTTCCAAGGAACAGTAGAAAATTACCTGGCTCATGAACAAGTGGGTTGTCTGATATCGCCATCACATAAAGCTCTCGCAATTCCACAGACTTGCCAACAGAGTAGAGATGTGTGATGCTGGCGTATTCGCTGTTGTACCGCCTCAGGAATATTTCCATATCAGAATAGTGGTGATGGCGGAAATCCTCGGGCTGGATTGCTTTGTGACCTGGAGGTTTGTTCTCAGCTTTTACAGTCACTGTAGGCTCAGCAGTAGGTACTGGAGCAAAAGTAGTGTCTGGGGTCTCATCCACCGATACTGAAGGATTTAGCAAGAATTCTATCACAGTAGCTGGACCTTCTTTTACTTCTACCTGAGGAATAGTTAGCGGCAGATACCTAGACAGAGAAATAAGGGGGTCTCAGTATGCACAAGTACACAGCTTCCATGGACAGCGAGAAGATTCTGCTTTACAGCCTTTTGGGGGACCTCTCTGTCTGAGGATTTCTCTTCTCCCAAAGAGGAGAGCTCTGCTGTAAATTTGATGGACGAAATTATTATTGCAGATTTCCTGCATCAAATTTGCAGATCTCTGCTCTCACGTGCACCTCCCCTAACAGGCCAAAGCAGAATCTTCTGCAGCAGGAACACCAAATCCCACGTGGGGAGAATGGAGCCACAATGGCAGCAGATTTGGACCTTTAATAAGGGTTTTCATCTTTTCCATACAGCGTTCATGTCCATGCCCTCCACTGACTATACCTACTCACCCTGTGACTGAAGCAGTGATGTTGTAGGTCCCAGGAGCTAACAATCTCTGAAAGTTTCCCACTTTCCCAGTGGTGATGTTATGGTTAATCCCCGACACGGATATAGTCACATTCTCAATCCCTTTCTGCGTAACGGAGTCTCTTACAAAGCCTTTGGCACCAATGTGAACCTATGATTAGAAGGGCGGACACACATCATTATTATTATAAACAAAACAGTTTACACATAAAAGCATGTCAGTCCTCAAAGAAAATGATTAAACTAAATCATAGGAGGCTGAAAACATAACCAGGGGCAGGTTTGGCATTTTTGGAACCCTAAGCAATGTTAAAGGGGTTTTCCCACAAACTTGCTGATCAGTGGGGGGTCTCCATGATGAGACCTCTACAGAGCACTTAAACGAGGGGTCCAATGGGGTCCGCCGTAGCTCCGGCAGACCCCGCGCCACTAAATCAGACTAATGGAGCATATGGCTGCGCATGACCGTTCCACTTAATTAATCTCTATAGAGCTGACAGAAATTGTGGAGCGTCACGCTCACCGATCTCCACCAGCTCCATACAGATTAATGGAGCAGAACGGTCATGTGCATCTATTCCATTAATCTGACGGAGCGACGAAGGGTTCGACGGAGGTATGTGGGACACCACGAGACCCCCATGATCAGCAAATTAGGCCCTATTCCGAGGAGAGGAGACTGACACAGGCGCACACAGGCTGCAGCTACCTCGCCCTGGGGGACTCACCACATGCTGCGGGCAGGGAGCTGGGTAATATGAATTAAACTTACATAAAAAAACTACAGAAATGCCTCAGAATGCCGACAAAGACATTTTAAAATCAGAATAGCATATGGCATTGAAACCTATCACCAGCTAAAAATTACATTCCTGGTGAAGCCCTGGAGCCCTTGTAAAACCAAACTCTGCTCCTGCTCTCCACCTTCTCAAGTCTATATACGCCTTGTTCTAGGGAGACAGAGACAGGGAAGAGAAGAGCAAGACCCGGCTGATGGCGGATGTCAAGCTACACTATGGAGGAGACTATGGTCTTTAATCCAGGTCAATCTGCATACACTAGGTTGTTGCACCAAGTAGTGAAAAAAAAATGCACATCAAAAGAAAAAAAAAGTTATAAAATGAATCAGCTGTAAGATTGTGCTCTGGTTTTCTTAGAACTTTGTGGTTTTCTGCGGTTTCTTTTTAGTCCGGAGTCCACACTTAGTAGGCGGACCGGCAAGCATTGCCATGTATTTTTCTAACCTTCTCAAAAAGGCTCAAATGACAAGTCAGTCATAACAAGACGACAGCAGAGGTCCCCATCATCACCCACTAGTCATAACAGACGTACAGCATCACATCCTGCTAGACTGGGAAGTAAGGAGGCACTGAAGATCACTTACAGGAAAACATCACATATGGGATATGGGAAAAACCGAAAGTTTAATGGAAATCTACCATATGCTTTAATGCATTATGAAGCAAATATGCCTTACGAATGTTGTAGCTACACTGATGCAGAATCATATATTATTTAATCCCTGAACTGAGTGGTTTTGCTGACTATTTTAGAATTATGATAACGAGGCTCCGTCACCCCTATGGCTGCCCCAGCGCTCTCCTCTTACCCCAATTATGTATTACTCAGCCTTGTCCCGCCCAGAATAAACAGAGAACACTTATTGTGTTGTCCCTGACAGACAGAAGTAATCACTGCACCATCCCCCAGCCTCTGTATACGAGTCATCCACCTCAGGTTGATTAGTCCTGTCTGCACAGTTCAGGAAGCTCCTGTGTATGTGGAAGCAATGTATTTATGTACAACAGCCAGCCTGCACCTAGATTTCCACTTGGAAAGCAAAACCAAACCCACTCGGTTCAGGGATTAAAACAAGATGGGTTTCTGCATCAGTGTTGCAACAGCGCTCTCAAGGTTCACAAGGCATAATAAACAAATGATAGATTTCCTTTAAGTCTACTACATGTAGCTGCAGTAAATACAAAAGTGCAGGAGAACATATCATAGCAAACTAGAAGGAATCAGGATGACAACTGTGGTCTGTGAGTGGATCCTACCGCATAATCTACATCATGGTCTTATTAATCTTTACAACAGCTGCCTGGCACCAGAGCTATGGTTGCCATCAGAGGAGCTACCCACAGACTCACATGACCACTGCAGCCCATTAATAGCTACGGTGGTGTACAGTAAGGGACCAAAGTCAGTGACCAATGAAGCCAGGTAAACTAAACTTTTAGGTCACCTTCTGATCAGTCAGGGGCTAACAGCCGGTACATCTGCCGATTACAGAAATGGGGGTCACATTTACACTAATTGATGAAGCAGCGAGTCAAGCAGGCGTTTGGTCATTTACATACCATAGCCAATAGTTAGGTAAAAGATGCCAGTGACAAAATGAAAAACACACTGAAGAGGAGCGCCGGGGGCAAAGTACCAAGTTTTTGTTTTTCAGGTTTAAGTTTTTTTGACCCTGTGGTTGGAGATTGCGGCTTTTCAGTCAGACTTCTAGGATCAGCTCGTCCGGCAAGCTGTCCAAGTTGTCACACAAATCAGTGGCATTTGGGATCAACTTTTGTTCCGTATTTCAATGATCTGTAGGATGAGCAGATCCAGGAAACCCTTGGTTTTGGTACCTGAGGGGGGACCATTCTGTAAATTGCAGGAAGTGCCCATGTCCGCCATTCAAAAATCACACATTTATTCCCTGTGTGGAAAATAACATAGCATCCAAATAAAAGAGAACCTTTACTTACATATTTAAAACACGCGCTAAGCAACTTTCTATAGTGGCGTCTGTCACTATTTAAATATTTAAGTAAAGGTTATGTTTTACTTGAAACCATCTTGCTTTTCCTTTTGATATTTTTGATGGTGGATATGCGTCTCATGCATTTTGTGAGCAACGGATTCTGTCAGGTGGGATGATACTGAAAAATGGTATCATTTCATGTATCAATTTGTCACAGTTTTCTAGATCTCTGCTTGCTGTTATTCTAGAGGAAGCTTCATTATTTACTTCCTGTGGATAGGAACCGATCCCTGGTCATGTGATGTCACACAGGTAACATAACGGCTCGTTATCACTGAGTAATCAGTGCTGTGTGATATAACGAGCCGTGTACCTCTGTGACATCACATGACCAGGGACCGGCATTTATCCACAGGGAGTAAACAATGAAGCTCCCTGTAGAATAACAGCAAGCAGAGATCTAAACTGAGGAATTGTTACAGAAAGTAAATTGGAAAATGGCATAACTTCTCACTGCACAAACAATATTTAGCATTTGCAGAAAATGGACCATCCCTTTAAGTTTGATACTCATGTGTTTGAACCCATCGGATGTTAAATGTTAGCTACAAGTTACAAGTACAGGTTTTATGCTATACCACAGCAGCACATGAGTGAAGAAAAAAATTCTGGTTATCTGAAAAACAAGATATCTTGGCAATCCATTATAACAGACAGCCAAACAAGAACATTAAAATTTTGTAGGCTAAAAACTAAAATTCTGGAAAAGTAAAGTAAAACCATGAAGTTACCATTTCCATGAACTTGAGAAGCGACTCTCTGTTATTTTCCCATTCTTGAGCCAGTTCGGTAGCTGGTGGGTATTTGCAGCAGGAAAGTTCAAAGGTGACTTCAAGGCAGTTTCCCCATATGTAATTGTAATCCTGCATCCCACCTGTAGGGGGTGGAAAACACAACATTACCACAATATTCTGCAAGCAGATTTGTTCCTAATATTTGCAAATTTTTCCACTGAAGAAAAACACAACTTGTTTTCCCTGTGCATATATCTTTTCATGCTCCGACAGCCGTGACAATGCTCCTTAGATGCCTTCACACAGATGTTCAGCTTCCAGACAGAAATCCATTGTAACCGCAACATAATGGACAATAGCGAAACAAAAAAAAACTAATTTCAAGGGATCCTGTGAAGTCTAAAATGCCTCCTAAGCCAAGACTAGTGCCATCTAGTGGTCTTTAATAGAATTTGAAACATATCTGTGGGGTCACAAACCAATTTTTGGATCTACAAATCAGTCTACAAGGGCAATGGGGGAGGAGCCAAATTGCCTTGGCTTCCCCTGGAATCGTCAGCACCAACATCTTCATCCTCGGCCTCCGATAAGATTGTCTGCAGACAATACAGAGACGTTTCCCCGCCCCTTTTGCACTTGTAGCCTAATTTACATCTACAGAAAAAGATCATCTCTATGTTGCATCATTGGTTTGTGACCACAAATGTACGTTTCTGCTTGTATTAAAGGCCCCTACACAGAACTATTATTGGTTTACAGGACAGACTCCCTTCAACATCAGGACACATGTTTATTAATAAGAATTGCGCATTGATTATCCCTATTGAGTAAACCACACGCAAAGCCACAAATCAGAGGTGACACGGGAACAGCGACATGTTATCTTTGTGTTAGATTAGAATCTGCGCTGGGAAACAATGGAAGTGTGAGGAAAGTTTATATTCTGCGCCAAGATAATCTCCAGCAGAGCCGTGACGGCAAACAGTGCGGGCAGTCAATGAGGCCGCATGTCGTCACTATAACAGATCTGTACAGTCCCGCCGCCAAAATAAATATTGGCTACGATGCTGGAACAGTGCGGCATAGCGACTTTATAATTACAGCTGGAAAATAAATATCCTGTCCTTGGTAATAACAAGCAAGGTGAGACTGCTCAGGGACGGATCCTTCTCTGGTGTTAGTGTCAGATGTATGGGAGATGACGCTGTATTTACCACCAAACAGCAGATGGGCGATAGGCCGAAATCTGCCGAATTTATCTTAATCTTAAGAGACGTCGCCTATATATGCAGTGGGGTTGAGCCTTGCAGTGTTATCACCTATATCCCCCACATTGTATCAGATCCCCCACCTTTGACCAACGATTGAGTTAACATGTATCTAGAATATAAAGAGAACCTGTCAGGACGATTTGCGACACTAAACCACCTTCAGGTCTTTATGGATTGATGGTTTCGTTTCCCAAATCGTCCCATATTATTTTGTTGGGAAAAAAAAAAAAATTAAAAATTAAGCCCATCCTTTCCCTGGTCCACATCTCTCTGTGCTCTGACATAAAATGAAGCTGCTGTAGTGCGCCCAGGATTCACTGCATGGGTTGTACGTCACTGCACATTTTTCCAAACAGGGAATTGTTACAGAGCAAAGGGATGGAGCCTTCACAGCCAAAAACGTTAACATTAATTTAGCCAAAAAGAAAACTTTACTATAATACAGCACTAATCCGCAGATACTGTCATTAAGTTATTGTAACTATGCAAAACTAAAAGTAATATTAGACACATGGAGGTTAACCAAGAACAAACATAAAATGGATAATCTTAATCTTGGGTGGCTGGTACGAAAACCTCTGAATTAGAGTTAATCAGTGATTAGGGCGTCCGGGGAGGTTTTCTACTGAATCCTTGTGACCTTGGACTATAGACATTAGTATTCTGTCTAATGTCTCGAAACAAGACAAATGACTGATGGTGCCGACTATACAGAAGTTCTTACCCTTATCCAGCAAAGGCGACTTAAGAAGTGCAGTGTGGACTGACCCAAAAACCAAGAAGATTGGCCCTGCCCATGAATAACCCGTTGCGCAGTAGTATTTCATTTCAGAAAGATGTCTGCAAGAGGTTGGGATTGTCTTGGCACATAGATCAGGTCATGGCCTGGAGGCCCCTTTCTCATGACGGTTTATGGCAGCCATACAAATGGCAGCTAGCATACGGCCTCCATAGAAGTTCACAGTGCAGTGAGCACAACGTGTGTTACTGTGCCGCATGCTCCATCTTTTGCTGTACGTACAGCGCAGCCTCACGGCTCCCTATGGTGAGGGGAGGGGTGAGGAACAGGCATCATCCATACGTATGTTACACCCAAGTTCCTGCCCACGCAAGTCCTGTATCAGCTGACCAGAGGGGAGAAGGAAAATTGTCCCATTCAAAAGTCTGTTAAGCTCCCGTTGCTCTATAATATGCTGCCTGCAGACAGGACTGTATAGTCGATGTGAAAGGGAGAACAATTATCTGACAGTAATGGATTATATTGCAGTGTATGTAGAGAAACAACGCTACACATCACAAGCAAAAAACATAATCTAAAGAAAAGTGTCTATAAGACAATGACTGAAATCTAAGGCTGAAACCCCATGAGAGACAAGTGTTACTTTTCATGAGCTTAGCAAATAATACTGATGCTAAAATAAATACTCAAGGAGGAAATGTGCAAACATATGAAATAGAAAAAGTGACCTTTACACATATCCACCCATTATGTAAACCCCAGTTACCATCCGCTGCTGCCATACTTCATGCTTTTATCATGGGCAAACAAGACCAGTTACATAGCGCTAGCATTTCTCCATAATGGAATGGGCAGGTACAATCTCACCGGCCAGACAGAGCTTTTACTCATATACAGACAGATGACGCGAGCATGAAAGAGCCAAGAATACCACTGCATACAGGATGCTAGATGTACAACTATTTCATTACACCATTTTGTTAAAACTTAAACCTTCTTTTATTGATTATTACCATCTAAAAACAGCAGTTTTCCAATAGCCTATGCATGGCAATATATCCTGAGACACAATATTTACCTGCTGATTTGTGATGTGGGGATGCACTAGTGGAACTCCTGAGGACAACTTACCTTTTATTGTACTTCAAAGTCACCGTTTTTAGATGGCAATAATCAATAAAAGAAGATTTAAGTTTTAACAAAATGGTGTAATGAAATCTTTATGAAGCGGATATCACTGGTGCGTTTTTCTAAGGTTTCATTGAGTTGTAAATGGAGTGGCTTCGCATAAAGAAAACTTATAGATAAATGTTGTTTCTCAGTTTTGTGCTAATCATTTGGTTTGGCGTAGATGTACAACTAGTAACTACCACGTCCTTGTATACCGGGCAGTGCAATATCACTGTATACAGGATGCTAGATGTACAACTAGTAACTACCACGTCCCTGTACCCCGGGCAGTGCAATATCACTGTATACAGAATGCTAGATCTATAACTAGTAACTAACTGTATACCCCATATATCACTGCATATGGAGTGGTAGATCTATAACTAGTAACTGTATACTGGGTACCCCAGATGTCACTGTATACAGGATGCTAGATCTATAACTAGGAATTAGCACATCACTGTACACAGGGTGTTGGATCTATAACGTGGAACGGGTGCTGTATCTATTACTGGGAAACTCTGGTAAGTTCCCCCATTTATAAATAGTCTTTTGCTAGATTCAGAACTATAAAAATCATGGCACAGCAGTAGCAAAAAGCCACAAAATTATATACCAGCAGTTGTGGACAAGTTGCTACAGCAGCCTCTAGGGACTGTGCGGATGTCTAATATTAGACAGTGACACGGTCTCTGTATAGTAGGTAGGCAGTGGCTGATGCAGATTTTTAGCCTGCCCATCCACTGCAGCGCCAAGTCATGAAGACCCTTTACCATACAACATCTATAGGTGGATGGATACGCTGAAACTTTATAATTAATCCATTATTGCAAAATAGTCTCCATGAGATACTGGGGTCACAAGGATGAGCACGATAAACATCACAAAGGTAACCTGTAGACATGTATCCCTGTATACGTAAGGAAATATACCTACTCGCTAGGCCAAGCTAGTCTGCAAAAATGACTCTTGGGTCATCTGTTCTTGGGGATCCACAAAAAAATTTGATGGCTGTCACGTTCATGCGAATGGGTTCATTAAAATGGATGTGTCAGTGTGCTCTCCTGATGGCATGTGGTCAGTCCAATAAAACGTGTCACTATATTACTATTATGCACCCTGTACGAAATCCTATAACAGTGATGGCGAACCTTTTAGAGACAGAGTGCCCAAACTACAACCAAGACCCACTTATTTATCGCATTTAATTTGTGATTTATACTCCCTGCTCTGTCAGTTTTCATTGATACCAGCACTGAGGAAGCAGAAAATAGAATAAATTTGGATGATCATTGTAGCTTCCCTCCAGGGTCCCATAATCAGGAAGAATGAGTCCTCTCTGGTAATGGCCTTGGTGCCAACAGAAAGGGCTCCGAGTGCCACCTCTGGCACCCGTGCCATAGGTTCGCCACCACTGTCCTATAAGAAGTATCTCATTCATAACATATGGGGGGGGGGGGGTGTGTGTTCTCAGTCAATTTATACAGTAGATCAGCTTCATTTTACTATTCAGAGATTCTCACTCTCCAGTTTTATACATCAGGCAGCACTGAGCTTTTGCTGCTGGTGAATCCTTTGTTGGTGTAGATTTAATATTCTCCTTTTTTAATTCTATAGGATTTGAAACATCTAAAGACAAAGAGATTGTAACTATAGTCAGTGGAATAGCCGGTCTATAGGGAATCTACACGGGAAAAACATACCAGAGCAGATTATCTCCAGCTCGTCAGTACATATCTTATCCACGTGCTACAAGCAAAACCTGGAGCACACACCAACCTTAGTTAAAGGGGATGTGCCAGGGATGAAATACATGTATATGCGTTTCCGGATGTTCTTATATGTAGATTGCATATAATAATCTTATGGTAACATCACTGTATACAAAGACATTCAGAGAAAATCCTAGTCTTCCCTGCATGTCTCACATCCCCCTCTGCTCCGGGAATCCCCATGAAGTCATCAGTGACGTCATGGGATCCCCTTGCAGGCACAGCCTTCAGAATATGCGCTATTTTAATGGGGCTCATACAGAATAACTGAGCTCCGGTCACATAACCTTCCATTGTTGTTGAAAGTAGGAGTGAAAGAACTAGAAATGGTTGTAGCTCACACGAGGACCTTGGGAGAGGAGAGAAATGTCTCATGTGTATTTCTACACATGAAACTTTTTTTCTAGGAGTAAAACTACCTGTACAAGAGTCTATGGCATTAATGCAACCTCTGATTTAAGAACATACTTTACCTGCAAGAAGGGAAAGTCCAAAACACAAATCACTATAAAACACAAGTGGTTTTGACACACTAATGGTCCATGTGATCATACATGTTACATATATAATTAGGAATGCACATTTACAGATTAATATTTCACTTTCAACAACAAGAAGCTACATTCCTTACAACCTTTCCTAAACGCATAAGATTCTGTATAATCAGATGATAAATATAACCTGTATAATTACAGTAGAGCCGTGGGACTTAGTGTAGATGTGCATGGTCCTTACCATATGCTCCACTATAATTTGGGGGAAAGTTGTGACTGTATTGTACATTTAAACATCACTTTTCTGTGCGCTCTGAAATGTGAGTGCCTGGTTACTGGTGGCCTGAGGGCTGGTGGGAAAAATGCAGCCAAAGTTCACAGCTTCCCTGTGGGCAGGAGGAATCCTCAACACGAGATGATTGTTGTCCAAGACTTGTCTCATAAGCAGACTCAGGGCCAATTTACAGCATAATTAATCTAAATACAATATAATGCAAAAGTATTGTGTAATAGCGGCTTCAGCAGAATGCATTGAAAGCAGTCTTGAGCAAATACACTTAGATTTAAAGGTCCCTTCTATCGTGCAGACAAAGTTTTTATTCATTTCTATGAGTGTTAGGCCTACAGTAGGGCTGGATGATGGACTGATATACTGTCTGCTTGCTGCTCCACCTATAGCATAGCCCTGCATTCAGCTGATCGACAGGGGTGCGGGGGATTGCACCTCCGCCAATCAACTACTATGCTCTTTCCTATGAAAAACCCTTGTTATCCAGCTGTATAAAGGGGTTAGCAATCGGTGGGAGCCCAATTGCTGGGCCCCCCCATTAATGAGAACGGACCGCCACAGTGGCCACGCAGTTCACGAGTACAAGGGGCTCATTCTCATAGTATTTAATGTAGAGGCAGGACATGTGCTCCAGTCGCCACTTCAATCAATAAGAGTGTCAGTCGAGCTCCGTGCTTGTTCCTATCTGCAGGCATCCATTCTCATTATCTGAAGGGGAATCGGTGGGTCTACAACTCCTTAAAAGTGCAGACTTTGCCCCAGTCACAGCAGTCAAAGTGCTTCTATTATCAGCATCCCAAAAATCTCCAAGAATAACTTTTCCACAACTACAGCCATGTCCAATAATAAAGCTTGAATGGTATTAATGATCGGCCTGGTGGCAGCACACAAGCCCCTTCTAATCCCCTGTATTACGGATACAGACATTTCAGTCTTTCAAGTGTAAAGTGAATACTATACACACATATCCGGTGAACTGAACATAATAGTAGCTATAAACAAGACTTCATAGACTTGCGGGCTCTACTAGGAGTGTGTAACAATCTTTTAGAAGACTGAAAACCCGTCACCTCCAATCCTGGGGTCAAATAAGGAGAAGAAATGCCATTTTATGGGTGAAATACTAGTTTTTAGTACCCAATATGAAACCCTAAATTCCTGTAGTAAGGTAATGCCCTGTCCCAGGTAATTGTATCCTCAGTATTACTACACGTCCCTGATAACGGGCCATGAGGTCTCTCCAGCAAACATCTGATAAGCTGACTCTACCTTTTAATTAAAGTTATGGCTCAGGTTTCAGTCACAAGTAATAAAGTATACGGTTTCTCCGAGACGAAGATTTTGGCTCTATGAATAGGCCATTGTATTTCCCCCTCCACACTAAAACATAACTGCGACTAATGTAGGGACGACTCTTCATCTCATGTTACATGGATCACATAAAACACTGATGTGCGAATGCCAAGCGTCAAAACCCCCACTGACAGAAAACCTGCTACAAGAACAAACTACAGGAAAAGTCCTACCCTGTTTATGCTAAAAGGGGTTATCCACTGAAAATATTTTTTTGGATGAAAAAAAAAAAATAAATAAAAATTACCCTTCCAGATTATTCACTGCTTCATCCCAGACTTGGCAAAAGAAGAAAATAGAGCAGTGACCAAAGCTGCTGCATCAGCAGAGATCCTGGGCTCCAGAGTGTCAGACCCCAAGCCGATTGTAAATTTTATGATTTATCCTGTGTCACTATACTGGAAAATCCCTTTAACTCCTGGATGTCCTGCTGTCCATGCATCAAGAATGATCCAAGTTATTTTCGATACATCCAAAATTTTTTAAAATAAATCTACAGGGGAAATTAAACATGATAAAACAGGGACATCTAATCTTCTTATATCTGTTATTCATGGTCTCCTTCCTTCTAAAATCAACTTTTAAAAATGACGCTGGTGAGCCAGAAGGTTTCTGGGGTTGTTCCAATAGCCCCTCTGTGTTGTAGCTTAAACACACTGCTACATTGTGCAAGAGCAGAGGAAGCACCAAGAGAGCAGGGGTACTTGCTCCTGCACAGTATAATAGCCAGTGAACTTTCAGAATGGAGGGGCTCTTGTAACCCCCTCTGCCCACCCCTGCAGAGCCTGACTCATTAGCATAATTTTAAAAGCCAGCCATGGATAACACATATAATTAGATTATACAGAGTTAAAGGGGACCTGTCACCAGGAACCCCTTTTCTGACTTCCCACTTTCCTGATAAAGAAGAGTGCGCATATTGCCAAAGAGTTTTTATAGTAAAACTGTCTTTTTCCCCAAAAAAGATAAGAGTTTACCTTCCTGTATGCGGAGCGGTGTCCCTAGTCCCATGGGAGTGGCCAGTTATGAGCAGGCACCCAAGCCCCCCCGCCATCATGCATCAATTTGAAATAAAATAAACCTCCAAGGTCCCCCAATATCTCCTCCCCGTCGCTTCCCCCTTCAGGACGCTATACAGGTCTGCTCCACTCCTCACTGGCCGCTCCCATGGGAATAGGGACACAGCTCTTCATTCAGAACGGTAAACTTTTTTTGCTACATTATGTATCTGTTCCATGTTAACCTGGAAGTTTGGGGAACAGAGCTGGGCAAAGGGGGTGTGATGTAAATGCAGAATCTTTTTCCCCTACTGCAGATGGAGGAAGAAGGGAGAAGCTCCTGCATCAGACATTGCCCCATGTAGTACATTCTCAGGATAGGACGGCACAGGTAGCCCAAGAAGAGTCACTTTGTTGGAGACTTCATTTAATGAGTTTTACATATATTTACTTAAGACTGATCAGTATAAGTCAGAAGATCTCTTCTGCAGGATATCCTGGAGTTTCATGAGTCACACATGGATTGTGTAATCCATAGTACAAACATAAGTAGCAGTGACGCACAGCTTATAGAAAACCCACTAATGCTTAGACACCAACCCATCGTTACTTTTTAACTACTCAAAAGGTTCAGTAGTACGCGGCTTATTATTAGGACTTCCTCTGTGACATACCTTGAACATCATACCAGTGGGCTCCATTAGTAATCCCATCTGGGAAAAACTCATCTTCTTCCCCCTTGCACTTGGGGTGACCGGTCTTCATTATTGGGTGGTTCGATGCGTAAGCCTTGGCCAAGTACTGGAACACTTTGTCGTCTGCAGACTTGCTGTAGAATCCGGTTTCCACATGACTAATGGAATCATCATAGGGATAACTGGCTACAACAGAACCCCCATGGAGGTTACCCGATAGAACAAACCTGGAGGGCAAGGGAAAAAAATAAAAATTAAAAAACAAACAAACATTGAGGCAGTATAAAAACATAATGCCCTTTAATTAAAATTGGCCTCATTATGCCAGTTATGACTACCACAGTCATTTACTATTCCAACAATGGCCAATTGCAAAATTACTTAATTTTTTCCTTAACTCTCAATTTGAAATCTTTAGATTTTGTATGAGAAAACAATATGAATAAAGAAACTCAGACATTTAATTAAAGCAAACCTGTGAGCACACTACCCCCCCCCCCTCCCCCAAGCCCACTAACAGTCCCTTATTCTGTAATATGTATGTACCCTGGAGGTCTTGAATGAAAAAAGCATCTTATTTTTTTTTGGATGCAGTCAGGCAACCCCCGCCCCCACACAATCAGGCAACCCCGCCCCCACACAGTCAGGCAACCCCAGTTATCAGGACTGGGCCAGATGCATGGAGGGGGCAGAGCAAACTGACTGTGGGGCTGCCGGAATGCATCGTAAATTCATGGAGCAATCTAGAAATATGCTAAAAATCATCTATAGGTGGGTAGGGTAGATTCTGCTCATGAATATTTTCTATCTACACACTGCAATGCTCTCTGCCTCCAGGCCTTCCATTACAAGACCAGCTCAGACACAGGCACTTCCTGCCTGCAGACAGCGTGCAGATACAAACTACAGTCCGACGCATGGCCCACTATATCAGAAAATAACTACAGGAAAAATACATTGCAACTCCTTGATAAAGGAAAATAAATGTGCTTCTTTCTAATGGATCAATGCACATGTCCATTTTTTTTCATTCACAAGTCCATGGACATCCAAAGGGTGCAGTCACACGAATTTGATTAGACTCTGGCAGACACACAGTTTCGATATAATCGCTCAAACACGCTCGTCTGAAAGGGCAATTAGGCCACTTTCACAGTTTGGTCAATGCAAAATACTGGGTGCTGGTTACTGCTTCCATGCGTTTCAAATGAACGATCCACATGATAGGGGATACCAAGGTGACCTGTGAGGATCCGACTGCTAGGACCCCCTGTGATTCGGCGAATAAAGGTCCTGTTTTCACTGATTAATGGAGTGGCGTCAGTCAGAGATCATTTCCTAAATTGTTACAACCTCTTCAACTCAGGCATTCTGTGGATTCATAGCAGAATTTACTGTAGATTGGCAGAGGACTGAACAGATCATTTCACTGTCTGCAGTTTGTTTGACATCACCCGACCCCTTGTGGAGTTGGACTCCGACTTCATGACTCCAAATTCCACAGCCCTGATTTCTGTACCAATCCCTTCTCTCCCCTCGAGCCCTGTGTGATCTTCCTTTTAGTGACATAAGAGCAGAAACCAGTCTCACCAGTTTACCTGTTCATTAAAGAGTCAATTAATGGTTGTTATAGCAAAGAGAAATCCAGCGCAGCTCTATTATACCCGGTCAGACAAGACATTTTAAGGCAAATTTCTTCTAGATAATCATTTTTAAGTTCTCATTTTGCTGCCCAAAAATTTGACTACTTAACCCGTCCAGGATTTTATTCTTCCTTTTTACCACGCTCACCCACATCCTATTCAGAAAACCAGAAACACAAACTTCAAATTTTCAGCCACGGCTTTTAACCCATGATAAGGTAATGGGGTGTGGGAGGTCTATAGCAATTCCTGTAGGTGTGCCACAGCACAAAAAAATCCCACTAAATTTCAGTTTTTATGCAAGATTTCAGGGAAACAGGCTGCCGAATGTCCCCAATGCCCCAGTGCAAATTAAGCAGCAAGCCTACCACCAGGAAGTTTACTTCCCAAGTTACGGCCTTCGGCCCCTTTCACATGAGCGTATGATTCCTCCAGTCCTGTATTTCTGTGCCGTATGAATCCATATATATGTGCCATTTTTCATATGTATGTGCAATGTATCTGTATAAAATACGGTGGGCTGGGAAATGATGGCTGACTATTAGCTGACAGAACACACCTCCCTCGCACTATTTCTAGTCTCCCTGGATACTGCATGTATATACGGCAGCATACGGTGCACAACCATACAAAGCACGTATGCTGCAGGTATTTTAAATGTTCCCATAAAGTTCTATGGGGCGTATGAAAGAAATTCTGGAGAAAATAGGACATGCTCTATATTCTTTTACGTTTCGCTCATGGTACGGCAAGTTGGACAATCCTCCCATTTAAATAGATGTCCGTCTTGCCCATTGAAATGAATGTAGCCATATGCTACCCTTATGAAAACTTATTTGTATACCAAAACCAAACTACAAGGGAATGATCTCTATCTATTAAAAGTTTTGGACCATACCCGATTTTGGTTTATGAATACAGAACCAAAATATTGATCATTATTATTACCATCATCAAATCGTATCCCCGTGCAGCTACCCAAATACTTTTACAAATGACATGCTCAAACTCAGAAACAGAAGAACGAGTTTCAGTTTGATTTGAAGCATATTCCCGTGCAAACGTTTGTATTCGGTTTCCTTTATGCGGTTTTAACATTTCGTCAATGTTGGAAAAAAAAAAAAAATCAAAAGAACACCAGTCTATGGATGTATTATAGCCTAAAAACCTCTAGACCGTGACTCCTATATGGTTCCCTGGAGGAAAACATCTAGTTCACCCTCCACACGCAGCTCTCTTATATTACTAGGATCTAGGGTGTACGGAAAGACAAAGGAGATCTATTCACACACTGTTTTGCAGCGCTGTCTCTGCATCCAAACAAAAGAAAAGATAAAACAAAGTCTCTCTCATATTTGGGAAAAACGGCTTCAGAATTTGCAGGTCTGAAGCTTTTTCTTTGGCTAGAAGGTAACTAAAGGGTTTGTTGACTTTCAGCAAATCATTGATATTATTTGGTTAATAATAAGATATACAATTTTTCAAAATCCTTTCTGTATCAATTGCTCAGGGGTTTTCTAGATCACTGCTGTCAATATATAAAGATCATCATTAACTTCCTAGAGATCTAGTAAACCGCGAGGAATTGTTACAGAAAAATTGTATCATTACACAAACGATATCAATTATTTGCTGAAAGTGGACAACCCCTTACACATAATAAGAGCAACTTCTGTTTTTCATAAAGTGCCTCATATTTGACATTAACATTAAATGGGTTGTATCAAGTTTGTGTTCATACTTGGAGGTAACGCATGCGTTTTGAAATGAAAATACAGGAGAGATTTGCCTGATTACATTGCATGCATTTTATAAACGCAATGATGACAGTAATGTAATTAGGAAAGTCCCCTCTTTTCAGCTGTTGTGATGCGCTTGAAAACGCATGTATAAACGCCACGTGTGACCGCACCCTGCAAGGCAACCCCTGCCACAGGATAGGGGATAAGAGACTGATCGGTGAGAGACTGACAGCTGGGAACCCCACCGAGTATGAGAACTTGACCTCCATTAATACCGAGAATGTGGCGATCGGTGGGGGTCCCATTCTCACTAATGGGTCCTGATGCCAAGCACAATGCTCAGGTACCACCTCTAGTGTGAGCTAGAGACACTCCCACACTATCGCATGTTGATCTGCAGCTCTACCCATTAGTGTGAACGGCACCGATGTTTCCCAGATTGCTGGGGGTGCTCAACGATCAGCAGGTCATCCACTACCTAGCTTGCAAATTAGATACAACCGCTTTAAAGCAAGGTGACTTGGAGAAAAAAAAAAAAAAAAAACACTATCAGACTCCAACCCCAGTGATCTAAAATCTATGATCTATCCTATAAGAAAGAAGGTAGAAAGCACAAATTGCATGAATCAACCAGGTACCAGCTCAGGTCCTAGACAAGATCCATCAAATAAATAAGCAGCAAAAAAAAAAAAAAACAGCAGCGCTCCAAGGATTTCAGTGACAAAAGTTAAGGTGCTTTATTCACCCAGTGTCCATGGCAACGTTTCGGTTCTCATGGACAGGAGCCTTTCTCCCTAGGGATAGGTCATCAGTAACAGAATTTCGCAGAGGTCAAATGACAATGTTTTAAAAAGAAAAACCCAGTGATTTTTTCCAGCTGCAGGATATATACAAGATGTCTGATTTCTGGTGGTCACATTGCTAAACCCCACATGACTAGAACAGGGAAGCTGCAGTTTCCCCATTACCTCCAAGATACTAATGCAGCAATAAAGTCTTGGACCTGACTGAATTTACTGATGAGACAATCAAAAGCCTCTGCAGGGATGCGGACATGTGCAGCGCCCGAGTGCTGAGGTCAGTAGTTACACGTGGTGCTTACAAAACGGATGGAAGACTCCTAGGATATTGGTTTTTCATTATTTCACACAGTTTCCTGCAAATAGTACATTTATTGTTACAAATCCTTTCACATTTAGTTCACGCCCGTTAGTATTTTTCTTTTGGTGAACGCAAGTCTTTTTTTATTTAAATACAGAAAACAAACAAATATACACTATGGACATTGTATAAGAAAAGTCATCAAAGGTCAACAAGAGTCTTAATTCTCTTTCTGTGAACGCACCATAGGAGGGGGTAATATTACAGCAGTGCAGGGCTGTGGTGTTAGAGCAGTGTCATGATTTAATGGACCAACTCCACAGATATATAATAAATTAAAATTATCACATTTCCTTTAAATGTCTGTTCTAATCCTGATCTAAGGATTTAAGCCAGGAGTGAGCTACATTTATTGGGCCGCATCGGTAAACAGAACCTTAGGTGCAGAAATTATAGATACCACAGTAGAGCAATAAATACATATCCCAGAAACCAGCATCTAGTGTATAGGACATTACTGAAGACCTCCAGTAAAATTAATCCTCTGCTTTCTTGGCTCCTTTACTCCTACCTCTCTCCTCCATGTACAGTACAGCTGACAAGCACTTACCACTCCTGAGCCCACTTTGCTCCACACCCCGACTCCAGCACATAGATCCAGCACAGAGAGGAGCAGCAGAAGAGGACCCCAGAGCTGCGATTACTTCTCAGCTGCACTCACCGCTACCTGCCCCCCTGCACCACTGATCTGCAATCAGTTATGTTACATCAGTTATGAAAGGGCTAATTGGACCGACTGTCAGCAGGGTGCAGAACAACTGAAGACTTGACAGGCTTCAAGGGTGGTTTGTGCACCCCTGATCTAGACTTTTAGTAGAGATGAATGTGGCTGCATGTAATGTACATGCTCAGTAGTGAGTCTCCTTTTGTCATCATATTGGATGCTGTGTCCTCTCTTTTTTTGATCAGAGGAATAAGGCACTGGGAAGGAATGGATGCATTTATCTCATCACTGCTAAAGGGACCAGCAAGTCGGCAAGTTGGAGACCACAACTTGCCGACTTCAAGGTCCTGCTGCATTGTGAGCAGTAGGGGACACTTCCCCACCGCCATAGAGAAGTGTTTTCAGAATAATTAGACATGTTTTTCTAATCCTAAACAATCCCTTAAATGAAAATCCTTCACTATAAAGAGATGTGAAAACATAGCATGTTAGTGAGCAGGAGGAGCTGAGAAAATTGTATATAGAGCATGTTAGAGACCAGGAGGAGCTGAGCAGATGGTACAGTGTGTCCTGTCTGTATGCAGCATATTATAGAGCAGGAGGAGCTGAGCAGATGGTACAGTGTGTCCTGTCTGTATGCAGCATATTATAGAGCAGGAGGAGCTGAGCAGGTTGTACAGTGTGTCCTGTCAGTATGCGGCATGATATAGTGCAAAAGGAGAGGAGCAGATGGTACAGTTTATCTGCAGGGAGTGTGTTATAGAGCAGGAGGAGTTGACCATGAGGTATAAGCAATGCCTCCAATACAGAACCCCCCATGGCTGTGAGTAATGGTAATCTATGGGATACCCCATGTTCTGGCAGCAGGTCCTGCCCCTCACCTGTTCTCCTGGATCCACCTCATCATGGCCACCACCTCGGGCAGCTGCTGGGGGTCAGGCGGCTGCTGGCTGGAGAACTGGTCGGGGAAGTTGCGGTTGAGGTCCAGGTGCCTGGCGTTCTCCCGGCCGCCCTTCTGGCCCTGGCAGTCGCCCTCCTGGGCCACCTCGAAGCCGTCCGGGTTGAGGCTGGGCACGATGTAGATGTCGGTGCTGTTGATGAGGCGGGTGATGCGCGGGTCGCGGCCGTAGCTCTCCAGCAGCAGCTCCAGCAGGTAGACGAGCACCTGGCGGGACACCGTCTCGTCCCCGTGCATGTTCCCCACGTACTTGAACTGCGGCCGGTCCGGGGGCGCCGTGTCAGGCCCGGCCGTCACCCGCATCACCCACAGCTCCCGCTGCTCCAGTGACGTGCCGAGGCTGGAGAGCCGGCACAGCTCCGGGTACGCCTGAGCCAGCGAGTGCAGCCGCTCCGTCAGCTCCCGGTGGTTGTAGTAATGGCCGTACGTCTCCGGGCTCTCCTCCATCGCCTTCTTTATATGAGCCGGGAGCCCCGTGTTGAACACCGCGGAGAAGAGCACAATCACCGCGTACACCGCCATCCCGCCGCGGCCAATGTGCAGAGCTGCCAGCATCCCGTCACCCCCACCTCCCCACTTCCGGCCTGCACATAGCAACCAACCCACTCGCATGGAGACAGGAGCTTCCTGTTGTCATGCCTCACTTCCGGCAGCTGACACTGACATATATTGCCCCACTTCCTGTTTCCGTGTTCATTGACCAACATTCTGGGACCGCCCCTTCTCTGACATATGATAATGAGATACCCGCCCACAGCGGCTCTAAGACAAACCTATAAGAGGCCAATGTAGGTCCCAGGGTGGACAGTCAGTGTCAAGTTTAGGACATTGTCAGATATTAAAGATAAATATAGTTAAGACAAGTGTGACACATGACCTCTGACTCTGACCTTTGAGTCTAATTCTGGACTTCTGACGCTAAAATCTGATTTCTGATGCCTGACCTTTGACCTCTGACTCTTCACTCTGAAATCTGATTTTTGATTCTGACCCTTGACTTTCACACTTGACTTCTGACTTTGATACCTGAATTCTTACACTAGAATTGTGACACATAACTTCTGACTGACACTTGACTTATGATTCTGACCCTTGACTCTGACACCAAACTTCTCATGTTAAAGCCATAAGCAGGGGAAGTGGTGGACACTAGTACAATGGTTAAGGAAGCAGCCTTCTTTAGTTTGTTGGTGGCCCTCATCCCATGAGTCACGTGGGAAGCCATGGCAAAGATTTTCTTAGACTTTATCTATAACACAAGTTGAGATTGCAATGTGACACTACTGTATTGCAATTAAAGGGTTTCTCCAGGATTGTATTGAAATAATAGGCCATCAATATATGATTAGTGAGGGCCCAGCCCCCACACTGATCAGCTGTTCATCCATCCATAAACACAGAGAATTGAGGTAGAAGGTTGTCAGCTTGGTGTAGTGGCTGTAGCTGGGGCTGCATGATAGAATTTACATATAAAGTTACCTAAGCAATTAATTTCTTGAGGCCCCAGTGATAAAGGGTGGGCACCACCCTTTGGTGGGATGCACAAAGGTATGGCATATTTCTGGGGTGCTTCATACTGCCCTCCACACAAATATAGATTAAAGTTACGACAGACTCCCTTCTCTGCCATTCAGTGCGGAACGGTGCACCGCAAGGGGCCCCCAGACATAACTTTGCTTTGATCCCCAAGAATGGTTGATCTGGGCCATTGCACAGAACATGGAGCCAACTGCTTCACAATACACTAACTATGCAAATAGTGACTGATAAAAAAGGAGCTAGGCAATAGTAATCCTCCTTTCCATAAAATATCTGAAATATATGGCACTGCAACTCCTCATTTTCCAAGCCTCTTCTTATGCAGATTCTCAGGTCACACAGTTTAAAACCTCATAATAGACAGTTTCATCATCCAGCACCCCTCCCCCATTGATTTCTTATGTGCAGCCTTATGTGAGCCCCCCAGGAGCCTGCACTTACCACGCCCCCGGCACTTGGCCAGGTATGCCTAGTGCTGGCACCGGCCCTGATTGGGACCTACAACCTGTATTATTCTAATTTTAACATATGGGCTGTCACAGCAGGCAAGTGACCTACCAGGCATCCTTAATAAATGCAATGTGATCAACGTAACGTAGGTTCAATAGCAGGGGCATAACTTGAGGAGGTGCAACACACCCAAGAGATTATGGGGGCCATTAACATGTCACTTTCTCACATGAGAAGACTAATACTATAAGCCAGTGATGGTGAACCTTTTGGAGACAGAGTGCCCAAGCTACAACCAAAACCCACTTATATGTCACAAAGTGCCATCATGACAATTTAAGCAGTAACTTTTTGATCCCTGCTGTATCACAGGTTTTAATCGTATTGGCGTCCTGAGTTCACCAAAACAATAGAACGATGATGGAAAAATTTGGATTGTATCTTCCCTTCAGGGTGCCCTGAAGAGGAAAAATCAGGGGACCCCCATTGGATCCCCATTGGATTTAAATTGCACCAAATTTCGCAATACATGAATTCAGTCCTATTGTGAAAACTAGTCTATGCAAAGAATGAATTTGGTGTAAGCAGGGTCCGGGTAAAAGTGATTTTGCACTGTGCTATGTTAATTTAGCACCATGGAAAGTCACACACCACCACTGTGCCAATACAACGCCACAGTTACACAGAAAGACACAATGCTACACCACCCCCATTTAGTATTTGTATAATTGTTAGATTGGTCTTTGTGCTCCACCTAGTGGAAAAAAGTATTATTGTCCACATTATACCTCTCCCATACAGATATTATGACAACCCAACACATAAACCTTGTGAAAGAATTAAACAAAGCAGCTTGCTAAATAATCCTTAGGCATTTTCATCCACCTGTACAGGAGTAGAGTTCAGCCTGTTCTTGTATTAAGTTTCTATACTCCACACTAGGTTTGTCATTGATCCTGCGTGTGTTCTGCGAGTGCTTTTAACGCGCAGAACTTGCAGTGCACTCTGACCCATTGTAATTTTGCGTTTTTTTTTTCATGCACACTCACGTTTTTTTAACACGCGTTTAAATCTCAGCATGCTCTACTTTTGCAAGTCACGGGCGTGAAAAACGCACCATACAAGTCTATGGAGATGCATCAAAAACGCATCGCACTCTGAGACACATGCAAGTCCAATGCAAGTGCAATGCATTTTTCACGCATTAATTGCCATAGAAAATATAGACCTCAGCCCTGAATCCTTTACACGCGAGTTAAAAACGCATTGAAATTGCACGTGAAAAACTGAGACACTGAACAAACTCTGACTGAAAACTGATTGAACTCTGATGCAAAATGTGCGTTTTATTGGGGGTGAGGCCTAGCATGTAAAATAGTTCATAGGGTGGGAGCAGTATATCATATAACTAAATGGGGGGACAGTATATTAGAGGCCAGCCTCTAAAATTCATGTGGCACCCCAGTATATTAGAACGGGCCATAAATAGGTAAATTAATTCATTAAACGGGGCAATATATAAATGAAGTCATGGGGGAACCATATATTGGGTAATTGGTGGGTGACACATATAATTAGGGGTACAGTATTACTCAGGGTCTGTAGTATAGTAATATATGCAGGGGACACAGAGGTTTTATTATGGGGTATATTTGGGGGGGGGGGCATATTTCTGTTATCCAGGTGACATTATACTGTGAGTAACTGTGGTATTTTTAGTTTCACAATATGGGGCAGGTACAGTGCGGTCAGTTGTGGTGTGAGGGGTATATATGATATATGTAGGGGCATAGTGTGATCAGTTGTGATGTGAGGAGTATATATGATATATATTGGGGTACAGTGTGGTCAGTTGTGGTGTGAGTGGTATATATGATATATGTGGGGGTACAGTGTGGTCAGTTGTGGTGTGGGGGGTATATATGATACAGTGTGGTCAGTTGTGGTGTGAGGGGTATATATGATATATGTGGGGGCACAGTGTGGTCAGTTGTGGTGTGAGGAGTATATATGATATATATGGGGGCACAGTGTGGTGAGTTGTGGTGTGAGGAGTATATATGATATATATGGGGGCACAGTGTGGTCAGTTGTGGTGTGAGGGGTATATATGATATATGTTTTGTAGAAACCCGTGTAATAGTAAAGATGATCATTAAATAATTTTGTTAAATGAAACCAAAAAATAAAATTAAAATAAAATAAAATTATAACATTTATGAAAAGAATTGTAAAATAAACTTGACATAAACAGATGTGTGAGATCCTGAAAACACAGTTAAAAAATGTTCACCCAAATGTAATTTTATTTTCTACCATAAAACATTCCTGATTCATCATCACTGCAGCTGCCATCATCTCTGCTCAGATAAATTGATGTACAGCCAGTCCCCGGGTTACGTACAAGAGAGGTTCTATAAGTTTGTTCTTAGGTTGAATTTGTATGCAAGTCAGAACTGTATATTTTATAATTGTAGACCCAGACAAAAAATTTTTTTGGCCCAGTGACAATTGGAGTTTAAAATTTTTTTGCTTTAATTGGATAAAGGATTCTCAATAAATCTTCATTACAGACACCGCACACCTGTCCCATTGCAGTCTGGGACTATAGTAACATCCAGAGAGGTCACCAGAGGTCACAGGGGGCAGAGGGGTCCATCTGTAACTAGGGGAGAGTGTGGTCAGTTGTGGTGTGAGGGGTATATATGATATATGTGGGGTACAGTGTGGTCAGTTGTGGTGTGAGGGGTATATATGATATATGTGGGGGGCACAGTGTGGTCAGTTGTGGTGTGAGGAGTATATATGATATATGTGGGGGCACAGTGTGGTCAGTTGTGGTGTGAGGGGTATATTTGATATATGTGGGGGCACAGTGTGATCAGTTGTGGTGTGAGGGGTATATATGATATATGTGGGGGCACAGTGATAGGGTCGGGTGGGGGTGGGAGCAGTATATCATATAACTAAATGGGGGGACAGTATATTAGAGGCCAGCCTCTAAAATTCATGTGGCACCCCAGTATATTAGAAAGGGCCATAAATAGGTAAATTAATTAATTAAACGGGGCAATATATAAATGAAGTCATGGGGAAACCAAATTTTGGGTAATTGGTGGGTGACACATATAATTAGGGGTACAGTATTACTCAGGGTCTGTAGTATAGTAATATATGCAGGGGACACAGAGGTTTTATTATGGGGTATATTTTGGGGGGGCATATTTCTGTTATCCAGGTGACATTATACTGTGAGTAACTGTGGTATTTTTAGTTTCACAGTGTGGGGCAGGTACAGTGTGGTCAGTTGTGGGGTGAGGGATATATATGATATATGTAAGAGTACAGTGTGGTCTGTTGTGTTAGGGGTATACATGATATATGTGGGGACACAGTGTGGTCAGTTGTGTGTGAGGAGTATATATGATATATGTGGGGGCACAGTGAGGTCAGTTGTGGTGTGTGAGGAGTATATATGATATATGTGGGGGCACAGTGTGGTCAGTTGTGGTGTGAGGGGTATATATGATATATGTGGGGGCACAGTGTGGTCAGTTGTGGTGTGAGGGGTATATATGATAAATGTGGGGGTACAATATGGTCAGTTGTGGTGTGAGGGTCAGGTGGTGTGAGGAGAATATGGGACGATGCCAACCATATCTGTTTTATAAACCCGCCGAGAGTCATGGATGGAAGAAGTCTCCTGGAAGATCAGACAGAAGGGAGGAGACAACATCAGGGACGTCACCTGTAAGTCATTGGATGACACTGCAGCCTCTGTGCAGGACTGGTATATACTACTATATGGTCACTATATGCTGGTACATACTGGTCTGTGTGTAGGTTATCATATAGTATTGCAGTATTATCCAGTCATTATGTAGTGGTGATAATCCTGATGTAATGTTATTATTTGGGCTTGTACAGAGGTGTCACTAGTGATATTGCACTTTGCTGGTTGGTGTTTGTATAATAACAATATGGTGGTAAAGATCATCAGTAAATGGAGTTTATAGTTGGTAAATTATTGGTAATACCGGTCACGTTGTGGTAATCCTATGGGTCAGTTTCGAGGGATCATTTGTAAATTGTAGCGCTATTGTTTGGAATATTGGTCTTATGGTCCTTTTATTTGGTAACAGTTTTGTCTTATGATTATTCAGTAATAATATGGCGGGAGTATTTTTTTGTTTGTCATGGAACAAAATTGGAAATGGTTTAGTAAGTAGGAATTTATCTAAAACTAAAGATATCATTGTTTCTAATATCTCTAGAGCTTTGGAACTGTGTAACTATGTTAACCCCTCCCCCATTGATTTCTTATGTGCAGCCTTATGTGAGCCCCCCAGGAGCCTGCACTTACCACGCCCCCGGCACTTTGCCAGGTATGCCTAGTGCTGGCACTGGCCCTGATTGGGACCTACAACCTGTATTATTCTAATTTTAACATATGGGCTGTCACAGCAGGCAAGTGACCTACCAGGCATCCTTAATAAATGCAATGTGATCAACGTAACGTAGGTTCAATAGCAGGGGTATAACATGAGGAGGTGCAACACACCCAAGAGATTATGGGGGCCATTAACATGTCACTTTCTCACATGAGAAGACTAATACTATAAACCATACATTATAGTTGGGGGCTTGGCACAGACATTGGGGCCAATCAGTTTCAAGTTTTGCCACTCTTCAATAGCAAAGATCATTAGGGGTAATTTATCATATGACCAGTATCTTGAGACAGCTCTATGTTTGTCATGGGAGCTCTGCTGCCCGTCACATTAATGAAAGTGACTTTTGGCCCTTGATGTATCTGCTGGCAGTGTGTTATGCAATGGGGGTCGTTTGGGACCGTTGCTGAAAAAAATCGCAAAATACTATCGAAAGTCGCAGCACATAGACAAGGGGGAAGGATAATGGGGCAGATTTACTTACCCGGTCCTGTCGTGATCCAGCGGCGGCTGTATATAAAATAACCATGAGGGGCTGTATATAAAATAACCATGAGGGGGCTGTATATAAAACAACCATGAGGTGGAAGTTTGGGATGATAAACTAGGGAATATTTTAGAGAACAGGACACTGTTTTAGTTTATGAATTTTTAATGCCACCACGTGAGTTTACTGCAAAGGGGCCCACTGAGGCTGTGTCACCCAGGGGCCTACTGAAACCTGGAGCCGACCTGGCAGCAGCTAAGGCTCTTCCCTCCAGTACTGAGAGGACTGCAAACTACAGACAGAGATGAGAACTGCTGGAAAATGAAAACCACGAAACAGTGTCACATTTGTACACTGGATTACTAAATACATACACTTTTACACATGTATATACAATATACACATTTTGGTCCAAAAAACTCTTTCCCCTAAACAAACAAAGTTACTGGGGCAGATTTACTTACCCGGTCCATTCGCGATCCAGCGGCACGTCCTCTGCGGTGGATTCGGGTCCAGCCCGGATTCACTAAGGTAGTTCCTCCAACGTCCACCAGGTGGCGCTGTTGCGCTGAAGTTCCCCGAAATGCACTGACATTCACCGGCCTATTCCTAGTGCAGGTAAGCGCGAGTCCCGCGACACTTTTTTTTAAAAAATGCAGCGTTTTTTCCAAATCCGTCGGGTTTTCGTTCGGCCACGCCCCCCGATTTCCGTCGCGTGCATGCCAGCGCCGATGCGCCACAATCCAATTGCGTGCTCCTAAATCCCGGTGCAATTCAGGGAAAATGGGGGGAAATCGGAAATATTCGGGTAACAAGTCGGGAAAACGCGAATCGGGCCCTTAGTAAATGACCCCCACTGACTCTAAAGATGATTGTTACATTGTGATTTTTTTTTTTAATATTGGAAAAGAAAAGATTTTTGTATGACCTTAAATTTGACTCTTTTTTTTCCTTGAGCCTCTTCTGTACAGGACAAGACGTTTCTTGAGGTCTTAAAAAAAAAAGTTAAAAAAAGGGAAAAAGAAAAGTTTGTTTTAGACTTTAGTGATCTTTTTCCTGCCTGGTAACCGGTACAAGATCCAGTATGTTCCCCTGCCGGGCTGGAATGTGTATGTGGTGCAGTATATTGATATGTTTGGGTGGGATCCCACTTTTAATTTGGATGCCCCACCTGTTCGGTCCTGGATGTTGCCCTTGCGTCTCAAGATAAAGATTGCATTTTTGGGGAACACCCTTCGCCTTAACCGGTGAAGGGAAAGAAAAACACGGGTTTTCCAGTAAACCCACTGCTCGGCTCGTGCCCCGAGAACATAGAACAAATAAACAGAGCGAATGTAACGACGATGGAGAAGTAACACAAGCAGGAACGGAGCGCAGAACCGGACGCACGGGGAACGCCACAACGCGCTCTATTTATAGATACTCCTCACTGCCAAGACGCCTAGATTGGGAAGAGAACATGGGGTCTCTGGTGACACCCCAAGCCATGCCAGCAACAGGGGCTGCTATGTATTTACATGCATATATTGTTACCTGAATTGACGACATTCTCTAGAAATAACATTGCAGCATTTGTCACTTTACTGCATTCTTAATTAAGTCCAAGCCCTGATTGTTTAGGAGAGTCCCATGACATTGTCACAAAGTGTCCTCCTTCCGGGACCTCTAATGATTAGCTGGCAGTAAGAATTACATTACCCAACAGTGCCCCCGCAGGCAAAGCAAAGCATTACATACTATCCATTGGATCCAATGTAATGCCGGACAGGACAGGTCCTCCAGAGAAGGAGATAGAGACTCTCTTTGTAACTAATCTCTTCCAAGCCCAAGAGATGATGATCCGGAAGAAAGCCTTCTCCCTCCTCCACTTATAACAGAATAATAGTTATAAGAGGTTGTTTTATATTTAATAGGACAACCCCTTTAAGGACATCAGGCAAAAAGTGTAACTTTAAGGAGTCCTCTGATGAAGTAAGATTTTTTTTTTTGCTGCTACGACATCTTGGAAGCCATGCCCAGCTAAATGGCCACAATATATTCAGACCATGGACCATCCCTCAAAATAAAATACACCCCCCCCCCCCCAAAAAAAAACATCAAAAATCCCAACCAGACCCCCAAACACAGCCCCTGGACAAGAGCCTGCCCAAGCACTATCATTACATACAGATCGCTTACTAGAACCCTTATATAAATGTAGCCCACAAACCCCCTTAATACAGACCATGTATAAGACCCCATTAACTTACATTAACAATTTTCCAGGAATATGGAAAACCAACGTTCCGGCTCCCGATTCCTGCATAATTGCCACTTCCTGTTTTTGGGCTAGGAAACCCTTTAAGCCAATGACTGGCCTCCTCTGACCAGGGGGGCAACACAGGAAGAGAAGTCTCCTGGAAAGTGGAAGTGATGTCCCATGTCCGGGGAGGCCCCTTATTGGATGAAGTGGGTCCAATAGAATTTCCGTCCAGGGGCCGGAGTAGTGTATACCTTCTTTTTTTTTCACAATCCCAGACCCAGCCCCTTTGGAGTTTCTGTTCTTCCAGGAAAATCCCTTTAAGGTAACTTTGGGCAATTGTGGGACCCTGTGGAGTCTTGGAACTGGGGAACGTACAAGAACCCCCCAAATTATTATTATACTATTACCTGTATGGCGTTTATATGGATACACCTAAATAAAGTGGCACTGGTTGGTGATAACTTTGTGGTGGTGGCATATCAGTATATGGGATGGGGGAAACTTTTCAAGATGAATGTTGACCATGGCGGCCATTTTGAAGTTTGCCATTTTGGATCCAACTTTTTTTACCAACAGGAAGGGGATCATATAACACATCAAATTCATACTTATGACAATTTGACAAAAAAAGCAACGGTGTGCTTCGTTTTAATGTAACATTATTCTTTCATGATTCTTTAAGATTGGGTGTTGACCGTGGCGGCCATTTTTAAGTCGGTCATTTTTTCCATTGGTAAGAGGGTCATGTAAGTCTTCCAGTATTGGTTGTTTCAGATGCTTCACATCTTCACAGCATAGACAATTGTCTTCAGATGACCCCAAAGGGGGGCGTGCATTCCTTTATGAACAGTTCCCTGGGAAGTGGATTGGTTGCCACGGGCCAGTTGGATGGCCACCAAGGTCTCCCGATCTGACCCCCTTAGACTTTTATCTTTGGGGTCATCTGAAGGCAATGGTCTATGTTGTGAAGATACAAGATGTGCAGAACCCGTGCTGGCTTTATTTCTGCGGTGTTGCTATCAGGGTGTCAAGAGTGGGAGAAGGGAGTCACATTGACCAACACAATGGGCAACACTATGAACACATGTTATAAATGGTCATAAAACCAAGCAAAAAATTGTTTTTCTTGTGAACTTCTCAACAAGTTTGATATGTTACATGACCTTCTTCACATTGAAAAAAAATGGCCGACTTCAAAATGGCCGCCATGGTCAACACCCAATCTTGAATAGTTTTCCTACCTCCCTTATACTTACGTGCCACAAACATGAAGTTGATATCACCAACCATTCCCATTATATTTAGGTGCTCACCCTTTATTTCATCTTGTTGTATGGTAAATGTATCAACATAATGCAAAACGCAGTGTGAACGCAGCCCTAAAGGCCGATCGCAGCTCATATCCTGAACCTTCACCCATTCAACACATGTTCCATTAGCAGTCGCGAGGGTCGGGGTGGATTCATGTCTGGGTCGATCCATAGGGACACACATGGAAGAGCCCCTGCTCCCTGTTACAAATATGAGCATTAACCCAAAACCTGTTTCTGTTTTTCCTTTATTGGAAAAAGCTGTCGGATTTCCAAATCCATTAACTCCGCGGACGTGAGGAAGGGGAAAAAGGTAACTGAAGATTTTATAACCTGGAATAGCCGTCCATTATAGCATTATGATCGCTCCATTACCGGCACATTTGAGTCGTGGCTTGGGGGGGGGGGGGGCAGATGTCCCTCCGTGGTCTCTGTCCCAATAAGATTTCGTTGTGCGTGCGAGTTCTTACCTGTGATCGGCACTGGAATGGATGGCCTGTGCTAAGATATTCCGACCACTGAATAATTCCGGAGCAGCTCTTTGTTTTCCAGGTCCTCCGGTTTCCTCCCACACTCCAAAACATACTGGGAGGTTGATTAGATTGTGAGACCCATTGGGGACAGGGACTGATTTGGCAAACTCTGTGCAAAATATCACACAAACCATGATGAATTGGTTCCACTGGGTACAGCTACCACTACATCTTTTGATTTATGACCCATCCTTGATACATATAAATCCTGAAAATCACTTTAAAGCACAGATATCACCGGCTAATAGCCTGTGCTATCCTGATTTTAAAAAGTTTTATAAAAGTTTTTTTCACATTACCTGCACATTACCTTTAACATTTCCAGCAACATGGTGGTAAGTCCTGGAATGGAGGAGGCAGCTGCAGTCTGTGTGTGCCTGTCTCAGTCTACACTTCCTCTGCTTCACACTCATTCAGCTTCCTCCCGCCTCCTCTTCCGGTCATGTGCATTAAACAGGCAGAGGAGGGAGGGGGATGGTGTGTAGGAGAGGATGAATGTATGAGGAGACTGAGACACAGGCACACAGGCTGCAACAGCTCCTCCCCCAGGACTCACCACATGTCGATGGCAGGGAGTCAGGTAATGTGAAATAAACTTATATAAAGTATTGAAATGATTCAGAATGCTGACAAAGACACTTATCACTTATCAAAATACACTTTAAAAACCCCCAAAAAAACAGCGCCATCTTTTGTATATGTTGAGCGTGGAACTGCAGCTTATCCTCGTGGTACTTCAGTGGATTGGGATGTAATTCCAGCTCATTGACTAGAGTGGTGCAAGAAAAAAAAATTCCATTTTTTAAAATATTTTATATAATCACGAACAACTTTAATCCTAATGTAATTTTTCAAAAACTTAAAGTGCGGCGTCAAGTAGTTCAAAAATCCAGAACTCAATAAGGTCCAAAACACTAACGAGCCCCGAGAGATAACGCTCCGTGTTCCACAAAGGAAGGGACTCTGTGAACTCGGGTCGGCGCTGCCAAGTCTCCATAAAGACCTGTTCATATTCGATCAATTTGATAGCTGCAGTTTTTGGGTAATTGAATTTTCTGTGGTCAGGAGAGTTATGTGAAAAACCAAATAAATATTTGATAGAAATTGAGAGCCGCGCGGCACAGACATTCCGAGGGCTCAAATCTACAAATAATATTTTGTTTTTACAAAAATTACAATTTTTTATTTTTTTTTTTGGAATCTTTATGGCTTTCACCTCCCTGGCCCCAGGGGGGGAATCGTAAAGTCGTAACTTTTTTTTTTTTTTTTTTTTTCTAATACAGACTTGTGTTTTCGGGAACATGACAGGTTTACTTTAGTAATGCCATATTAAGAGTTGGCACCCGTTCCTTCCGAGCGAGGTATCATTCCCAATATTGACTCCAGGGGATCGTAAGCAACGTTACATCCGGATGCTTGGGGATTTTTTATATTTTTTTTTTTGAAGTGTAGATTTTTGAACTGCGTTTCAAAGTGTTTGCTGTAGGGTGTATTATGTCGTCTGCTCCCGGATCCTGTTTGTGTTGTTTTTTTATGTTAGTTTATGGGATTAATACTTATGACCGTAAAAAATGATCAGATGTTATTGTGAAAGGCGGGAAACGGCAGAAGATTCTGTTACTGGCTAGAAAAATAGTCGTGGGTATCCAGGGTAGTGCCCAAGGGAAACCAATACCAGGGTTTAATAATAATTATTATTATTTATGTATATAGTGCACAGAGATTACACAGCACTGCACAAAGCATGGCAAATTGGTCCCTGTCCCCAATGGGGCTCACAGTCTATACAACCTGACAACATGTTTTGGAGTGTGGGAGGAAACCGGAGGACCCGGAGAAAACCCATGCAAGCTAGGAGAGAACATACAAACTCTTTGCAGATGTTGCCCTGGGTGGGATTTGAACCCAGGACCCCAGCGCTGCAAGGCATGCTGAGTGTTACCCACTCAGCCACCGTGCTGCCCCCTTTTCAGTTTGATCCATTCTGGCAAATACAGAACTAGTTGTTGGATTGTGCAGAAACCAGAACCGAAAACTTTGCCTGCCGTGATTGTGATCCAGACATATTGGGGCAGATTTACTTACCCGATCCAGCGGCACGTTCTCTGTGGAGAATTCAGGTCTTCCGGCGATTCACTAAGGTAGTGCGCCCGATGTCCACCAGGTGTCGCTGCTGCGCTGAAGTCCGTCGGAGTTCACTGGAGTTCACCATCCATTGCTGGGTGCAGGTAAGCATGTGTCAAGCCACACTTTTTTTAAAAAAAATTCCAAGGTTTTTCCGAATCCGTCGGGTTTTCTGATGCATGCCGGCGGCGATGGGCCACAATCCGATCGCGTGCGCCAAAAACCCGGGGCAATTGAGGGAAAATCGGCGCAAAACGGTAATATTCGGGTAACCCGACGGAAAAGCGTGATTCGGCCCCTTAGTAAACGACCCCCAATGATGTTGGATTGGCGCCTACGATGCACCCAAATGTCCTCAGTAGGGATGAGCAGCTTTCTTGTGTTTGCCAAGTTTGGCCAAACCTGAAAGTTCAGTTTGGTTCAGGCTCCAGAATGCTTATCCCCATCGGTAACACTGGTGCCCAACATTGCAGGTTTGGGTTCATTAATGAATTCCTGACCTGCAGCTCCTGATCTCTCAGTACTTCCTACTGTATCAATGATATCCCACTACAAGTTCTCCGCAGGTCCCATTGCCAGTCTCTTCCCAGTCTCTACTTCCTACTGAATAGATGATCTTCCTTTACAATGGAAGACTCCCAATTGTCATTGATCCTGTTCCCATGTTCCTGTCTGTTCCTGCGTTCCAGTTCCGTGTTCCTGCTCCCTATTTCCTGCTGTGAGTTCCAGTGTTTCTTCCAGTGCTGTTCTCCCGCTATCACCCCGGGCTCAGACTGTGTCCTGCATTTCTGCCTTGCCGGGCTAGCCGCACCTGTGGAGTGTGTACTGTGTGTGTGTGTGTGCGTGTCTGTGTATAGTAGTGCCCAGTATGTGGATAGCAGAGCTGTGTTGTGTTTCTGTGTATAGAAGTGCCCAGTGTGTTCCTTATGTGTTTGTACAGCAGAGCTACATGTGTGTATCTGTGTATAGTAATGCCCAGTGTATGTATAGCAGAGCTGTGTGTGTATCTGTGTATAGTAATGCCCAGTGTGTGTATAGCAGAGCTGTGTGTGTATCTGTGTATAGTAGTGCCCAGTGTGTGTCTAGCAGAGCTGTGCGTGTGTGTATCTGTGCACAGTAGTGTCCAATGTGTGTCTAGCAGAGCTGTGTGTGTATCTGTGTATAGTAGTGCCCAGTGTGTGTATAGGAGAGCTGTGTGTGTATCTGTGTATAGTAGTGCCCAGTGTATGTATAGCAGAGCTGTGTGTGTATCTGTGTATAGTAGTGCCCAGTGTGTGTATAGCAGAGCTGTGTTGTGTTTCTGTGTATAGAAGTTTCTTATGTGTTTGTACAGCAGAGCTGTGTGTGTGTATCTGTGCACAGTAGTGTCCAATGTGTGTCTAGCAGGCGCATCAAAGCAAACGCAAGCACGCGCGTGAAAAACAACGCAAATGAGGAAAGACCCATTGGAAACAATGGGACAGAGTGCAATGCAAGTTCTGCGCGTCAAAAGCACGCGCAGAACTCGCGCGTCAAAAACGCTAGTGTGGAAGGGGCCTAAGACTTTCTCTGATTTGCTGTGGATACATATCATTTCTGTGGATTTGCTAAATATAGGTTTATATATTTATGAAATCTGTGAACCTCAGATTTTTGGTGCTGTGTAGGAGCATTTCGGTGCAGTACTCTGATAACATGTTGGATGTGAAACATAGATCCAAAGAATTGAAAACGTTGATCCAGACAACATACATTTTAAATTTAGTAGCTATTTTGAATGTTATAAATTGCTAAGGAAATTTTTACCATGAAAATTCAGTGCAATCTTCAAGTAGCCCGTTATACAGCAGAAAGTTAGAAAAGAATTGGCGCCTGCCAGTTTTTTTTTATTTGTTGAGTGTACTTCTGCTTTTTTGAGTTACATATGGGAATTTCTCTTAATCACACCTTCCCTTGGATGAGTTGTAAACCATGCACACACTGCATACAGGTTTGTGTCCCCCTTTGGCAGGGGACTGCCTCTCTTTAAGGCTTCCTTTCCTTGTTTTTAATGGAAATGGGACTTATATATAATAATTTATTTATATGTGTTTTAATATATTTTTATTGATTTTGATGGATATTCCCCTCTACCATCACTATATATTATATAATATATATATATATATATTATATATATATATGTACAATACATTTCGATTTAGTTGAGTTTTGATGAAGAGTTGAATCAGTTATAATCCACTTTTCTGGGTAGTTATTCCACACGGAGAAGCTTGTTTTTTACCTTACTGCTTTTTTGTTATAGGAAAAAGACTTTATCATTATCCAATAAGCCCTGACTAGGCTCCAGGCTCCATAGATGTTAAAATTGAGCTGGAGCCCAACAGTACATTTGGCATAATGTTAAAAGCCTTACTTTGTCAAAAAACTCCAAGGACAAGAGAATCTAAAAGAATGCAGATCCCTGCCCAACAGTATGTCAGTGTGGTTGGTTTTAACAATCATTCATCCTGGTGGTTCATGGTCCTTTAAGTTCAATCATGGTGGGTTTTTTTGCTACTTTTTATGCAATAAGTGATAAAGCATGCGCCAAACATCTGTCAGCAAGGCACATTTGAAAGATGATTGGCACAAAGCAGGAAAATCATGTGCCACAAAGAAGTTGCACAAAAATGTTATAATGCAAAAAAAAGAAGGCACAATAAAAAATGTCGACTCCACTTGTTGTTGTCTCTGCAGTCAACGTGGGTCATTCCTTTTTTGGTCAACTTTTTTTGGGTGCATTTGCTATTTTTCCAAATTGTCAGAATGTTTCCAACGTTAGAGTCAGCAAGAATTTTTCTTGTGCACCTATCTATCTTTGTCGCTCCCTAACCAATGGAGATCACATGGCTAGAAGCATGACATTCTTGTGACAGCATACCCCTCTGCAGAACAGCCTGGGATCGATTTTTAACTCTAGAGGCACTGTGGTACCTTGATTAGACTCTATCAGTGATGTTGCTCGATCCAAGTCGACTTATATGAGAGTACGTTTTCTTACTCACACACTTGTTTGGACCTGGGTGTCCTTAAAGGAAACCTCCACTTAAAGTGGCAGTTTTTTCCGGTGCCAATACCGGGCACCAGCTCAGGGTGAGCTGGTGCCGGAAGCCCCTGAGCTTATTTTAGTCATTGTGTTAAAATTAAACCGCTGTAATCGCGGTTAAAACACTTTTTAAGTTGTATAGCCGGCGTAAGGCCGGTACAGCCTCCGGGCGCTTATCCGATGCGCCCAGCTCTCATTCAATCCATGTAACCGCGCGCACGGTAAGCCCGATCGCGTACCTCTGCCTGCAGCCGGCTATGCGTTTAAAAAGTGTTTTAAACCAGCGATACCTCGGTTAAAACACTAACTAAAATAAGCTTCCGGCCACCAGCTCACCCTGAGCTGGTGCCGGTATGCCATCGGAAACATCCACTCAAGTGGTGTTTTCCTTTAAGCCTGCACTCTATTTATGTATCTTGTTGAATTCCTTAGGCTCAATAAAGAGTGATACAACAAATTTGGAAAATCACTGGTCAAACTTTTAAGCCTCCTAATGTCCAATAAATCATTAACACATATAAAATTAATTTCAGCAATAAGCAGACAACTATGTTATGTTAGTTAACAAAACTGAGTTGGGCGGCTAACCTGACTGTATGATCAGCCATAACATTAGAAAGCAGCAAAATTCTCTTTTCTAAATTTCCACTAAATGTTACTTTTTTTAATAAATAAGTGCTAAAATTTCAACTAAAATATAGCATTATTGTGAGTACAACACATTCATGAAAAAACTGCCTGAAATACACTTGGTTTGATAGAGATTCCCCAAGTTATACAAGGCCTTCCCCGGGTTACGCAACAAGATACGTAAGTTAATTTGTATGTAAGTCGAGACTGTCATGTTATCATTGTAACCCCAACGCGATTTCTTTTGGTCTCTGGTGCAGTTTTTGGGTTTAAAACTTTGGGTTTTTATAAACCCAGATTACCAATAAAGCTTATTGGCATACACAATGTGATTACTGTTACAAACAGCTGATCATTGTACCGGGGCTAACGACATTAAATTAACCACAATCCAGAATCGGTCGTAAACTATGGATCGTCTGTAAATCGGGTGTTCCTAAGTTTGGGGACTGCCTGTAAACGAAAAATCGTGCTGTGTCCCAAAGGTGCAAAGAGCTGGGGTTCTTAAGGGGTTCATCTTATAGCTATTTACCATACAAGTACTAGTTCGTATACATAACCTTTCTCTAATCGCAGCTGACATTGCCGGAAAATAAATCATGAACAAGTTAATTTCCCATTTATAAATTTTCAGGTTTATTTTATGGTGGAATTTATGTTAGGTTAACACATGATTTGCACTGTGGATTTTTTTTTTGCCTCTTTGCCACTCTGCTGGTCTTTTAGCTCCCACACATCTATGATGCTCCTAAAAATAGTTTTACCTCTTGCCCCATTAACAACTAAGTGAAAGCGCCTGTTTTTTATACTCTTATGTTGATTTCTTTCCACCACACCTCATAGAAAAAGGGCCATCCACTCCCCCATGCATCTTGGTTTCAATATATTTTTCTCCTTGATATCTTTTCCACAACTCTGCAACAATGAGCACCACAAAGCGGTCCTCCCGAGGCCTGGGGAGAAAGGGGGAAACTCCTCACTGGCCACAAACCCCTGGGACATGGGACCTTCAAACTGGAGACAGGTAAACTTTTCATCTACTTTTCTTTTTACTAAAAAAACCTGATTTTCTTATAAAAACTGTGTTGGCATGTGCTATATGTGTCTATGGGGTCATAGGGGAGACAGAACCTGGGGTTCTGGTGAACGAGTTCGGTGACTAGTTTTTTCATTAGAAGGTGTCGGATAATTCCTTCTGATAGGTATGCCATGGTTGAGACATCATGAGCTAAGATAGAAACTCATGTCGTACACGATGGAATCGCTTTACAAACAGTAACAAAAAAAAGTTAGAAGCATAACTTCTGTTTTGTTTACTTTCACTTTTTCTAATTTTGCTTGTTCTGCATCGCACATCACGCTCTGCTATGGGCAGCCTGGCCTGTACAATGGGAGTCCTGGGCATCCCCTAAAAAAAACCTCCATCATTATATCTTATAGCAGTTAATCAACCGAAGGAACTGCCCCCAGCTCCCCTTGCCTCGAGCCTTACTCCTGCAATTGATGAAATTGCCACTGATCCGCAAAACTATCCTGAACCCCAAGGCCTCACCAGAAACAGTCTTTTAATTCAACATACAACTTTATAATTTTTTCTGACAAATGGGATACTACTTATCGGAGGAAGCGCACACCCAGATATTGTCCCTATAAAGTTCTCATATATGTTCACAAATGAACACAGTGGGGTGCGCTCAAACGCTTTCAACTCCTAGCTAGATCGCAATGGTGAGAGAAAAAATGTATTTGGCATCCGAGTTGTTGGAGAGTATACAGCCGTTATGTTTCACTCCCTTTTAAGGTCAACAGTCCTATTCTGGTCTCACCTTGGTATCCCATAAAGAATAACGACTTCTACTTAGCGACCACCGTCCCCCCATAGATCTCATACATTACAATGACAACAAAACATTCAACCCGTGTCTATGTTTCTACCCCTGTAGCGGCCTGCAAACAAATTCACCTCCATTGCTGTGGCTTTTGCTCATAAGACCTCAAAGACAAATCTAGCCTAAGCAGCTTGACAGGGGTAACACATCTGTTAACATACGGGTTATGGGTGCCCAGTGCTGGACCTCGGCAACCACCAAGGAAGTGCACCTGTAATGCTTACAGTGCACTATTCCCCCACTTCTAGTGATTTCTAGTTTCATTACACAGTATCCCATTCTGACACCAGTCTGCAAATGGTTTTTTTCCAATAGAAAAAGGGAATGACATTGTGTATTAAAGGACTAACCGAATAAATATGGAAAAACAAAGAAACATTTATTGATACTTGATCTGTGCAATGAGAGCTGAAATTAGTAAAAAATGGGTTGTGCCCGAGTTCTGAAAAAAAAACTAGGGTGGCTGGGAGGGCGCTGCTTAAAAAATAAAGTCCTACTTACCTTCTGGATGCCCTCCGTATTCACTTCTGCTGGCCGCGGCCGGGCACACCTACCCGGCCCTAATACACAGCATTGTGATGTGGGCGGAGGTTGTCGGTATCCGGCCGAGCGGGTCCCGCGCTGCTCCGGCGGCCATGGTTTTTGTTTTCCATGCGCCCTGAAACCGGAGCGAACAGATCGCTGGATACGGAGGGCACCGGAAGGTAAGTCTGCCTTTATTTTTTTGAGCATCGCCCTCCACCCTTATTTTTTTTTTTTCAAGAACTCGACAACCCCTTTAAACTATATTCTGGTTTATCCTTACCCTTCGTCCAACAGTGGCCAGGCCTCAGACTCAGCACTTACCTGGACCAGTTCCGTCCAAGCCTAAATATCGAGAGATAGAAACCTTGAGTCTTTATGATAAACCAGTGGGGTGTGGACCTCCTTTAGATAACCTAGCTCATAGATCACATCCGTCAATTCTACTGCTTATTTTCTCTACCCTATACTGTAATAGAACAATGAACTCAAGATGGCACCGAGATCTTTAGCCGTCACCTAAAAATTGTGAGGCTGAAAGTTGGGTGTGAAGTCAACGTGCGACAGCAGGAAACTCTCGCTCCATCAAGAGACTACAAGTGGGGGGGATCTGGGAACCCTGATATATTGGATTTGTATCCTCCTCCGTTTCAATCTTTCTCTTTGCTTTTTCTATGTGACTTGTGAAACCAAATAACTTACGCGTTCCGATTTGCCACGGGCAATGGCATGGAGTGAGACCGGAATACTCAGCATTTGTTTGAGTCAATTCCTTACAATATGCTTTATTGATTGGAAACACATGGCTAACGAACACTAAAAAGGATTCTTTAAATCCTACCTACCCTACACTCCTAACAGCAAGGTCAGCTAATGATAAGAACAGCATGTATTGGGGGCTTTCCCAGAGTGAGGCAAATGGCTATGGCAATAAAAAGAACATGAGGAGGGTCAACACTGACAATGTATAAATCTATCTTACAGTACAAGGTGTGTTCACACAAAAATGTTGGTCTGCACATGTCACAACCAGTCGAGTGACAGTATTAGCAATTCTACTTGCATGCTATACATTGATAAACCCGCCTAACGCCAGGGTCATTAAATTTAGAATGAACAAGTTTAGTTCTACATTCAAACAATACAGAAGATTCTCTTTAGAGTGGTTTTATATTTAATCGGAGTCCCTAAAAGAACGTAACCTGACCTGCAACTTCTCATGGCGTTGACCCTGACTCATGAATATTTTATGGCAATAGACCAGAACCAAACAAGTTTTCTCACTCTTCCATCAACAACCTAGCTGTAGGTCCCCAGCCATCATAGACGTAGGGATTTGCGGAGATATACAGAGTGTTTAATTTCTACTGTTAGTTTTCCTTTCGTTCCTCAAATCTACATTCGTTTAAAAAAAGCACAGAATTTTGTTTGCCACTTTCTTAGTTTTTTCTTAGTTTTGACAAATAATTATGTGGGTTTGTCAATGGTAGAATATTGATCTCTAGGATTAAAGGTACTACTTTGTAATGTTTTTTTTTTTTCATTCTAGAAAAAAATCACTCCTTATCAAAATTGACCAATCATACGCTATGGAATCCTTTTCCAAGATTACTCTGACATTGGTTTACCAATTTGGGGATTGGCTTTAGATATTTGTCCACAACGTTCATTGCCGAGTCTCCTGAGTAGTCGGGGGGTAGGTGGACCAGAGTTTAGAACAATCTATTCATAGATAAACGGCAGTAACTTGAAAAGCACTTTTTTTTTTAAAACGAACACTTTTTTAAAATATATTTTCGACAACAACTCACTACAATTTTATATCCAATGAAGTTGTTTTATATGTTAAGAAGTTTTAAACCACATGTGAAACCCATGTCAACATTTAAGGTACGAATATTTCCAAAGTGTGAATATTTCAACAGTTAAATTTTATGGCTTTTAATTTTCCTTATACAAGTTTTTTTGTCAAAAGTGGACCCCCTTGCCAGAAGGGGGAACCCCAACTGTTTTTCTAATATTTCCCATGGGTCATTTCCATGCCTGATTCTCTCATTCGCGTTTTCCCGATGTGTTTACCTTTACCCTACCACCCGACTTTTCCCGATTTCCCCTGAATCGCCTCGTTTTTTGGCCCACGATCGATTGTGTGCCGCTTTTTTTTATTTGTTGAGTACTTCTGCTTTTTTGATTTACCTATGGGGAATTTCTCTTAAAGCACACCTTCCACTAGGATGAAGGGTTGTAAACCATGCACACTGACATACAGGTTTGTGTCCCCTTTGGCAGGATCTGCTCTTCTTTAAGCTTCCTTGTTTTTAAGGAAATTGGACTTATATATATAATTTTATATGTGTTTTATATATTTTTTATTGATTGATTGATGGATATTCCCTCTACCATCACTATATATATATATATATATATATATATATATATATATATATATATTTACAATAAATTCGATTTAGTTTGAGTTTTATGAAGGAGTTGAATCAGTTAATCCACTTTTCTGGTGTAGATACTCCACACGGAGAAGCTTGTTTTTTACCTTACTGCTTTTTTGTTATAGGAAAAAGACTTTATCATTATCCAATAAGCCCTGACTAGGCTCCAGGCTCCATAGATGTTAAAATTGAGCTGGAGCCCAACAGTACATTTGGCATAATGTTAAAAGCCTTACTTTGTCAAAAAACTCCAAGGACAAGAGAATCTAAAAGAATGCAGATCCCTGCCCAACAGTATGTCAGTGTGGTTGGTTTTAACAATCATTCATCCTGGTGGTTCATGGTCCTTTAAGTTCAATCATGGTGGGTTTTTTTGCTACTTTTTATGCAATAAGTGATAAAGCATGCGCCAAACATCTGTCAGCAAGGCACATTTGAAAGATGATTGGCACAAAGCAGGAAAATCATGTGCCACAAAGAAGTTGCACAAAAATGTTATAATGCAAAAAAAAGAAGGCACAATAAAAAATGTCGACTCCACTTGTTGTTGTCTCTGCAGTCAACGTGGGTCATTCCTTTTTTGGTCAACTTTTTTTGGGTGCATTTGCTATTTTTCCAAATTGTCAGAATGTTTCCAACGTTAGAGTCAGCAAGAATTTTTCTTGTGCACCTATCTATCTTTGTCGCTCCCTAACCAATGGAGATCACATGGCTAGAAGCATGACATTCTTGTGACAGCATACCCCTCTGCAGAACAGCCTGGGATCGATTTTTAACTCTAGAGGCACTGTGGTACCTTGATTAGACTCTATCAGTGATGTTGCTCGATCCAAGTCGACTTATATGAGAGTACGTTTTCTTACTCACACACTTGTTTGGACCTGGGTGTCCTTAAAGGAAACCTCCACTTAAAGTGGCAGTTTTTTCCGGTGCCAATACCGGGCACCAGCTCAGGGTGAGCTGGTGCCGGAAGCCCCTGAGCTTATTTTAGTCATTGTGTTAAAATTAAACCGCTGTAATCGCGGTTAAAACACTTTTTAAGTTGTATAGCCGGCGTAAGGCCGGTACAGCCTCCGGGCGCTTATCCGATGCGCCCAGCTCTCATTCAATCCATGTAACCGCGCGCACGGTAAGCCCGATCGCGTACCTCTGCCTGCAGCCGGCTATGCGTTTAAAAAGTGTTTTAAACCAGCGATACCTCGGTTAAAACACTAACTAAAATAAGCTTCCGGCCACCAGCTCACCCTGAGCTGGTGCCGGTATGCCATCGGAAACATCCACTCAAGTGGTGTTTTCCTTTAAGCCTGCACTCTATTTATGTATCTTGTTGAATTCCTTAGGCTCAATAAAGAGTGATACAACAAATTTGGAAAATCACTGGTCAAACTTTTAAGCCTCCTAATGTCCAATAAATCATTAACACATATAAAATTAATTTCAGCAATAAGCAGACAACTATGTTATGTTAGTTAAAAAAACTGATTTGGGCGGCTAAACTGACTGTATGATCAGCATAACATTTAGAAATCAGCAAATTGCTAATTTTTCTAAATTTCCACTAAATGTACTTTTTTTTAATAAATAAGTGCTAAAAATTTCAACTAAAATATAGCATTATTGTGAAGTACAACATTTCATGAAAAAAACTGCCTGAAAATACACTTGGTTAGATAGAGAGTCCCAAAGTTATACAGGCAGTCCCCGGGTTACGCACAAGATACGTAAAGTTAAATTTGTATGTAAGTCGAGACTGT